>JAQMRL010000006.1:2211065-2606065 GCA_035578175.1 Catonia carolina | reverse complement strand
ACATGTTTTTAGCGATTGGTCTGTGTGTGTGTCTGTGTCTGTGTGTGAACAGAATATCTCAAGAACGGAACATCGTACGAACTTGAAACTTGAAACTTAAGTTACATAACACTACCGGACGCGACACGAACATTTTCATCAAAATCGGTCAACCGGAAGTAGTAGTTTATTCGTATAATTTTTCAGTTTTTTGCGATTTTCTCAAAAACTGGTCCTACGATTTTTTTTAAAATCGCCTATTTTACTCAATTTTTTATTCTCTACAAGATAGGGTAGGCGCCATGTTTGCTGAAATTCTCGGTGAGGCTGTTTTCACGTAAAAACGTTGTTTTTTTAAGATTACGGCTTTAATATAAATTTTAGCGCAAAAACTTATATAATAAAAGTTGTAGAGAATTTAAAAACCTACAACTTTTATTTCAAACATTTTTTTGTATAACGCTTAGTTTAGCGGTAATTTGCGATTTTCTGTTTTTTTTCTCACGAAAACGTGAGAAAAATCGATTTTTTTAACATTTCGGTCTTAGTATGCATTTTACGACAAAAGTGTATATAATTAAATTTATAGAAAATTAAAAGATCTACAACTTTTGTTTAGAGCATTTTTCTCTACAGAGCCTAGTTTAGCGTGAAAGCGTGATTTTCCGTATTTTTAAGCCAAACTGAGTTCGATTGTCATTTTGCGTCATTCACTCATGATTAAAATAAGGTTATGTGTTTGAGGTTAGTTTTTGTTCATTTCTAATGTTTTATTACTAATGTTAGGTTATTTTTATTGTTTAAATTATTTGCATTGGCAAGAGAAAGTTGTGTGAGTGTTTCACACCAGATTTTTTAAATTATAAGAACTTAAAGTACTAAAAACATCAGTCATGATATGATGTAGGCCTAACAATTTCAGGGTAAAGTAAACTGGACGAGGCCATCTACCTGAGGGACCGGAGGTTTAAGGAAATCTGCGTTTTATTCGTGTAGAAAGGGTCACCTATTGTGTTTTATTACTGGTGAAAGGGTCGCCTGTCGTTATGATGCGATGGACTCGTCTAGTTGTCTAAAGGCACTTTTACAATTAACCTGTTTTAAACCTATGCCATGCATATGAACATGCAAAGATCTGTGACTGTTTTTGGTAAATGAGGAGGTTATTGTGAAAAAAACTAATAATTTTCCATATTATCTAAAGTCGCTGCATGAATAGTGAAAACGAAGAACTCAAGAAATAAAATCTTCTCTTGTTGCACTACTGCACTATTTATATTTTTACTTTTTAAGTTTTATTTGTTAATTTAAAATACATTATAATTATGTTTTATAAAATTTATGTACAATAAAGTGCATTATCTTTGCATATTCATTTGCATGGCATAGGTTTAAAATAGGTTAACTGTAAAAGTGCCTTTAGACAACTAGACGAGTCCATCGCATCATAACAACAGGCGACCCTTTCACCAGTAATAAAACACAATAGGCGACCCTTTCTACACGAATAAAACGCAGATTTCCTTAAACCTCCGATCCCTCAGATAGATGGCATCGTCCAGTTTACTTTACCCCAATTTCATTTAGAAAAATATTTTTAAAAGTATTTTGTATTTAAATACTTTTGAAAGTATTTTGTTGTTACTTTTTAATCACCGTGTACACATTTTGATATAATGCGCATGCTCAGTGATGTCATTATTTGTTTACATTAGGAGCAAACTAAGAGAGGTTGGACTGTATAGTCTTTCCGGCAATGATTGTGAGAAAATGAAACGTTCACATGTACAGTTCAGCCGTTCTTAGTTTGCTCCTCCTTCTGTCAACAAACCAAAACCAGCTACTACAGTGTGCACGCTAGAGTCCGCGACTTTATGGACGTCGTATTCCTATTAAGTTAACTATGTTTTAAATTATAACTACTTAAAACATCAGTCATGATAATATGATGTAGGCCTAAATATTTCATTTATAAAAATACTTTTACACGTATTCTGTATTTAAATACTTTTGAAAGTATTTGTTGTTACTTTTTAATCAGCGTGTACTCATGTTGATACAATGCGCATGCTCAGTGACGTCATTATTTGTTTACATTAGGAGCAAACTAAGAGAGGCTGGACTGTAGATGTACTGTACTGTAGTATGTGTTGTTGTTGTTTAGGTCATCAGCCTGTAGGCTGGTTTGAACCTCTAGAGGTTTTACTAAGTAAAACGAGGAATGAGGTGGTTTACCATTGCCTTCCTCACTGAGTGGAAAAGTACGCTTATCAGCATGCCGGGCCCTCTGAAAAGCACATATTTTCCACTCTGTAAATGACAACTTCACTTCATTCACTACAGGGTCTGGCTGTACAATGAAATTCATTACTTTCAGAGGAGATAACTCTGATTAGTGTCACAGTATACCTCTACTTCTTCTGTTCTTAAATGATTCAGTAATTTTATTAGGTGACCCTGTGATAAGAAATAGAACTATTTATTTTAGCCCTGCAATGAACAGATTGAGTGTAAATAATTTGACACTCCATCTGTCTGTTTTGGGCAGACTATAGAGTAGTAGGTATAAAATACAAACTGACTAACTAAACGGGCGAATCAACTAGATAGATAATAAGATAATATTGTGTAATCTTATTAGCCTATTGGATTAAATCAGCGATTAGTGTAGTGGTCTGTTATTGGTTTGATAAGTGGAGACAGTGCCAAATGAACTGGCTTAATTCCAAGACTGAATTTCAGATTGTAATCACTGTTCCATTACAATGGTAAGACACATGTTCTATCTCATTAACACATTATAATTGCTTCATCAAACTTAGGCTTACATAAATACAGTTTATCTTTTATAATAAAGATAAATGTCAATAATAGGGAGATGGAGTGTTAAATTATTTGCACTCGATCTGCTAGTTTCAGGGCTACAAAAAATAGTTCTCTTTCTTATCATGTTGTTGTTTAGGTCATCAGCCGAAAGGCTGGTTTGAACCTTTAGAGGGTTTACTAAGTAAAACGAGCAGTGAGGTGGTTTACCATTGCCTTCCTCACTGAGTGGAAAAGTACGCTTATCAGCATGCCGGGCCCTCTGAAAAGCACATATTTTCCACTCTGCAAATGACATCTTGACTTCATTCACCACAGTATCTGGCTATATATGCACAGTATCTGGTCCGGTAGTGGTATGTAACTTAAGTTTCAAGTTTCAAGTTCGTACGATGTTCCGTTCTTGAGATATTTTGTATAAACACACACACACACACACACACACACACACACACACAGACCAATAGCTAAAAAACATGTTTTTTGGGTTCAGGGGGTCTGAAAACGTGTAGATCCAGTGAAAACTCGATTTCTTAAAATCGACATGAAAACAATACTTTCCTTCATGTAAATTCATGTAGGCAAGAGAAAGTAATATAATACAAATGTTGAAATTAAAAGAAAATATTAAAGTATTTAACTTAAATGTTAGTTCCATATAAGCAAAGACAAAGTCGGTTAAATTTCGTCTATTTCCGGACAATTTCAAGTAGTATTTGATGGAGCAATTATAGAGAGGTCAGTTAATATCGACCCGATTCAACGGTTCCCTTGATTGGAGTATTGTTCAAATCGAATGCAAAGTAAGCGAAAAACATTACTCTCAGAGGAGATAACTCTGATTTGTGTCTTTTACACCTCTACCTCTTCTGTTCTTAAGGGTGGAGTCTACTCAAAAAAAGTTTTTTTTATTCTCTTTAGATAAGTAATCTGTTTGTTTTGCAAGTAAATAAACATTAAATTTTTAATCTTTTCATATAAAAAAATGTTAATTTTGTTCACTACAACCCCAAATATAAGGGGTGGAATGGGGGAAATCATATCTTCGTTATTTGCTTATAAGTTAGTTAATTTTAGAGGTACAGACCTGGTTTTTATGTCAAAATAATCAGAAAATTATACTCTTTTTTAAGCTTCCATTTATACATTTAACTTTACAATGGAGAGAAAATTATTTTTTTAAATATTTTCCCCCAAAAATACAGATAAGGTCATTATTTTTTTATTTTTTTAAAAACTCCTATAATAAGTTTCAACACGGCCAACCTACAAATAAAAAAATCTGGTGTGAAACACTCACACAACTTTCTCTTGCAAATGCAAATAATTAATAATAAACCTAACATTATTAATAAAATATTAGAAATATACAAAAACTAACCTCAAAAACATAACCTTATTTTAATCATGAGTGAATGACGCAAAATGACAATCGAACTCAGTTTGGCTTAAAAATACGGAAAATCACGCTTTCACGCTAAACTAGGCTCTGTAGAGAAAAATGCTTTAAACAAAAGTTGTAGATCTTTTAATTTTCTATAAATTTAATTATATACACTTTTGTCGTAAAATGCATACTAAGACCGAAATGTTAAAAAAATCGATTTTTCTCACGTTTTCGTGAGAAAAAGAAACAGAAAATCGCAAATTACCGCTAAACTAAGCGTTATACAAAAGAATGTTTGAAATAAAAAATGTAGAATTTTACATTCTCTACAACTTTTATTATATAACGTTTTGCGCTAAAATGCATATTAAAGCCGCAATCTTAAAAAGAAAATGTTTTTACGTAAAAACAGCCTCAATCAGAATTTCAGCAAACATGGCGCCTACCCTATATTGTAGAGCATAAAAAATGTAGTAAACCAGTTGATTTTAAAAAAAATCGTAGGACTAGTTTTTGAGAAAATCGCAAAAAGTGAAAAATTATACGAATAAACTACTACTTCCGGTTGACCGATTTTGATGAAAATGTTCGTGTCGGGTCCGGTAGTGGTATGTAACTTAAGTTTTAAGTTTCAAGTTCGTACGATGTTCCGTTCTTGAGATATTCTGTTCACACACAGACACACACAGACACACACAGACACACACACACACACACACACACACACACACACACACACACACACACACAGACCAATCGCTAAAAACATGTTTTTTGGGTTCAGGGGGTCTGAAAACGTATAGATCCGGTGAAAACTCGATTTTGAAAAATCGACATGAAAACAATACTTTCCTTCCTATATATTCATATAGGCAAGAGAAAGTAAAAAGCAATAAATTCTGAATATAGTGGGGAAAAAATCATCAATATAGCATTTATATAAAGAAAGTTATAAGGATTTTATCATGAAGAAAACCTGAAATACTAAATGCCGAGAAAATTGAATGTAAAGTTTCACTTAACAATTACACATACACTTACACCGATTATGTAAAATAATATTTTACAAATTTCTAGTTATCGTTCATAAAAACAAAATATTTAGCTGGATTAACAAAATTCTCTGCCCTTAACAGACAGGTGGCGTGTCAATTTATTTACACTCAATCTGTCCATTGCAGGGCTAAAATAAATAGTTCTGTTTCTTATCACATGGTCAGCCAATTAAATGACTGAATCATTTAAGAACAGAAGAGATAGAGGTGCAAAAGACACTAATCAGAGTTGTCTCCTCTGAAAGTAATGAATTTCATTATACAGCCAGACCCTGTGGTGAATGAAGTGAAGGTGTCATTTGCAGAGTGGAAAATCTGTGCTTTTCAGAGGGCCCGGCATGCTGATAAGCGTAATTTTTCACGCAGTGAGGAAGGCAATGGTAAACCACCTCACTCCTTGTTTTACTTAGTGAAACCTCTAGAGGTTCAAACCAGCCTTTCGGCTGATGACCTAAACAACACAACAAAATTCTAAAGTTTTATAATCAACGAAAAATTTTTTTGATTATTTTTTAATTTTTATTGATAAAACTGGGTAGACTCCCCCCTTAATAATAAAGATAAATGCCAATAACAGGCAGATGGTGTTAAATTATTGGCACTCGATCTGTTAGTTCCAGGGCTACAAAAAATTGTTCTCTTTCTTATCATGTTGTTGTTAAGGTCATCAGCCTGGTTAACTGGTTTGAACCTGTAAAGATTTTACTAAGTAGAACGAGGAGTGAGGTGGTTTACCATGCCTTCCTCACTGAGTGGAAATAAAACTATAGTTTGCCCGTGCCGAACGATCGAGCGGTTACCGAGATAGCAAGGGTTCAGAATATTATTAATAAATCTAAATTTTAATAACGTATGAATCTGAAATTTCGTACACGCTGTAAGAATATAATTATCTATGTTGTGTTAAAGTTTCAAACTTTTCGGTCAAATATTTATCGAGTTACACGCCTCTAAACGCATAAAATTTGTTGCGGTATCAAAAAAACCGGGTCTTTTGTCTTCCAACCTCGATATGGCAATTTTTAAACAACATTAAAAATATAGGACTATTATAGGTAAACGCAGAATAAAATGAGCTAAATTTTGATGTGAAGTATATTGAAATCCGACTCATAATTTTGGAGATGTAAGGGTTCAAACTCGGGTGTCTATGATTATGAAACCGATCGTAGTAGTACATTTTAATTCAAAATTCATTTTAATTAAAAAGATTGGCTACCGCTCCAAGGGAAATATTTTACTCATGTTATCGGTAAAAATCCTCTCTGCAGTGCTGAATGTCATGTAGGCATACTTTACATGCCATAATTTACAGCCCACTTGGTTGGTCTAGAGGTAAAGTCGTTGCCACATGTAAGCTGTTTAACAGCTGATTTTCGGAGACGAAGGTTCCTGGTTCAAATCCTAGTAAAGGTAGTTACTTTTATACGGATTTGAGTACTAGACAGTTGTTACCGGTGTTCTTTGATGGTTGGGATTCAATTAACCATACTATCTCAGGAATGGTCGACCTGAGTGTGTACAAGACTACACCTCATGTACACGTCATACACATCATCCTGATCTCATTGGATCATGGGGTTGCTTATTGTTCTCAATTGAACAGATTGCAAAGTTATACAAATTAGGGATTACAAAAAAAAATAATTTACAGTTCAGTTTCCTTAACCCATTCAGTCACGAATTTTTATCTTAGAATTAAAAAAAAAGTTATTATATTCTTAAACCACCAGGTTGGCCTAGAGGTAAAGTCGTCGCCAAAATCAGCAGTTTAACAGCTGATTTTCGGAGACGAAGGTTCCTGGTTCAAATCCTAGTAAAGGTAGTTACTTTTATTTGGATTTGAATACTAGACTGTGGTTGTGGGTGTAGTTTGATGGTTGGGGTTCAATTAACCATACTCTCTCAGAAATGGTCGACCTGGGTCTATACGAGACTACACCTCATTTACACGTCATACACATCATCCTCATCTTATTGGGCCATGGGGTTGCTTATTGTTTTGAATTGAACAGATTGCAACTTACACAAATTAGGAATAAAAATATATTCTTAAAGTACTATTTTTTTTAATATTAATTAATAAAACTTTATAAAGTCCCAGCAGATTGCAGCACTTGCTGGACTCTTAAAGAATTTGTTCATGTATGTGGCCAATTTTACGCAAAGCGATATGTGCGCAGTTTAGTGCGCATAAGAATAGGTAACATTTTATGTACATGTATATGGCCAAGGTGAATGAATGGGTTAAACAGTAGTTTGGTACAGAAATACAATTTACAGTATTTATTATTTTTAATGTTTTTATTACAGTTATTTGTAGAAAAATTACATTTAAATTACTGAGTATATTCTGATGTTTCGGATAACCCGGGTTTCGGTTAATCCTTACATGCAGTTGGATCGCACGTTCCACTGCACAAACGAAACTACCCGATCTATGGAATCAGTAGCATGCGATTACTGCATGCCGGTCGCATTGGCGCAGTTGGTAACGTGCTCGCCTCTCATCATGCGGTCCTGGGTTCGAATCCCATTCAGGCACGGCATCTTTTCATACGTTACAAAATAATAATTTCATCCTTCACCGTCTGCATTAGCAGTAATTGCAGAACAGTCGGACGTTAAACCAAAAAAAAAAAAAAAAAAAAAAAAGAAGATTACTGCATGCAGTAATTGCATGCGACGATCGCACAAACGAAACCGCACCTTTAACCCTTTATTGGTCTTTTTATAGGTCTTCTGCCCTTAGCAGACAGGTGGAGTGTCAATTTATTTACACTCAATCTGTCCGTTGCAGGGCTAAAAAAAAAAATTCTGTTTCTTATCACATGGTCAGCCAATTAAATGCCTGAATCATTTAAGAACAGAAGAGGTAGAGGTATAAAAGACACTAATCAGAGTTATCTCCTCTGAAAGTAATGAATTTCATTATACAGCCAGACCCTGTGGTGAGTGAAGTAAAGGTGTCATTTGCAGAGTGGAAAATATGTCCTTTTCAGAGGGCCTGGCATGCTGATAAGCGTACTTTTCTATTCAGTGAGTTGTGGCAATGGTAAACCACCTTACTCCTCGTTTTACTTAGTAAAACCTCTACAGGTTCAAACCAGCTTTTTGGCTGATGACCTAAACAGCAACAGGTCTTTGGTAAGTATACTACCACTGGTAATAAGGTCGATTTTTTAAAGAATAAGCTATGCAGTTGAACCCTATTGGCATTTTATGGTTCTGTAGATGTTTTCTGGTAAGTAGTTCCAAATTTTGAAATTAGTAGGCAGCGACCATTCTCTTCATGTGTTACGAATGTGGTAAGGATTCATACCAGCGTTAGCAACCATGTTTTTTTTATTCCTAATTTTGGTTCAGTGCTTAGAAAGTTCGAGTTTTTTACGAGAAAGCAAGCATTCATGCTAATATAAAGTTAAGATAAGTTATTCTATACATTTATCTGTTATATAGGACTACAATTTTTTTTAATAAGCATTCTTACCACTAAAAATTATATGATTTTCTTTTCAATAAACGTTCCTTGGTAAGTATTTTTTATTTTGTTGGTAAGTATACTTACCAGGGCTTAAAATAAAAAAAATAAATGTCTTGCTCTTGTGGCACTAGTTTATTCAAGTCCCTATAAAACAAGATTTAACATATTACAACATGCATATTTTTCCCCGTAGTGCTGCCCTGTTGTTTAGGTCATCAGCCCCTTTAGGCTGGTTTGAACCTCTGGAGGTTTTACTAAGTAAAACAAGGAGTGAGGTGGTTTACCATTGCCTTCCTCACTGAGTGAAAAATTACGCTTATCAGCATGGCAGGCCCTCTGAAAAGCACAGATTTTGCACTCTGCAAATGACACCTTCACTTCATTCACCACAGGGTCTGGCTGGTAATTAATGAAATTCATTACTTTGAGAGGAGATAACTCTGATTAGTGTCTTTTGCACCTCTACCTGTTCTGTTCTTAAATGATTCAGTCATTTAATTGGCTGACCATGAGATAAGCTGCCCATGACGGACAGGTGGAGTGTCAAATTATTTACACTCAATCTGTTCGTTGCAGGGCTAAAATAAATAGTTCTGTTTCTTATCACATGGTCAGCCAATTAAATGACTGAATCATTTAAGAACAGAAGAGGTATAGGTGCAAAAGACACTAATCAGAGTTATCTCCTCTGAAAGTAATGAATTTCATTATACAGCCAGACCCTGTGGTGAATGAAGTGAAGGTGTCGTTTGCAGAGTGGAAAATATGTGCTTTTCAGAGGGCCCGGCATGCTGATAAGCGTACTTTTCCACTCAGTGAGGAAGACAACGGTAAACCACCTCACTCCTTGCTTTACTTAGTAAAACCTCTACAGGTTCAAACCAGCCTTTCGGCTGATGACCTAAACAACAACATGAGATAAGAAACAGAACTATTTATTTTAGCCCTGCAACAAACAGATTGAGTGTAAATAAATTGACACTTCACCTGTCTGTTAAGGGCAGAGTACTGCCCTATAAAGGGTTAACAGGTTGACTGCCACGCTAAAATATTAGTACTATCCAAGATCGCTACGCTTAAAACATGAAAAACTTCCACCAGCGCAAAAAAAAATCCATAAAAGGAAAGTTTTCAACCCTAAATACATATTTATTGTGTAATAATTAATTTACATTCAGTTTTCATTAAAAAAAAACATAAATAACTGAGACACAAAATTATGTCTCATAGCAACCCCAGATGATGAGACATGGTTTCATGTCTCAAAGTGAATTACAAATTGAAACAAAAAAGTGAAAACACACTAAATTATTTATTACTTTAACAATAGTAGGAAAACAAAGCCGTATTTTGTAACCTATCATAATTACATGCCAAAAGATATTAATTACTAATGTTATATTCTTAATTAAAATGAAATAAAATATTTTACAATTCCACAAAATAAATCACAAAAAATAAATATACTTTTTTTGGTTCTTTTCAAAAATTACAGTCTCTAATCACAATTTACTGTACACTATTTACAAAATATGAACTGAATTAGGCCAAGCTCACATTTTTTTAAATTTTGAAACATGGTTTTCAAAAAAAACAGTCAAGAATCTTACTTGTGAAAACTTATTAATAGTAAAAAAATATGTTCGTCACTGAATGTTTTTAAAGATTGTTAACAAAATAATTTTAATAAAAAATAATACGCAAATGCTAAAAACATGGGTAAAAAATTTGTAATTTTATCTTTTTATGCATATATTATAAATAAACCTTGTGTACAACTTTGTCAGCTGTCAAACTCGTAAACAGCGGTCTGCAACGAGACACAAATTCATGTCTTCAAGCAGCCGTGGCAAAGTTATGCGAGACACAGATTTAGGTCTCATAGCTGAGGTAGATTTCATACTGAGACATACTTATGTGTCTCATGACAGTCAACCTGTTAAATTGCCACCAGCCATGAGACGCGATGTCTCATGAAAAAAATTTTTTTTTTTTTTCATAAAATTATTTTTTAATATTTACTGCATTATTACGGACATCTAATGAGGTTTAGGGATATAGAAAATGAGACCTACAAGTTGATCAGAAGCCTGGAAGGACTTAAAACCAGAGACAGATGGTTGAAGGAAGTGGAGGAAGACCTCATAACGTTGGACATCTCGGGCAACGACATTATGAACAGAGACATTTTTAGGCACAAGATTAAGACTTTCGGGAATTTCCATTCTGCTAAGTCCAGGACTAGAATCTGGACAGAGGAGGAGAGACAGGTAGTGAGTAGGAGGATGAGGGAGTACCACGCAAGGAGGCGACAGCTCCCAAAACAGCTTAAGGGAAAATGAATTTAATTACATAACTAGTGCGCTCTTAAAAGGGCTATACAATTAAAAAAAAAAATATATATATATATATAAATAATAATAAATTTTACTTACCATACAATTTGATCTTCTTATCTTTAGTTTCGACTAGTATAATTACGTAACCGCCAAGGTCTACCATTTTTATGATTACTCGAAAACTAACGAGTAAAATGTTGATGATGAATAATAGAAGAACGTTTTGGTGACATGATGCCAACTTTTTATCGTTAACACATTTATTTTCATTAAGTAGACAATATTGAAACATTCACTGGTAAAATTCAACACTACTCCGAAAAATTCACTTCCGTAACTTTTTTAAAAAAAATTTTTTTTTTCAAAATTATCAAATATTAATATAATTTAAAATGATCAATTTTTTGATTTCTTTTTTTTAAATTAATTAAGAAATTTTTTTCAAAATTTCAGTTTTTAAGACCACTTTTTACAATATTTAATGTTCTTTATTATTGTCGTTAAGTGAAACATATGTAAAAATTTTCAAATTTTTCATTCAATAATATACATGGTTTGTTTTTTTTTTAATTAAAATTGTATTATTTTCATTAATGATTGTGTTAAAAATGTATTTATCAATTTATTAAAAATAATTTTTTTCTATTTTTTAAAATAATTATGAAATAAAGTAACGAAATAATTATTTTTGTATATTTATTAAGAATAAATGCAAGTCCTTGGCTCGGTCAATTGTAAATTTATATTATTATGTTATTTATTTATTTTTATTTTATTTTATTTATTTTTTTACGTAAATTTGCATTGTCATCTACGTCATCTGAATCGTCTTCACTTGCTTCTTCGCTGTCTTCTACTCCTCCCACCATCTTGCCCACATCTAGCATGTCGTTTTCTACAAACCGCACAACTTGATAGTTGATTGTCAAAAAATATTAAAAAATTAATTGTCCAATTTTGATATGAATTGTTATATAATTTCACCGAATAATTATTTTTCTTTAATAAATAAAAAATTTATTTTTTAAATTATATAACTTTCAAATAATATATATAATATCATTATCATGTGATACTTTTAATCATTTTTATAATAATGTCATTATTTTTAAAACTTGTAATAATTTTCTTCAAAATCGTTTAATGTACCTCGCAAATATTGGATCCATGGTTCAACTATAAGAATAATAAGAAAATTAATAATATTTATAAAAAAAAATATATAAAGTATTATAATTTGTAAATTATAATCCGGCATTACAACACCGTAATTCTTCCGGAGATTACATACAGCAGCGAAACAATCTTCAGTCTCAGGAAGATAAACACGGAGCACAGAATCTCAAAAATTGGAGCTTCAGATCATCAGGAGATGCCTGAACAAAAGATGTTTCTCTGATGGGATATGGAAACCCGTCTCGAAAGAAGAAGTATACAGAAATACAGAACCTCTAGCAGACCAGATGAGGAAAAAGAGAATTTCCTTCTTTGGACATCTCTTGAGGATCGACTCTTCCAGAATCTCAAAACAAATCATCAACTTTTTCCTAAACAGAAAAACTCAGCCCCACTGGATCAGGGAAATTAAGGAGGACATGGACGGGCTCCAAATCTCATTTGAGTACCTCAAAACAAAAGCCGGAAATTACTACAGGCTGAAAACCACAAGACTTGAACAGCAGAAACCAACGAAACGACAGAAAGTTGTGTATTCTGACAAGGAACGGCAGAGAAGATCGGATGGATTGAGGGAATTCAGGAGAAAGTTCAAGGAAGGAAACATCAAGAAAGGACTCCAAAAACTGAAAAATTGAACCGCAAAAATTGAAATGAGCTTTTTTTAGTTTGATGAACTTATATAGTCCTATGTGGCTTTAAAAATAAAAAAATTGTAAATTATAATATATAAACTCTGTTGACCGCAAATCTCTTTTCAATACACTAATAGAACTTGGACTCGACATGAAAACATGTAAATTCATTGAAGAGACACTCGTCAATACAACTTCCAAAGTCAAATCCATGGGTGAAATATCAAAAAGCTTCGAGATCAGAACAGGAGTAAGACAAAGTGATGGTCTCTCCCCATTATTATTTGATGTCATATTGGACAAGGTCGTGAGGGAATGGGAAAAAGAACTTAGAAAAAAGGGCTAATGGAAACCAGTGAAGATTGGAAGAAAAGTTGAAGTCATCTGTCTAGCATTTGCCGATGACCTTGCAATACTGACAGATACTGATGATAATGTAATACAGCAGATTGAAACTCTCAAAGAATGCGCTGAGAAGGTTGGTCTACAAATCTCCTTTGAAAAAACTGAATTCATGTGTACTCTCTTGAACACGCAGACACTCTGTACTAAATATGGGCAAATTAAGAAGGTATTGCATTTCAAATACCTGGGAGAAATTTTAGAATGTACTGGACTGGAGAAAAAGTCACAGGAAACTCGAACACAGAAACTGAAGAGGGCTTACGGACGAACACACAAACTTTATAACAAAAAGACGTGCATTTCCACACATGCCAAAATCAAACACTACAACTGAGTCCTCAAACCCGAGGTGCTATACACAGCAGAAACATTGTCACTTTACAATAAGACTCTGCTACAAAACCTGAAAAGAGAAGAACGTAAAATCATCAGGAAAATACTTGGACCACGAAAAACTGACGATGGATACTGGCTACAAACCAACAGACCACAGAGAAAATTTCAAACATTTCAGCAGACATTAGAAAAAGACGACTTAAATTCTATGGACACATACAACGACTTCCTGAACACAGACTTACCCACCAGATTCTTATTGCTACAGAAAATCTTAAAGGCATGACTTGGGCCGAACAAGTAAGAAGAGACCTTGACAACGCTCAACTCACTTCTGAAGACACGACAGACCACAATACGTATAGAAAAAGAATAGACGAGTGGGAAGTGCAGCCAGAGATCAGAGCCAAGAAGACCGGCACTACGTGGACAGAGGAGAGGAAGAGAGCCATGAGTGAGAAGATGCAGATGTCATGGAGGACCCGCAGGAAAAACCGTAGAAGCTTCACGTGATCCATAAGGGTCTACAATGTGTATTATAATAATAATAATAAAATTATTATTATATTTCAAAACGAAAGTGTTGTGCAGCAAGAGCAGCAAGAGTGGTTTAGAAGAGATGGGAAATTTAAAAGTAGGCAACGAAAACATACAGGAAGTTGGGGAATTCTGCTATCTAGGGAGTAAAATAACAAAGGATGGTAGAAGCACGAGTGATATCAAGAGTAGAATTGCTCAAGCTAGAAAAGCCTTTGAAATGAAAAACAGCTTACTGACTACAAACATTGATTTACAGATTAGGAAAAATTTCTTAAAACATTATGTTTGGAGTGTAGCATTATATGAAAGTGAAACGTGGGTGATAGGGGCTGTAGAACGGAAGAGGATAGAAGCTTTTGAAATGTGGTGTTATAGGAAAATGTTAAAGATTAGGTGGGTGGACAAAATAAGTAATTTAGAAGTTCTTAGGCGAGTGGATGAAAAAAGAAGTATATGGAAGCATCTTACCAAAAGAAGGGATAGGCTAGTGGGGCATATCCTAAGACATCCAGGTATTGGGCTATCAATAATGGAGGGTAACATTGAGGGAGTAAATTGTAGAGGGAGGCAAAGATTAGAATATATAAAGCAAATTACAAAAGATGTAGGGTGTTACAGGTATGTAGATATGAAACGACTTGCGCAAGATAGAACAGGTTGGAGAACTGCATCAAACCAGTCGAGAGACTGATGACAAAAAAAAAATAATAAAATTAATTTATTGCAGCAAAACCCTGACGGGGCTGACTAAGAGAAACAGGATTCGAAAAGTTCAGATGCTGGAAAGAAGGATGCTAAGAACCTGCATTGTAAAACGAGTGTTCAGGGATGGTATCTGGCTGGTTTTACCAATCAGAGTTTACAGAGACATTGAACCTGTAACAGACACAATGCGCAAAAAACAGATCTTTTTCCTTAAAACATATCATAAGAACACCACAAACAAGAATCCTCAGACAACTAATAGAATATATGTTGGACCTTAAGGGGAGACTGTACTTTGTACCCCACCAATGCTAAATTTGCTATTTTTAGGTACATTTTTCATGGGATTGGTGAAAGATAGAATAATGAAACTTTACACACTTATAGTTGTAGGGTGGTTTTAGCTACTAACATTTTTACTTTCTCTTGTCTATATGAATATATAGGAAGGAAAGTATTGTTTTCATGTCGATTTTTCGAAATCGAGTTTTCACCGGATCTATACGTTTTCAGACCCCCTGAACCCAAAAAACATGTTTTTAGCGATTGGTCTGTGTGTGTGTCTGTGTGTGTGTGTGTGTGTGTGTGTGTGTGTCTGTGTGTGTGTCTGTGTGTGAACAGAATATCTCAAGAACGGAACATCGTACGAACTTGAAACTTGAAACTTAAGTTACATACCACTACCGGACGCGACACGAACATTTTCATCAAAATCGGTCAACCGGAAGTAGTAGTTTATTCGTATAATTTTTCAGTTTTTTGCGATTTTCTCAAAAACTGGTCCTACGATTTTTTTTAAAATCGCCTATTTTACTCAATTTTTTATTCTCTACAAGATAGGGTAGGCGCCATGTTTGCTGAAATTCTCAATGAGGCTGTTTTCACGTAAAAACGTTGTTTTTTTAAGATTACGGCTTTAATATAAATTTTAGCGCAAAAACTTATATAATAAAAGTTGTAGAGAATTTAAAAACCTACAACTTTTATTTCAAACATTTTTTTGTATAACGCTTAGCATTCACTCATGATTAAAATAAGGTTATGTTTTTGAGGTTAGTTTTTGTTCATTTCTAATGTTTTAATACTAATGTTAGGTTTATTATTAATTATTTTCATTGGCAAGAGAAAGTTGTGTGAGTGTTTCACACCAGATTTTTAGGTATATTTTTCATGGGATTGGTGAAAGATAGAATAATGAAACTTTACACACTTATAGTTGAAGGGTGGTTTTAGCTACTGACATTTTTTGAATTTAATCTGTTGGACCACAAAGTTTTTAAAAGAATAACGAATAACATAAAATTTTTACAATTTTTTCCATGTTTTTTACATAAATTTCTAATTTTTTGAGCACCTGAGAGAGTAAGAACAATGTCGGTGAATGTGCATGTACATGATAATTAACTGGTAAAAATTTCAGCTTGGTAGGTTAAATGGTTTCTGAGAAAAACGTACCTAAGTGTTAAACATTTTAATTTACAGGAAAAGGGACAAATAGAAAAGAAAATATACACAAACAAGTTTAATTTCCCATCAACAGTTGGTTAGAAAGCTGCACTAACAGCGAAGAATATTAAAAATAGTAAAACAGATACGTATTTAAAAAAACTAAAATTTCTGTTTGCACTAAAACAGCAATATAAAAATATGAAAATATTTGTATTTGGTAACTTGTTAATTTTTTAGGATAAGCCTGATAAAAACTTAAATTTTTTTCATTGAAATAATTTTTTGTCGTAATTTAATGTTTTTGTGGTAGATCTAGGTCTAAACTATTGAAAAACATAAAAAACCAAAAATCAAAATTATAAGTCAAAACCATCATACAGTCTCCCCTTAAGTTGGGGCCGGCTTGGATTCGTGAAGTGAAGAAGGACTTAGTGGAACTAAACCTAACAATGGAGGACCTTGAAAAAAAATTTGATAACCTGAAAGCGATCAAACACACAAATATCAAGTTTAAAGAAACAATTAGGAAAATACAGAACCCTAGAATTTTTTCAGATGCTGAACGGGCTGCTAGATCCCAGAGAATGAAGAACTACTGGGAGAGGATTAGGAGGAAATTGAGGAACTAATATTATTTGTTTAAAGTGGTCCAATGGGCCTTACAAGAAAACAAAATTGCAGAAGATACAATCATAAAAATACGAGACGAGATTTTTTGGATATGTGAAACAAATGAATGACAACCATTTAAACAAAACTAATTTCAATTTACAAACAACAACTACAATTGAAATGAAACAACTAAATATTTTGATAATATTGAATTCAGAAGGAGATTCTTCTGTTGATCACGTTATGAGCCGAAAGGTTGGTTTGAATCTCTAGAGGTTTTACTAAGTAAAAAGAGGAGTAAAGTAGCTTACAATTGCAAAACACTCACTGAGTGGAAAAGTATACTTATCAGCATGTCAGACCCTGTGAAAAGCCTGTGAAAAGCCTGCAGGGTGGAAACTTTCTACTTTCCACCCTGCAAATGACACCTTCAGTTTAGTCACGACAGGGTCTGGCTGTACAATTTTTATATAAAATATTAAATAATAAGGTTGACCTAGAGGATATTGTTAAAAACATTTTTTATTATGTACCTTTTTTTTAACCACCGGGTTGGTCTAGAGGTAAAGTCGTCGCCAAAATCAGCTGTTTAACAGCTGATTTTCGGAGACGAAGGTTCCTGGTTCAAATCCTAGTAAAGGTAGTTACTTTTATACGGATATGAATACTAGACAGTGGTTACCAGTGTACTTTGATGGTTGGGTTTCAATTAACCATACTCTCTCACGAATGGTCGGCCTGGGTCTTTACAAGACTGCACAGTCTCATTTACACGTCATACATATCATCCTCATCTGATTGGGTGATGGGGTTGCTTATTGTTCTCAATTGAACAGATTGCAACGTACACAAATTAGGAATAAAAAAAAAAATATGAGCTAACCCACCGGGTGGTCTAGAGGTAAAGTCGTCGCCAAAATCAGCTGTATAACAACTGATTTTCGGAGAGGAAGGTTACTGGTTCAAATCCTAGTAAAGGTAGTTACTTTTATACGGATTTGAATACTAGACAGTGGTTACCAGTGTACTTTGATGGTTGGGTTTCAATTAACCATACTCTCTCACGAATGGTCGGCCTGGGTCTTTACAAGACTACACAGTCTCATTTACACGTCATACACATCATCCTCATCTGATTGGGTGATGGGGTTGCTTATTGTTCTCAATTGAACAGATTGCAACGTACACAAATTAGGAATAAAAAAAATGTGAATTGTCCAAGGTAACTACGGGTTACCTTGACAAGATAAGATAAGATAGTTTACCATAGTTGCAACATAACTATAGGAATTGACAAGTGAAAATTTCCAGACTCTGGTCGGGAATCAAACCTGGGATCTCCACATAGCAGACCAATCTTTTGAATTTTAAATTATGTTTGTTGTTGTTTAGGTCAACAGCCGAAAAGCTGGTTTGAACCTTTAGAGGTTTTACCAAGTAAAAACGAGGAGTAAGGTGGTTTACCATTGCCTTCCTCACTGAGTTGAAAGTGTATGCTTATCAGCATGCCAGGCCCTCCGGAAAGCACTCACTTTCCACCCTGCAAATGACACCTTCACTTCATTCACCACAGGGTCTGGCTGCATAGTGAAATTCATTACTCTCAGAGGACATAACTGTGACTAGTGTCTTTTACACCTCTACCTCTTCTGTTCTTAAATAGTTCAGTCATATAGGTGGCTGACTATGTGATAAGAAACAGAACTATTTTTTTTAGCCCTGGACCAAACAGATAGAGTGCAATTAAAATAACACTCCACCTGCCCGTTCTGGGCAAAATTTATGTTTATATCTTTAAATTATAAAATTTTCATGTAGATGTAAGAGCAGATTATCGTATAACTTGGGATGAAAACGTTTGTATAGGTCAGCGGTTCCCAACGTTTGTATAGGTCAGCGGTTGGGTACGCATTTTTTTTTTTTTTTTTTGCGCCCTGGAGACTCCAGGAGGAGTATAGGACATGTCAGCTATAACATCTGAAATATATATAAGAATCACACAATGTACACTACACTACTATCAAGAAAGAAATTGTTGTACGCTATAAAAAGTTTCACCGATCAAATAATTTTTCAGATTCCTTTAAAAGGAATTCAAATCCTCATAACATTTTAAAAATTGGGGTAATTTATTCATGAATTTTCTCCCTGCATAAGTAGGTTTTTGTTCAAAAAATTTTGTGGAGTGATCAGCCACATAATAATAATTTCTGTTTCTCGTGTTATGATTGTGAACATTGAAATTCTGCATGAAATTATTTTGCCTAACATACATAATCACCTCAAAAATGTAGAGAGAAGGAACTGTAAGCAATTTAAGCTCCTTAAATAGTGGTGTGGATGAGGTTAGCTGGTTAGCTCCCACCATACACCTAATAGCTTTCTTTTGAATTTTAAAAACCCTATTCATATTACCCATGCTAGAATCACCCCATACTAAGATACCATAATGGATATAAGACAGAATGAGGCCATTATAAGCTACCAATAGTAATTTTTTATCATTTAATCTGGCAATTTGTTTTAGTGCAAATACCCCAGATGATATACACCTTGGGGGTACGCGACGAACCGTTTAGGGGTACGCCGAAAATAAACGGCAATGGCGAACGTTGTTTTTCTGAGTAACTTGGTGGGGTTATTGTACTGACAAGCGTAATGTAAGCCCAGATCTAAGGCTTTATTTGTCTACATTTGAACCTGATTTCAAACAATTAAGTGCAACAAAACAGCCTCAAGTGTCACACTAAAAAAATGTTCTGAAGACATTTCCTGGACTAATAATTTAGTTTCAATGCATCACAATTTTCATGTTAGATTTTGTATTTACAAATTTTAAAAGCATTTTGTATTCGATGTGAGTTTTTTTCAAAGTTTAAAACTAATCTGTCTTGTCTTAGATTAAAAATACTAAAATTATTATAAATCTGTCATTAGTATTTTGATGTAAAATTAAGACCATACAAGAAATGTTCAGTTTTCAATAAAATATCTATTTTAAATGCTTGTGTTAACTTTCATTTTCCTTGGTTTAAATTTATATATTAATTTGAACACATAATAAAACGTACAAGTGTAAGTTATAATTTGCAGTATTTAAAAATTAACCAACGTATACTAACAGAAAAATACCATTATGATTATAAAAAAATAAATTTCCATTATGCAAAATATTTGGAAATAAATAAAAAACATTGAAAATATGCAAATTGATTAGAGATTAGCTAGTGAAGTATAAAGATAGCCCCTACTTAGTGAAGTATTGTAGTTACAGTGATGATACATTTTTGGGGTACAATTTTAGTTAAAGATTCACCAAGGGGATATGGGAGAAAAAAAAGGTTGGGAACCGCTGGTATAGGTGTTCGACACAATTTTGGAAGAAATATATTAGCAAATCTATGTGTAAAGTTTTTTTACTAACATGGAGAGGTGTGCTTGTTCCATTAGGTGTAATTTTTATGACTAAAATTCATTATAAATTATATTTTATGTACAATTTATGAGAACCACGGGTGGTAATTTTGATTGTTTATAAAGTAGTCTACCCATAACGGACACATGGAGTGTCAAATTATTTACACTCAATCTGTTCATTGCAGGGCTAAAATAAATAGTTCTGTTTCTTATCACAGGGTCACCTAATAAAATTACTGAATCATTTAAGAACAGAAGAGATAGAGGTGTAAAAGACACTAATCAGAGTTATCTCCTCTGAAAGTAATGAATTTCATTAAACAGCCAAGACCCTGTGGTGAATGAAGTGAAGGTGTCATTTGCAGAGTGGAAAATATGTGCTTTTCAGAGGGCCCGGCATGCTGATAAGCGTACTTTTCCACTCAGTGAGTTGTGGCAATTGTAAACCACCTCACTCCTCGTTTTACTTAGTAAAACCTGTACAGGTTCAAACCAGACTTTTAGCTGATGACCTAAACAATGACACAAAGTAGGGAATATAAAATTTTTAAATTTAGAACTCAATAATAATTTTTAGCAATAGTCTAGAATTTAGCAATAGTGATTTTCTTTGGCATGTATGCTCCAAGTCAATTTTTTTTAACAAAAACCTCAAATATTTGTTAGTGACTGTATTTAGTTATTTTTCGTTACATTTGAATTTTAAATTCAGGATGAAAGATATTTGCAAATTTGTGTGTAAGATTTTATAACTAACATAAATGTTTGTTTACAATTATAAGGTGTAATGTTTTTGAGAATTTATTAGTTTTTAGGAATTAATTTTTGAACTAAAAATTTTGTAGCTGTAAATCCAAATATATTATTTTATGAAGTACATAATTTAATCCTTTTAATCCCAAATTTTTTAACTATGCACAAACAAATATCTGTAGCAAAGAGGTAAAGAGTGTTAACTCCAATTTTGGGAAAATTGAGTTAAAACTGCCTTTAAAATCAGAAAGAAATGCTCTAATGCTTCAATTTTGTAGTTAATGTACAAGATTTTTGGAAAATCGTTATTGAATGTGTTTTACTCATAGTCAAGTAAATTTTGCTTTAATTTTTGTTAAATTTGGTGTTTTATTCGTCTATTACTAAACAGTAGGCTACTGCTAAATGTTGAACTTTTTTCAAACGTTGTGTGTAAAATGCTGCTTCTTTATAAAAGTAGTGTTAGCACTAGGTATTTAACTTTTTAACAGTTTTTTTCAACTTATTGTACATTGGAGTTAACACTTATGTAGAAAGTAAAAAAGTGACAAAACACAGAAAGCCGTTAAGGTTTTAAGTCCTGTTTTGGTGGGGAAAAGTATAGAAGTTGACAAAGTTATGAAACAATAAATTTGTAGATAAGGAGCATTTTTCTGTAGAAACTGGGTGTAAATTTCAAGTTTCTAACACCTACTGAAATTTTGTTACAATAATGAAAAGATAATACTGCTACTTATTGGCTGTTCTGAAAAATCTAAAAATGGAGTTAACACCTTTTACTTCTCAGGTACAGATATAATATGTACATTGTTTCATACACTTTACTGACATTTAAGTGAAATAAAATCACTTTTAGACCTTCAGCCTTTTTGATGGCGTGACGAAAATGTGTGACACATACGTCACATTGGGCTTAATGGTATCAAAGTTCCCAAAAATATAAATAAGTAAAATCATGTGGAGGCTTCCTAAACAATATTATCTTGCTTAGATTTGTAGCAAAAAAACTTAATATGATTTTAATATCAAAGCATTATTTAAGACTTAAAAAATTTTACAATTCAAAAATATTGGTAAAATGGACAAAATCACTATTTACAGCCTAAAAAATATACTTGTATGTACATTCAACATACTCGAAGAAATGCTACTTTATTTTAGTAAATGAACACGGATATTTAAAACTAAAATTAACGTTAAAAAGAAACTAATGGTCATGTGTCCGTGGCGTAGTGGTCAGCATCTTACACTGCAAAGTGGAGGTCTCAGGTTCGATTCGTGGCTAGGGTACAGAAAATTATTACTTTTCACACCCAGCACTCTTTAATGAAAAGTAGTCGCTAACAATTAAAGTTTTTATGTCTGTTATTTCACTCCAATGTGACTTCTATGCCTCACTGGGAAAGAAAGGGTTAAAATTTTAATTTAAGAATGTAGAAATAAAATATTTTAGCTTTGTGAGTGTAGTCTAAGACAGTATTTTATCAAAAGTTAAGTCGGGATATTTATCAAAATTTATCTACATATTTAATTATCCTTCTTTTGAATTAGAATTTAAAATTTCAATCTTCCAAAATTTGGGAAAAATATTGAATTTAATAATTTAAAATTGATATAATTAAGGTTATCTACATAAAAATTAATTTATTAAAAACTGTTATATAAAATTAGAAGAACCTCTAGAATCTCTAGCACCAGAATTATTAGAACCTCTAGCAGACCAGATGAGGAAAAAGAGAATTTCCTTCTTTGGACATCTTTTGAGGACCGACTCTTCCAGAATCTCAAAACAAATCATCAACTTTTTCCTAAACAGAAAAACTCAGCCCCACTGGATCAGGGAAATTAAGGAGAACATGAACAGGCTCTAAATCTCACTTGAGGACCTCAAAACAAAATCCGGAAATTACCAAAGGCTGAAGACCACAAGACTTGAACAGCAGAAACCGACAAAACGACAGAAATTTGTGTATTCTGACAAGGAACGGCAGAAAAGATCAGATGGATTGAAGGCATACTGGAGAAAGTTCAAGGAGGGAAACATCAGGAAAGGACTCCAAAACCACAAAAATTGAAATGAATTTTTTTTTAGTTTGATGAACTAATGTAGTCCTATGTGGTTTTGAAAGAAAAGAAAAATTGAAGAAAATTTATAATATTTATTAGTATTTACAATGAAATAAAATAATTAAAATATAAAAAACAAACAAGAGAAGTTTACGGTCGGAAAATTAAGAAGAAAAGATAATAAAGGAATTAAGAAAATAAAGATGCACTTTTGGATAAAGTATTCTAAGACAATGATATATAAAAGAAACAAAGAGTACAAAGTGGGGTAGAGACATTTTACTTAATGACTCATTAGAAGAAAAACGACCATCCCTAAGGACAAACCCTTATCTAAGGGTTGAAAACTGGCACTCATCTAAAAAAAAGTAACTACCTCAATAGAAGAAACTACCCTAACAAATTATTTACAACCTAAAAACAAATCTATAATATAATAATAAATTTTATAATTATAAAATTCACAAATAAATATATTATAAATACCAAAAAAATATTTTATTTTATAGATTTTTGAATAAACAAAAATAAATTTCGGCGAATCATTTTAGAAGACACATAATATATAATTATATAAAATAATAAAAATAAAAATAAAAATAATAAACTGTTGATTTTATTTTTAAAAACCGATCGTAATAAAACGAGACGACGAACAAATCCGCACAATAATGAAAAAAAAATCACACACGATAAAAACCACTGTTTAATAAAAATAAATAATTTATAAAAAAAATTAGGCACAATTAATAAAGATATTTATTTGATAAAAACAAATGATTATGAATAAGAGTAAGTAAAAAGAGTCATGTTTTCAACAACGGTCCGGTAAAACGTTGTTCCCGAGTTGGGTGGGTATCGAGGACTGGAGATCCTCCTGAAACCGGGTAGATCAATAATACGCGCGGAGCAGAGAGCGATACAGCATCCCTCAATCCCCAATCCCTGCCCTGCCCTGCCCTGCACCCACCCCCGTTTATACATCCACACCAGGATAGCCGCGCCCTTCCACCACACCGACCTCCAACTATCCAGGAGGCAGGCACCATAGACTAACTAAGAATAGAGGGGGAACTCCCATATAACAAAGTGATTTCGTCTGCTAATATCTTTTGGGATCCAACGCCTGTAGAGTGCGCTAGTAGCGCATACCAGGGAGATTTTGAATTTTGACCAATTTTCCTATAAAATATTTATTTTTACTTTCTCTTGCCTATATGAATATTGTTGTTTAGGTCAACAGCCGAAAGGCTGGTTTGAACCTCTAGAGGTTTTACTAAGTAAAAACGAGGAATAAGGTGGTTTACCATTGCCTTCCTCACCGAGTTAAAAGAGTATGCTTATCAGCATGCCAGGCCCTCCGGAAAGCACTCACTTTCCACCCTGCAAATGACACCTTCACTTCATTCACCACAGGGTCTGGCTGCATAGTGAAATTCATTACTCTCAGAGGACATAACTGTGACTAGTGTCTTTTACACCTCTACCTCTTCTGTTCTTAAATAGTTCAGTCATATAAGTGGCTGACTATGTGATAAGAAACAGAACTATTTTTTTTAGCCCTGGACCAAACAAATAGAGTGCAATTAAAATAACACTCCACCTGCCCGTTTTGGGCATTATATGAATATATAGGAAGGAAAGTATTGTTTTCATGTCGATTTTAAGAAATCAAGTTTTCACCGGATCTACACGTAAACAGACCCCCTGAACCCAAAACAACACTCACTCTTTTGACCTATTATCCTATACAATATTTATATTTACTTTCTCTTGCCTATTATGAATATATAGGAAGAAAAGTATTGTTTTCATGTCGATTTTAAAAAATCGAGTTTAGTTACTTTTATACGGATTTGAATACTAGACAGCGGTTACCGGTGTACTTTGATGGTTGGGGTTTAATTAACCACACTCTCTCAAGAATGGTCGGCCTGGGTGTGTACAAGACTACACCTCATTAACACGTCAAACACATCCCAGTCATCTCATTGGGTCATGGGGTTGCTTATTGTTCTCAATTGAAAAGATTGCAACGTACACAAATTAGGGATAAAAAACAAAAAAAAATGTCTGAATTAATTCGCAAAGATCAGCTAGTTAAACTGCTAAGGTGAACTTTGACAAAAAATATAATAAAGATATTAGTTAAGTAAATTTAAAAATGAATTTTTGAAATCATTAGAGTAAATAAATTAATCAAAGGTTTATATTTTTATTAAATATATACAATTAATTATTGTACTGTATAGGATAATAGGCCAAAATTCAAAATCTCCCTCGTATGCGCTACTAGCGCATTCTACAGGCGTTGGATCCAAAAAGATAGTAGCAGACGAAAAACGTTAAAACACTTTGTATCATGGGAGTTCCCCCTCTATTCTTACTTACTCTATGTTCGGCACACAACACACTCTTTGCCGGCACACTACATTCTCTCCGTCCGTGGCGGTAGCCGCCGCCGTCGCACTCTGTTCTCTCTTATCAACTTCTACCTCGTTCACCACGCCCTGCTACTGGCTACCTCGTCGTTATAACATCTATTATAACCACCTTTTTATTCTTCTTACACACCTTCATATATGAATACAATAATTAACACATCTACTATCGACATCCTCTCAACCGACACCTGTTAAACCGAATCTTTAGGTTAACCGATAGACCTAAAAACCTAATTCCATTATTAACCTAACACACACCAATTTCCTCGTACACCTACATTTTTACTTTCTCTTGCCTTTATGAATATATAGCAAGGAAAGTATTGTTTTCATGTAGATTTTTAAAAATCGAGTTTTCACCGGATCTACACGTTATCAGACCCCCTGAACCAAAATAAATGTTTTTAGCGATTGGTCTGAGTGTGTGTGTGTGTGTACACAAAATATCTCAAGAACGGAACATCGTTCGAACTTGAAACTTGAAACTTAAGTTACATACCCACTACCGGACCCGACACGAACATTTTCATCAAAATCGGTCAACCAGAAGTAGTAGTTTATTCGTTTAATTTTTCACTTTTTTGCGTTTTTCTCAAAAACTGGTCCTACGATTTTTTTAAAAATCGCCTGGTTTACTAAATTTTTTATGCTCTACATGATAGGGTAGGCGTCATTTGTGCTGAAATTCTTAGTGAGGCTGTTTCCGCGTAAAAGATTTTTTGATGTGCGGCTTTATTATGCATTTCAGCGCAAAAATGTATATAATAAAATTTGCAGAGAATTTGAAGTCCTACAACTTTTATTTCAAACATTTTTTTTGTATAACGCTTAGTTTAGCGGTAATTAGCGATTTTCTGTTTTTTTCTTACGAAAACGTGTGAAAAATCGATTTTTTTTAACCCTCAACTGGTATCATGCGGTCTGTGAGACCGCTGTCATTTTTTACCCCTCCAACACTTCCCTCCCAATGGCCCGACATCACGTATATTTTGTATACCTTTCAACTGTTGTTTGAACTATGCGTGATCAAGATCGTTTTCGGTACGAGCTAACAAGTTGCGAGTTATTTGTATTTTGTTTTCTACTGGCGGTCTCCTGGACCTATGATACCAGTTGTGTAACTTTTTGACGACTTTAAAACCAAGTAGTACATGGATTGTTTAAAGTTTTAATGAATATACAATAATTTTTCATACATCATTTCTTTGTTTAGTACTATTATAAAATATTTTCATATGTAATTTTATAAAATTTTCATTATGGATGATACATTTAAAATTTCTGAAGCGGCTTCAACACAACTAGATCCATCACGTAAACAAGTTGTACGTGTTAATGATGTGAATTTTTATTAACATAAAAATCTTTAAATTTTATTGTAAATAATCAAAAAGTAAAACAAACGAATAAATTTTAATAAATGTTTGTCAGAGTGTACTGCCCAACAATAGACATAAATAGCAAAACTCGGAACCAAAATGTAAGTTGTACATCATAATTTTGTAATTAAATTTGTCTTTATCATATTAAATACTTATTTATTTATAATTATTAGACCACAGAATGTTTCTAGGGCCCAAAAATTTTATTGTTCTGTTCAAAATGGAAGTAAAAGTCAAAAAAATGCTTAGTGTTCGTTTTTTACTTTTTTAAATAGTAATTTTGCATTTATGCTAAGTATTTTACATTTACATCTTCGATTATACATGGTTTTATAAGTTTAATATTAAAACAAATTAATTAAATGAGTATGAAGAACTTAAAAAAAAAACAAATTTGGAGGTCTGTCAGACCGCTGATACCAGTTATGTCACAAAAAATGATGATACCAGTTGAGTGTTAACATTTCGGCCTTAGTACTCATTTTACGACATAAGTGTATATAACAAAATTTATGGAAAATTAAAAGATCTACAACTTTTACTTAAAGAATTTTTCTCTACAGAGCCTAGTTTAGCGTGAAAGAGTGATTTACCTTATTTTGAAGCCAAACTGAGGTCGATTTTCATTTTACGTCTTTCACTCGAGGAAATTGGTTTTGGAATTGGAAATTGGTGTACTAGAGAAAGTACACACCCTCATTCCAATTCTTCTTACACACCTTCATCATATGAATACAATAATTAACACATCTACTATCGATATCCTCTCAACCGACACCTGTTAAACCGAATCTTTAGGTTAACCGATAGACCTAAAAACCCAGTTTCATTATTAACCTAACACACACCAATTACCTCGTACACCAACTTTTTTTTGTAATCCCTAATGTACGTACGTTTCATTCTGTTCAATTCAAAACAATAAGAAACCCCATCACCCAATGATATAAGGATGATATGTATGACTTGTAAATGAAGTGTAGTCTTGTACAGACTCAGGTCGACAATTCCTGAGAGAGTATGGTTAATTGAACCCCAACCATCAAAGTACACCGGTAACCACTGTCTAGCACTCAAATCCGTATAAAAGTAACTACCTTTACTAGGATTTGAACCAGGAACTTTCGTCTCCGAAAATCAGCTGTTAAACAGCTGATTTTGGCGACGACTTTACCTTTACAGCAACCCGGTGGGTTAATACAATAATTAACACATCTACTATCGACATCCTCTCAACCGACACCTGTTCAACCGAATCTTTAGGTTAACCGATAGACCTAAAAACCCAATTTCATTATTAACCTAACACACACCAATTTCCTCGTACACCTACATTTTTTTTGTAATCCCTACCGTTGCAATCTGTTCAATTCAAAACAATAAGAAACCCCATCACCCAATGAGATGAGGATGATATGTATGACTTGTAAATGAAGTGTAGTCTTGTACAGCCTCAGGTCGACCATTTTTGAAAGAGTATGGTTAATTGAACCCCAACCATCAAAGTACACCAGTAACCACAGTGTCTAGCATTCGAATCCGTATGAAAGTAACTACCTTGGGATTTGAACCAGGAACCTTCGTCTCCGAAAATCAGCTGTTAACAGCTGATTTGGGCGACGACTTTACCTTTAGACCAATCCGGTGGGTTTACCTACATTTTAATGAAAACTTTTTTTTTATTTGATCATTTTATTTTCAAAGCTATAGAACATTTTAAAAAACCTACAAATTTTACTTCAAATTTTTGTACAACGCTTATTTAGCGGCAATGATTTTCTGTTTTTTTCCATCAAAATCTGTAATTACAATTTTTGTTAAGATTGCGGTATTAGTATTAATTTTATGAAAAAATCACCAAAAACCCAATTTATTTATACAGAAATTAGATACATTTTTTATGCAGAAATTACAAAACTTTTATTTCAAAATATTTTGTACAACGCTTAATTAGCGGCAATGATTTTCTGTTGTTTTTTTTTTATCAAAATCGGTAAAAATGGGATTTTTGTTAAGATTGCGGTCTTTGTATGCATTTTACGACAAAAACCCAATTTATTTTTACAAAATTAAATTTATTCAGAAATTAGGTAGATACTACATTTTATATGCAGAAATTAAAAAATCTACCACTTTTTATTTCAAAAAATTTTTTGTACAATGCTTATTTAGCAGCAATGATTTTCTGTTGTTTTTTTTATCAAAATCGGTAAAAATGGGATTTTTGTTAAGATTGCGGTCTTTGTATGCATTTTACGACAAAAAACCCAATTTATTTTTTTTGTCATCAGTCTCTCGACTGGTTTGATGCAGTTCTCCAACCTGTCTATCTTGCGCAAATCGTTTCATATCTACATACCTGTAACATCCTACATCTTTTGCAATTTATTTATACAAAATTAAATTTATACAGAAATTATATATATTTTATAAGGAGAAATTTTAAAAATCTACAACATTTATTTAAAGCATTTTTCTCTACAACGCCTAATTAGAGGCAGTTACTGATTTTCCGTATTTTTAAGTTGTATAGAGGTGAATTTTCATTTTGCGTCATTCACTCATGGTTAAAATTAGGTAATATTTTTAATTTCACATTGTTTACAAAATGTTTAAACATAGTTTATAAAATATATGGTTTTTATTTACATTGGCAAGAGAAGTCCTGTGAATGTTTAACACCAAATTTTTATTACTGTATTACATATCTTCTAGGCCTTCGGGCCAACCCAGTCAGTCAGCTGGTAGATAGTCGCTATTATTTGTTACGTAACACCGGTTGGGCAAGCGACTTTGCATGGTGACCAGTTGACAGCCATCCATGAACAAACTCTATTGAAATAACTCTAAAGAAATGACTAAGCATTTTGGAAAAAAATTTATTCAATACCTTAATTACATTGTTAAACCGTGATTACATTGTTTATAGAAGGTGTTCGAAATGACCTCCATTGGCATCAATACAGCATTGCACTCGTTTCATTTTGTTTGCAAACACCTTTCGCAACTGAAGAACAGTGATTCCTTGAATGTATGCCGTTATTGCGGCTTTAAGTTCGTCAATCGTGTGTGGTCTGTTCCGATACACAGTTTGTTTCGCCGCACCCCATAAAAAGAAATCGGGGGGGAGTCAGATCAGGAGATCTTGCAGGCCACAAATTCTTTGAAATTATTCGTTCACCAAACACGTTGCGCAGGAAAGCCATTGAGATGTTAGATGTATGTGCTGTTGCCCCGTCTTGTTGGAACCAACCATTATTCATTTCCACTTGTGTTATTTGATGCGTAAAGTTCTCTAAAATATCAGAACAATAACGTTCACTATTGATTGTGTTTGCAAAAAAAATTGGTCCAACAATACGTGCTCTACTCACAGCAACCCAGACTCCAATTTTTGCTTCGTGTAAGGACTGTTCATGTAAAGCGCAAGGGTTAGTTGTCGACCATACTCGAGTATTTTGTGAACTTATATACCCTCCCAAGTGAAACCACGCTTCATCTGTATAAAACGTTACGTCAAGGATGTCTTCGGAATTTTGGTTGATGAAACGTTGAAACCAATGACAATAATTTAGTCTCTTGTCATTATCTGAAGGTTTCAGCTCTTGAACACACCTCACTTTGTATGGGAATAGTTTAAGTTCTTGTCTGACAGCTTTATGTGCGGTAGCAAGTCCGATATTATGCTGTTGTGCTAACTTACGCATTGATTTTTTTGGACTTTGTGCCATAGAATCAGAAATATCCAGCAGCTTTTGTTCGTCTAGCTTAGGGGGCCTACCACTACGTTCAGCGTCCTCAACAGAGCCAGTTGCCCGAAATTTTTCTATCAGTGTTCGTACTGCATTACGGTGAGGAATAATTGAATCTGGAAACTTTTCAGAAAATTTGCGCTTCACTAAATCACTGTACTTGTCACCTTCGCGAAATACGTATTCAACGAGGAAAATGCGCTCCTCTACTGAAAGAACCATCGCGTCCAACAACAAAAAACGTGCAACAGAACTGCAATAAATGAAACATATACAACTTCAACTCAATGACTGACAGGCCTCGACGTGTTCGGCAACAATTGAACAGCACAGAGCTACCAACCTAGCCATGAAATTATTCCCTGTCATGTCACTTGGTGCACAGCGACTTTCAGAACGCATGGTACGTCAAAAAAATACAGCAAAAAGCAGCGATCAAATTGGGTAGTTGTCAACAATGTACAGTTCTCGATAACAAATAAAAGCTAAAAAAAAACATATCTTCACCATATAAACCTCAATACAATAATTAACAGATCTACTATCGACACCCTCTCAACCGACACCTGTTCAACCGAATCTTTAGGTTAACCGGTAGACCAAAAAAACCAATTCCATTATTAACCCAACACACACCAATTTCCTCGTACACCTACATTTTAACGAAGAATGGGCCGGCCCGTTAGCGTAGTGGTTAGCGCAACTGGCTTCTACGCTGGAGCCCCGGGTTCGATTCCCGGTTAGGTCTAGCATTTTTTCATCACTCATTTTCATTATTATCATTATCCACCGTCTGCATTAGCAGAAATTGCAGAACAGGCAGACGTAAAACCAAAAAATCATTTCATTTTCTGAACAATTTAAAATAAAAATCACAATTGTCCGTTAATTATTTTTTCTTACTTTGCCTATATGAATGTATGGAAGAAAAGTATAGTATCCAATACTTAAACATATTCGACATGAAAACAATACTTTTCTAGGAAGTATATGGAAGGAAAGTATTGTTTTCATTTCGATTATTCGAAATCGAGTTTTCACCGGATCTACATGTTTTAAGATCCCCTGTACACAAGAAACATGTCTTCAGCGATTGGTCTGTCCGTGTGAGTGTGTGTGTGTGTGTGTGTGTGTGTGAACAGAATATCTCACAAACGGAACATCGTACGAAGTTGAAACTTGAAGCTTAAGTTAGGTACTACTAGAGGATCGGACACGAACATTTTCATCAAAATTGGTCAACCGGAATTAGTAATTTATTCGTGGAATTTTTCCACTTTTTTCGATTTTCTCAAAAACCATTCCTACGTTTTTTTTTTAAATCGCCTCATCTACTAAATTTTTAATGCTCTACACGAAAGGGTAGGCGCTATGTCTGCTGAAATTCTTGGGGAGGCTGTGCTCTCGTAGAAAAAATTGATTTTTCAACATTGCGGCCTTAATATGCATTTTAGTGCAAAACTGTACAAAAGCAAAGTTGTAAAAAATTTAAAAACCTACAACTTACGGAAAATTACTCTTTCACGCTAAACTAGGCTCTATAGAGAAAAATACTTTAAATAAGTTGTTGATATTTTAATTTCCTATAAATTTAATTATGTACACTTTTGCCGTTAAATGCACATAGGCCTACTAAGGCCGAAATATTAAAAAATCCAATTTTTTTATAGATTTTCATAAAAAAAACCACTAATTACCGCTAAATTAAGTGTTATACAAAGAAATGTTTAAAATAAAAGTTGTAGGTTTTTAAATTTTTTAGGACTTTGATTACATACACTTTTGCCCTAAAATGCATATTAAGGCGGCAATGTTAAAAATAAAACATTTCTTTCTACGAGAGCACAGCCTCCCCAAGAATTTCAGCAGACATGGCGCCTACCCTTTCGTGTAGAGCATAAAAAATTGGAAGATGAGATTTTTTTAAAACATCGTATGAGCCGTTTTTGAGAAAATCGCAAAAAATTGAAAAATCACACGAATAAACTACTACAGTAGAGTACCGATTTTCCGTGGATCGTTTAACCGGGGTTTGAATTAACCGTGCGATCACTAGAAATTTTTTTGTTTTTTGGTTTAACGTCCGACTGTTTTGCTAATTGCTGCTAATGCAGACGGTGAAGGATGAAATGAATTTTTTGTAACGTATGAAAAAAATGCCATGCCCGAGTGGGATTCAAACCCAAGACCGCGTGATGAGAGGCGAGCACGTTACCAGCTCCTAAAATAAGTTGCAAAGAAGCTGTAACCGGTGCCGAAACATTACTAACTTTCATGGAAAATCAGGATGACACAGATTACGTGGACATTTTACATATTCGTGGTTATATAAGAAAAATAAAAGAAAAACTATTGCGGCATAAAATGAAACAAAGTAAAATAACAGATTTTTTGTAATTTTTTTTGGTACGTAGTTTAAGGTAAGACTTATATAAATTTATGTAGTAAATATTTTTATTTCAATACAATTTGTTTATTTCTTTCCGATATCCGATAGTATTAACATGTATTAATCAGTAGAATAAAACATACGCGTAACTGGTGGTTTTGTTTATGACGTAAGTGGTCTGGACCGAATTGGGTTGTATTGTCCGTGTTTTCCGGTTATCCGGTATAGTTATCCCCCCAATTACCACTGATAATCGGTATTATACTGTACTACTTCCGGTAGACCGATTTTGATGAAAATGTTCGTGCCAGGTCCTCTAGTAGTACGAACTACCTACCTTAAGTAAACTAACTAATCTCATACCTAACTTCAGTTTCAAGTTTCAACTTCGTACGATGTTTCGTTCTCGAGATATTTTATCGACACGCGCGCACACACACGCACCAATCGCTAAAAATATGTTTTTTTGGGTTCAGAGGGTCTGAAAACGTGTATATCCGGTGAAAACTCGATTTCAAAAAATCGGCATGAAAACAATTCTTACTTTCCTTCTTATACAGGTGATTCAAATTACGGTAAAATAATTTAGTACATGATTGTAGAGCTAAAAATAAGAAAAAGTTTATTTCATATAAAAATAAAACTTTTCGTACAAAAATATTGTTTTTTTTAATGAGTTATTCGTTCCCTTCTCATAAAACTGCAAAGTATTGCTGTATACTTACACTATATATATATATATATATATATATTATTTTATTAAACATTATTTTCCTTTGTTTGCACCACTACATATATGATAATGAACAGCCAAAACAAAACAAGATTAAATATAAACTCACCTCAGAGTATTATACTGTTTCGAGATCTTTCGTCTCTCACGGAGACATCATCAGGAATAAAATTAAAAAACACTAAACACATATATAACAAAAAACATTAAAACACTTATGGTCAACGACCACGTCAATTATTCCTTGTATCGTAACCCATTCCGCGCGCGGTTATTCGGCCGAATATATATATATATATATATATATATATATATATATATACACACTATATAAGAGTTCATTTTATTAAACTTTTATTTACATTTTTAGTTTACATTGCTTACATAATTAAATTATCCACAATTTTTATTGGGAAAAATTATTTGTTCGTTGGTCATTTATTTAGTCATTAGGTCATATTAGTCATTTAGGTTTTATTCGATTTTTTAGTTGATTTTCCATATAAATCCTCCATATTTGTCACAAAAAGTAGCCCCCAAAAATTCAGTAACTTATTGTATTTCACCATGGGAACTGAAATCGGGGCGAAATATTTCGCTAGCTGTAACATGCTGATGAAGTGTTTGTGGACTTTGTTTATATGAAATTTTGTTCTTATTTTTAGCTCTACAATCATGTAGGTACTAAATTATTTTACCATGATTAAGAATCACCCTGTATATTCATACAGGTAAGAGAAAGTAAAAAAGTACACTACCTAGCCAACTGTTGGCTAGGGAAAGACGCGACCAATATGAATTCTCCAAAGAATTACAAACTAATAAACAAACTGTCAGTATATAATAACAAGAAACTAACTGAAATAACTAAAAACATAATTTAATAACTTTTAGTACATATTTAAAAATATTTAGGTTAGTTAAAATAATTTTAAAAAATTCATTTTTTTAGTGTTTCGGTGGATCCACCATCATCAGAGTAAATAAAATAATTGAAACTAAAAAAAATTTATCTCGCTTATTTAAAATTTATAGAAGATGATACATCTTCAGTAATTTGTATAAAACTGATTTAAAATTAATTTATTTTAATTGATCGCTTCTCATATTTCTCTTCTCTTCTCATATTCAAGTGAGGTATAATGAACATAAAAAAGCACTGAAATGTGACTACATTATATTTAACTATACCAATCATATAAAAGAAGAAAAACATAAATTTGGTAAAATAGATGAACATTTTAATATAATAGAACAATGTTATAAAGAAAATAAACATAAAATTGAAAAATATGAGATGTTCCATATTTATAAATATTTAAAAGAGCAAAAGCAGGACATTTTGAATGAACAGGTCAAAGTTAGGAATGATAAAGTGATATTGACTGCTGCTTTCTACAGTAAATATGAGAAGGGATAAATTAAAATAAATTAATTTTAAATCAGTTTTATACAAATTACTGAAGATGTATCATCTTCTATAAATTTTAAATAAGTGAGATAAAAATTTTTTAGTTTCAATTATTTTATTTACTCTGATGATGGTGGATCCACCGAAACACGTGTAAGTAAGAATAAAAATAAAGGTGACGCAGTTTAAAAAGAAGGTTGTTGTTGTTGTTTAGGTCATCAGCCAAAAGGCTGGTTTGAACCTCTAGAGGTTTTACTAAGTAAAACGAGGAGTGAGGTGGTTTACCATTGCCTTCCTCACTGAGTGGAAATGTATGCTTATCAGCATGCCGAGCCCTCTGAAAAGCGCATATTTTCCACTCTGCAAATGACACCTTCACTTCATTCACCACAGGGTCTGGCTGTATAATGAAATTCATTACTTTCAGATAAGATAACTCTGATTAGTGTCTTTTACACCTCTACCTCTTCTGTTCTTAAATGATTCAGTCATTTAATTGGCTGATCATATGATAAGAAACAGAACTATTTATTTTAGCCCTGCAACTAACAGATCGAGTGTAAATAATTTGACACTCCACCTGTCTGTTATGGGCAGATCAAAAAGAAGGTTAGTGAAATTATTATATAAATTCATTATATAAAATAGAAATAATTTCAAACTGCAGGATGCATTATAAAGATTTATTTTCTAAATACATCATAGCAACAGCACTAATTATGATATCTTATGCTTTCGAGTTGGCCGATGTAAGTAGGATAGATAATAGTATACTGTCCTCCGCCTCCGCATGATACGTGCAATCGTCAACTTATAGCACGTTACCTATACTGGATAAATATCAAAGCTCGAGGAAGATCAATTGAAATGATATGGTACTTAGTTGACTGAATTAAAAAAATAAAAAATAAAAATTTTTAATGTATATTTTTTATTATAAAAATATAATACAATATAATAAGCAAACATTATATTTATAATATAATATAATAAATATATAATAGAATAACATTAATTACAGTTGCCTATATAACTACGAAATGAGTATCACTAACAAAAAACAGTCTTAAATTATTTTAAAAATTTCACAATGATTTAAGGTTAATAAAATTTGTACATAAAATTACTAAATAGTTATAAAAGTATATTCTTAAAAGTTATAAATGGCTAAAAAAGGTCACAGAGATCAAAGTTTAAATTTTGCAGCTAATTTATATATGATTCATGAGTCACTTTAAAATATGTTAACATACCAAGAGATTTGAAATTGAAATATATATTTCTAACCACCAGAATACAATAACATAAAACACTTACCAATATGTTTATAGCGCTTTCGTGTATCTTGTACACATCTTCAGTAAATTAAAATTTATTTTAAGTCTGTATTCCTTATCTACCATGGTAGGAGCAGGAAGTTTTAAATTTTGACTTAAAATAAATTTTAATTTACTGAAGATGTGTACAAGATACATGAAAGCGCTATAAACATTGGTAAGTGTTTTATGTTACCGTATTCTGGTGGTTAGAAAAATATATATTTCAATTTTAAATAATGTGTTGTTTAGGTCATCAGCCAAAAGGCTGGTTTGAACCCGTAGAGGTTTTACTAAGTAAAACGAGGAGTGAGGTGGTTTACAATTGCCTTCCTCACTGAGTGGAAAAGTACGCTTATCAACATGCCGAGCCCTCTGAAAAGCACATATTTTCCACTCTGCAAATGACACCTTCACTTCATTCATCACAGGGTCTGGCTGTATAATGAAATTCATTACTTTCAGATAAGATAACTCTGATTAGTGTCTTTTACACCTTATGGGCAGTCTTATGGGTGGTCACCTTATGGGTATCACCTTATGGGTGGTCATGCTCTTCTGTTCTTAAATGATTCAGTCATTTAATTGGCTGAACATGTGATAAGAAACAGAACTATTTATTTTAGCCTCGCAACTAACAGATCGAGCGTAAATAATTTGACACTCCACCTGTCTGTTATGGGCAGTACGGTTATTCCTAATCTACAATTTCCACGATTGTAAAGCAAAAGTCAGTTTTAAAAGACGTGTCTGATTTAAATAATATGGCTGTTTAAAAATACTACATAGGATGTTTGATAAAATAACCAAGAGATTTGTATACAAGTTTACCATACATACCGATTTTACTGGAATAGTTCCTGATTTCAAAACGTAGTTCAGGTACAGTTCAGCTGTTCTTAGTTTGCTCCTCCTTCTGTCAACAAATCAAAGCCAGCTACTACAGGGTCCACGCAAGAGTCCGCATTTATGAATGTCGTATTCCTATTAAGTTAACTATGTTCTAAATTATAAGTACTTAAAATTTCAGTCATGATATGATGTAGGTCTAACAATTTCATTTATAAGAATAATTTTAAAAGTATTTTGTATTTAAATACTTTTGAAAGTATTTTGTTGTTACTTTTTAATCAGCATGTATACATTTTTATATAATGCACATGCTCAGTGACGTCATTATTTGTTTACATTAGGAGCAAACTAAGAGAGGCTGGACTGTAGCTACTTTTATACGGATTTGAATGCTAGACAGTAGTTACCGGTGTGCTTTGATGGTTAGGGTTCAATTAACCATACTCTCTCAGGAATGGTCGGCCTGAGTCTGTACAAGACTACACAGTCTCATTTACACGTCATACACATCATCCTCATCTCATTGGGTCATGGGGTTGCTTATTGTTATCAATGGAACAGATTGCGATGTACACATACTAGGAATAAAATTTAAATTTAAAAAAAAATAATGTCAGGTTAGGTTAAGAGGTTCAGAATTCTGTGATCATGGGTACCAAGTAATAAAAATTCAGCATTTAGGTGGTCATGCCCTGAGCTAAAAAGTAAATAAAGGACCACGGAATTATTGTTTATTGCACAGTTTATTCAAAGGTTGGAAGACTGTTATTAATGCTTCTGAAATTAATAAAAAATACCATAGTTTTATTGGTATCAATCATAACACAAAAAACAGAATTGATTACTGTATACTGTCTGACAAGTTTCAAAATAGTGTACACATTTTGATATAATGCGCATGCTCAGTGACGTCATTATTTGTTGACAATAGGAGCAAACTAAGAAAGGCTGGACTTTAGCTAAAATATCATACCAGAATCAATATATCCCAGGAAAATTATTAATGAGTTCCATCTACAGTAACATCTCTTTAATTCGGCACTTTCTGAACTCCGCTGATGCCGGATTACAGACTTTTCCAGATTACCGAATGTCGGTAATTTATTGAAGATTTTCTTCAATCTCTAATATGTGTGCTTTGCAATCTGATCAATTCACAACAATAAGCAACCCCATGACCCAATGAGATGAGTATGATGTGTATGACGTGTAAATTAGGTGTAATCTTGTACAGACTCAGGTTGACCAATTCTGAGAGAGTATGGTTAATTGAACCCCAACCATCAAAGTACATCGGTAACCACTGTCTAGCATTCAAATCCGTATAAAAATAACTACCTTTACTAGGATTTGAACCAGGAACCTTCGTCTCCGAAAATCAGCTGTTAAACAGCTGATTTTGGCAACGACTTTACCTCTAGACCAACCCAGTGGGTAATTCAAATTGGCACACTCCGCTTCGGTGTTTATCTACTCCACTCTTCGCCCCTCACCATGCAATGACGATACAGTCACAAAAGTATACAATCGTTACTGTAATGTGCGACTCACGGACGATGACTACATTTTGTTTCAGGAATGGCCAACCATTCCTGAGTGAGTATGGTTAATTGAACCCCAACCATCAAAGCATAACGGTAACCACTGTCCAGTATTCAAATCCATACAAAAGTTAAATTGCCTGATTTATCCACCGATTATCTTCAGTAAAACCTTAAATTGGGTTGGTTTAGACTAGAGGTAAAGTCATCGCTGTGAGCCAGCTGTTTAACAGCTGATATTTGGAGACGAAGGTTCCTGGTTCAAATCCTGTTAAGGTACTACTACCTAGTAAATGTAGAAGTAAAGGTATCAGACGAACTAATGTCCGATAGCCGAGCGAGTGAGAGGGAGATATGTGGCATAACTACGCATGCGCTCAAAGGTCTTTACCCTTATAATCCAAATCTGAAAACATACTACAGTCGTTATCTTGCTTGTTAGTTTACTGCACGCATAAACGCTTGCTCACAACAATGAGTGAAATTAAAGACAATGTTATTGGGTAGGCGCGTATGGGTTGTGCGAGTGAGAGCGTTATGCATTCTCTCACTCCCACGGCTAGGGGACTTCAATTCATCTGAATACTGTACTATAGTACATTTGTTTTTGGAAGAAGCTTGTAAGGGGAGGGCGAGTAGGTAGAGTAGGGATAGTTTCAAGGGGCAAGTGTTGTCTACTTCTCACTTAATGATCATTCCCTCGCTTTCTAACTGTATACTACTCTGTTACAACTACTACGCTAGACTAAAAACTAGTTAAAAACTTTATATTTTCTGTTGTCTTTTGCCTTTCTCCATCTGAATCCCATATCTTTAATAATTTTCCACAGTGACCATTTACTTCCTTTGAAATTAATTTTCTCCTGCAAAACGGGGAGTAACAAATTCAAGTTAGCCATTTAGCGTTTGTTTTATGAAAATCGTATATTGTTCTTCTCACAACTCACTTATCAAAATCGTCCACTTCACTCTTCACTTTCCTTCATACTTTTCTTATTTGGTGTTCTGATTAGCACATTAGGGTTATTTCTTTTTTCTTTCAAAATTCTTAGAACTGTACTACACGAAATCCCCATAGCTCTGGCTACCTGATTTTGCACATCGGTCAGTAAAATTAGTCTGTTTTGATCAGCTTCTTTTTTCATAAAATTGTATACACTGACTATATACTCCCTAGGCTGACCTGTATTCGTGCTCGAATTTTCACTACTACAACTAGGTTCCATTTTAATAACTAAATAAATAAAAAAAAAAACCAAACAAAGAATACATACAAAAAATTTATGTAAACAAAACCAAACAGCAAAAGAGTAAAAACAATAGGTACATAAAACAGTAGGCCTTTTTTTTTTTTTTTTTTTTTTTTTTTTACCATCAGGGCGTTCAGGCCAAAACAGCCTCTCCTCACCGCGACCTAAAAGATCTTTTGTGATTGCCCCCATCCCTTATTTAGGCCAGACCCACACTTTCAATAAAGCGCAGGATCTGCCTGGGATCTAGTGCACTTACCTGGGAGGGTGTCAACACATCCTCACCCATCAGCGCTCTTCTTTTGCAGCCAACCACTTCGCAGCTGCATAAAATATGCTCAGCCTTCTCTTCTGCCTCATGACAGAATCTACATAGGCTGTCTCCAGCAATTCCTATCTTGGATAGATGATACCCAAGATTACAGTGACCAGTCATCAGGCCCACTACCCTCCTCAAGTCCTGCCTTCCTAGTCTATTATATATTCCAGCCTTCTTGCTGGAATAGGCAATAAATTTCTTTGCCTGTACACAGCCTGGCACCTTCTTCCAATAGGAGGTTTTAGCCTCCTCCACCCAGGCCCTAACTATACTTCTATAGTAGCCCTCCCCAATTCCACAGAATGGCTCTGGGCCTATGAAGTGAGAGGCTGCACCCTTCTTAGCTAAGGCATCCGCTCTCTCATTTCCAGACACTCCCTGGTGCCCCGGCACCCAACGCAGCGTCACAACGTTACGCCTGGCCACGGCATTCAAAACTTCCCGACAGTCGTAGGCCAACCAAAAAAAAAAAAAAAACAGTAGGCCTACTACCGATTGCACGAGTTGAAGACTTGTGAAAGGAATAGAACAACAAAAATATAAAATTACAACATACAGTCAATGTTTTTAGGATTTACAGTACACTTAAGCTGTTAACGCTGCTAGCACTGTGGAGAGACTGATCACTTCCCCCACCACTGAACAGAACAGCTCGGCGGCACAGAGCGTTGGTGGGAGAGCTTCTAGCTAGAACAAATGACCTGTACTAGGTTATAGGAGGAGGGGAATCCTCTCCAACTGAATTCCTTACGCTAGCAATCAAGTGAGCTCCCACCTTTAGTCTCTAATTCTTCTTAACTGGATAAAAATACAACTGGTATTAAAAGTATAGTTACTAAGAATAAGTGACCTTGAACAGCCATTTTATTAAAATTTTAACACAATGATTAATCATAATTTGTACCTAAAAATACAGAGAAATTCTTCATTTATAATTATAAATATTTTTATCTATCGTAATATACAGTCAGACCACTCAAATTTAAATTTTACTGAACTGATTCTTGATTTCAATTGAGAGATAAAATATTAAACTACATTTTTTTTTTTTAAATTATTGAGTGATGATGCCTACATAAGCCTTGGGCTTATGCGTAGGTGATTTACAGATGAAAAAATGCCAGACCTGACTGGGAATCGACCCCGGGACCCCAACATAGTAGCCAGTTGCGCTGACCACTACACCACAGGCCATTTAACTATATTAAACTCAAAAATGTACTTTTTTGTATGATTATTATGTGGTTAACTGCATTATTAAATTTTTTGAACAAAAATCTACATACGCGGGGAAAAATACATTAATAAATTATCCCAATTTTTAAAATGTTGTGATAATTTACATTCCTTTTAAAAAAAAAATCTGAAGAATTACTTGATTGGTGAAACTTTTTATAGTGTACAAGAATTTCTTAAAATAAAAAAAGAGAATTAATTCAAAATAAATAAACACCCAAAGTATTAAAGCAAATAATAAGAAAACTGTACTTACTTTCTGAACACGCCTCGTAATTCGAATAAGAGAGGTCCGACTACATAATATAAGATCTACAAAATCACAATAATATAATTATTTGATTGATATAATTTCTTTAAAAAAAAGAATTACAAGTAAGTATATAATATAATATAGTGGTAATTGAAGTAGAGAAAAAAGTTTGATTCATTTAAGTACTTTGAACAGGTTAATAGGACACAAATATATCTAAATTATAGATACACAAGGTATATTTTTTCAAGTAAGATCCATTTTTAAATAACATTTTTAAGAAAGTCTTTGCGTATAACAGACAGGTGAAGTGTTAAATTATTTGCACTCATTCTGTTAGTTCTAGGGCTACAAAAAAATAGTTTTCTCTCGTATCACATGGTCAGCCAATTATGACTGAACAATTGAAAATCACCAAGCTGTCAATTACAATTTACATAAATATACGCTATATTTGATTACAAAACATACTACAGTATACAGTAAGTGAAAAAATATGAAAATACGAGGTCGGTCCAATATAGGTGATTCAAAAAGAGCGCCGGTTTTTAAACGGCTGGTAAATTTTTGTTTATCGGTTGGCAACATTGTTTGACCTCATTTCTATTTCGGAGAACATTCCGATTGACGATTCAGTTGCAGTTTCCCTTGTTCGCAGTGTAATACTCTCGCAGTCTCTGTCTAACCATGGAGAAGTTTACTATTGCGCAACGAGTGTTAATCGTCAAAACATTTTACCAGAGTGGGGAGAGTTATGCGGCTATTGTCAGGCGACTTCGCGGTACTCTAGGACGTAATGAAGCACCGAATGAATCAACAGTTCGCAGGCTCATGAAAAAGTTTTTTGAGACGGGTTCAACAGTCGACCTTAAAAGTTCTGGACGTCGTCGTTCTGGCCGAACTGAGCAGAACGTTGCGTTGGTTCGTGACAGTGTGGCTGTTAGCCCAGCAAAATCAATACGTCGCCGTTCTCAACAATTGGGTTTACGATGTTCTTCTGTACGGAGAATTCTTCGGTACGATCTCCAATATCACCCGTATAAAATTCAGTTGACGCAACATTTGAAAGTGGCAGACCACCAGAAGAGACGACAGTTTGTTGACTGGGTATTGAGAAAACGGCAGGATGATGACACCTTTGCAAACAAAATCATTTTCAGTGATGAGGCGCACTTCCACTTAAACGGTTTTGTTAATAAACAGAACTGCCGTATGTGGGGTTTAGAAAACCCCACATACGGAAACTTGTCCCACATAGTCGAAACTTGTCGTGCAGTAATATCCAATTTCATGGACAGAGTTGATGCGTGCCAGCGCAGTAGAGGAGGACACATGCATGACATCATTTTTCATACATAAAATCGGAAGGTAAGATGAACTTGTTGATGTATTTATTTTCAGTTTTTCAATAAAATAAATCTCTTAATTTGATATATCAAAACCGGCGCTCTTTTTGAATCACCCTATAAATACATGAACTTGAGCAAGCTAGCGCCCATGACGCGGACTATAGTCCCACCCACTGGCGGCGCTAGTTGCCTGATTCCCAATGAGCCGTCAATGCTTGGCGTATCGTTGAACTGTGCCTAAAGTGCTAGTTATGTTAGTTTCTGTTGTCCTTGTTTTTACTGTTTGTCGAAAATGGAAACTGACGAAATCACGGAGCAACGAATCAATATCAAGTTTTTGGTGAAGTGCAGTAAAAGTTATAAAGAAATTACTGAAATATTTACAGCTGTTTACGGTGATAATGCTCTGAAGAAAATATCAGTTTTCACGTGGATTAAGCGTTTTAAAGATTGCCGACAAGATGCCACGGATGATGCAAGGCCAGGACGACCTTCAACCACCTGTATTGACGACAACATTGATCATGTGCCGTCCCTTGTCCTTACCGATCATTGAAAAACTGTTTGAATGACAGCTGATGAACTGAGTCTACGAAAATCAACAGTGCACACTATTTTAACAGAACATTTGTCAAGGTTATGGATGGATCCTTTACCATGACAATGCACCTGCACATTCAGCATTGATTGTTCGCCAGTTTCTGGCAAAAAATTCAATCACCATACTTGATCATCCTTCTTATTCGCCAGATCTCACCCCTGCGACTTTTTCCCATTCCCAAAATGCAAAAAATGCGATGAGAGGACATCACTGGGAAGATTTGGACACAATAAAGCAAGAAACGACAAGAAAACTAAAACGCCTAACTGCCAAGAACTTCCAAGGGTGCTTTAAACAGTAAAAAAGAAGATGGAATAAGTGCATAGCAACTAATAGAGCGTACTTTGAAGGGGACAAAATCGATGAAGACTAAATTTATTAAAATAAAGTTTTTATGGGCTCAGTTCGCGTATTTATTGGACAGACCTCGTATACATGAAGTGTACAGTATTAGGTATTACAGCACACATACACAAGATATGTACTGTCGCCGCCTGCCTTGCCAATATTAGCGTCTACACACAGTCCCACTACATGCCTACAGCCTCTCCCCACCACCTTGTTGACTCGATGGAGAGGTATTTAAGAGAGGGCCCTCGTCCGCGAGAGTCACTCTTCACTCAACTTGCAAACGGAGAAGAACCAAGAAAGAAGAGCTCCAGCCAGCAGACGAGATCGGACGCAACATCCTTGGTCTACATTACCGGTGGCGGACGCTACATTCCCGCACCGGTCAGCCTTCGCCAGCCCGGAGATTTTTTTTTTTTTTTGGTTTAGCGTTCGACTGTTTTGCAAATAGCTGCTAATGCAGACGGTGAGGATGAAATGAATTTTTTGTAACGTATGAAAAAATGCCATGCCCGAGTGGGATTCGAACCCAAGACAGCGTGATGAGAGCCGCCTCAGCCGCGCTATCGGCAGATGGCCTACGCTGACCCGACACTGCAAGGCTCTTTTGATTTGGAGGCTGTCTATTATATATTGACACAGAAACTAATCAGGATCCAAATGGAAAAACACCAAACTAGCCTCTAATTCAATAAACACAATTACGTTTATTCTTCACAGAGAGCAAATGTGACATCTATCTTGCCGAGAGGATATTAATCTAAACAATAAACTTGTAGAGATTATAAATGGAATCGTTACTTCAAACAATACACCTCATATCGTTCATCCAATGGTAAACTCGTGAATGTGCAAATTCACAGTTTTACGGAAGAGTAAAAACAAATTCAATGCTTTCTTCTTTAACACACTTCGTGTATTTTCATAACTTTACAAAAGCTGTATCTCCCTTACCGAACAAGATACATATTCACGAGTTTACAACAACATGCGTTGGGTTGTATACATCAGCATGTAGGGAACAAACTCATGTTGTGTTGTTTAGGTCATCAGCCGAAAGGCTGGTTTGAACCTGTAGAGGTTTTACTAAGTAAAACGAGGAGTGAGGTGGTTTACAATTGCCACAACTCACTGAGTGGAAAAGTACGCTTATCAGAATGCCGGCGCCCTCTGAAAAGCACATATTTTCCACTCTGCAAATGACACCTTCATTTCATTCACCACAGGGTCTGGCTGTATAATGAAATTCATTACTTTCAGAGGAGATAACTCTGATTAGTGTTTTTTACACCTTTACCTCTTCTGTTCTTAAATGATTCAGTCATTTAATTGGCTGACCATGTGATTAGAAACAGAACTATTTATTTTACCCCTGCTACAAACAGATTGAGTGTAAATAATTTGACACTCCGCCTGTCTGTTATGGGCAAAACAAACTCATATTCACAAAATTTGCACATTCACGAGTTTACCATTGGAAGGACAATATTCTCATATTTATTGACTGTATTAAAAATCAGTCAAAAATTATTATTAATACATATTAAATCTACTAATAAAAATTACAATGTAAGTACGAAAAATAATTGGCTGTAAATTACATGTAGGGAATTGTAATTTAAAATTTAATAGGTAGTTAAAAGATTATAAATTTTATGTACGTAATAAGTATAGTGTATTAAATAAGTGATTGTAATGTCACTCTCTTTATAAGATTTCAAAAATAAATCTTTATAACGAGTGTTTTTTTAGAGGTATAGAACTTTGATAATGGAAGGAAAGATAGCAGGAAAGCGCCGGCCGGGTAGAAGGAAAGCGTCCTGGCTGAAGAATTTGAGAGATTGGTTTGGTCTCAACTCCACGTCACTGTTCCGAGCAGCTGTTTCGAAAGTTAGAATAGCAATGATGATCGCCAACCTCCGACGCGGAGACGGCACTTGAAGAAGAAGAAGAACTTTAAGTTGGCAGTACTGATTTCCATGGCAGCCATTTTCAAAACTGTTTTGTAATTTATGTTCAGTTTGGTTTGCCATTTTATAATGAATAGTCTGACGCCTGAACAATGCTTGTAAATTGTGCAAATTTATTTTGAAAATCATGGTTCGGTGCGAGAAACTTATTGCGCACTAGGTCCGTTTTATGATCGACATAATCGTCCATCAGAGCAAATAATTCGCTCAACAATGAAACGTTTACGGTCAACATTTACTCTGAATGACAACACATATCCTTTGAGATGTCATACAGTGCATACTGAAGAAGCTATTGCTGCTGTAGAGCATAGCATTGAGGAAGACCCAAATGAGTCTATCCGCCATTGTGCACAACACTTGGAGCTGTGTCCATCAACTTTATGGAAGATTTTGTGGACAGATCTTAATTTGCATGCTTACAAAATCCAACTCGTTCAGGAATTAAAGCCGAACGACCACCTGGCACGGCGTGCATTTGGAGAATGGGCCCAGAACATGATTGCTGTTGATCCCGATTTTCACATGAAAATTTTGTTCAGTGATGAAGCCCATTTTTGGTTGAATGGCTACATGAATAAACAAAACTGCCGCATTTGGAGTGAAGGTAATCCTCGATATATTGCTGAGAAGCCTTTACATCCAGAAAAAGTGACTGTTTGGTGTGCTTTATGGGCTGGTGGAGTCATTGGTCCTTACTTCTTCAAAAATGATGCCGGGCAGAATGTTACAGTCAATGGTGACCGCTACAGAGCCATGATCAATGACTTTTTTGTTCCTGAATTGAATCGCCTTAATGTTGGAAAGCTGTGGTTTCAATAAGATAGTGCAACATGTCACACAGCGCGTGCCACAATTGATTTACTGAAGGAAACGTTAGGTGCAGTAACGTTTGGTGAACGCATAATTTCACGTTCTGGACCTGTAAATTGGCGTCCAAGGTCATGCGATCTAACACCGCTGGACTATTATCTGTGGGGGTACGTGAAGTCGCTAGTCTATGCCAATAAGCCACAGACAATACTGACGACTTGGAAGGCAACATTCGCCGCGTTATTACCAATATACGGCCCCAAATGCTGCAAAAAGTGGTCAGAAATTGGACGTCTCGATTGGACCACGTCCGAGCCAGCCGCGACGGGCACATGCCGGAAATTATTTTTAAATAAAAATGGCAAATAATTATCTTTAAAATAAAACCAATTCCACGTCAATTGTTCAATTATTCTGTGTTTTATTACATTTTAAAGTTCTATACCTCTAAAAGAAACACCCTTTATTTATTTTACCTTTCAATTAATTCATCCTGTATACATTAATTACATTTTTTATTCAATTCTAATTTATAAATATTTTGAAGAATGTACTTCAATGAATTTTTGTAGCTGCCTTGAATTTTATTTCTTTATGATTTTACTTTAAACTTTAAACATCCAGGTATTTGAAATATTGAATTAAAATTGATCGTAAAAATTTACAGAAATACGAGGGTTATCCAGAAAATATCCTCCATTTTGAAATAAAAAGTAAATGAGTGAAGATACAAAAACTTTATTGTATACATATTAAAACTACAGTTTTTCTATATTTTTCGACATAGTCGCCAAACAGATTCAAGCACTTGTCATACCTTGGAACAGTCTTTGAAATACCCTCTGCATAAAAATCTGCCGCCTGTGAATGTAGCCAACCATTCACGGCGTTTTGAAGCTCTTCGTCATTGGCGAACCGCTGAGATGCAAGCCACTGCTTCATGTTCGGAAACAGGTGAAAGTCACTAGGAGCCAACTTCGGGCTGTATGGAGGATGATCGAAAACGTCACATTTAAACTTGGTCCAAAGTTCATTTGTTCTTCGAGCTGTATGAGGGCGAGCGTTGTCATGCACAAACACAACACCTTACTCATCTTACTCGTTGATTTTATGGAACGTGGAACAACCATCACTTCTGCTGTCTACTGTGAAACTTTAAACAGACTAAGAAGAGCAATCCAAAACAAGCGTGGCCTTCTGACACGTGGTATTGTGTTTGTGCATGACAACGCTTGGCAGTTCACCAATGATGAAGAACTTCAAAACGTTGTGAATGGTTGGCTACATTCACAGGCGGCAGATTTTTATGCAGAGGGTATTTCAAAGACAGTTCCAAGATATGACAAGTGCTTGAATCTGTTTGGCGACTATGTCGAAAAATAGAGAAAAACTGTAGTTTTAATATGTATGTAATAAAGTTTTTGTATCTTCACTCGTTTACTTTTTATTTTAAAACAGAGGTTATTTTCTGGATAACCCTTGTATCACACCCGTTCAACTCCAGGGCAAGAATGTTGCTGTTCAGGTCATCAGCCGAAAGGCTGGTTCGAACCCGTAGAGGTTTTACTAAGTAAAATTAGGAGCGAGGTGGTTTACCATGCCTTCCTCAACAAGTTGAAAAGTATGCTTATCAGCATGCCCGGCCCTCCGAAAAGTACATATTTATTTTCCACCCTGCAAATGATACCTTCACTTCATTCACCACAGTGTCTGCGATTATAATCAAATTCATTACTTTCAGAAGAAAATAACTCTGATTAGAGTCTTTTACACCTCTACCTCTTCTGTTCTTAAATGATTCGGTAATTTATTTGGGTGGCCATGTGACAAAAAACTGGAACTAACAGATTGAGTACAAGTAATGTAACATGCCACCTGTCTGTCAAAAACAATGTTCGGAGTTGGAGTCCAGAAATTATAGTAAGCCTATCAATATCTCTTTTAATAAAACATACATACAAGGGCAGTCCAGAAAGTCTGTCACATTTTGCGTTGTAGCCATTAGGGGCGGAGCTATTGCGGCCATTTTGGTGCCTCGGCGTTTCTCCGTTCAGTGGCTATCCAGCCGTGCTAGCGAGAGGTCTGTGTCGCTCTTCGTTATTTTTCAACAACAATTTAAAATGTGTGCCGCAATTCAAAATCCCGCCAGTTGTGAAGTACGGTCGGTAATACGGTTTTTGTTGGCTAAAAAACAATAAACCAATTGAGATTTATCGCCAAATCTGTGAAGTTTATGGGAACGAGGTTTACACTGAAAGTGGAGTACGGCGTTTGTGCATTCAGTTCAAAAATGGCTGAACTAATGTTCATGAGGAAGTCGATTCACCATAAGAGAGCTATCGCTTTTCTCCCACAAATTTCAAAAAAATTATTGCATGAAATTGTTACAGAAAAATTACGAGGTTATCACAAATTTTGTGCAAGAATAAAAGTGCAAGGTTAAAATCACAGGCAGTAGACTTTTATGAAGCCGGCATTTCAAAATTAGTTCACCGCTATGATAGTGTCTTAATTCGTTTGGTGATTATGTAGAAAAATAGCATTTTAGTTGCACTTTCAAATGTATGTAATAAAATCTTTTTCTTGTACTTAGTTTTTTTTATATCAAAATGTGACCGACTTTTTGGACTGCCCTCGTATTTTGTATGTTATTTACTAAAAAAACAGCCCCTTTCAAAAAAGAAACGTCTGGGATTGGAGTCCAGAATTTATAGTAACCCTATTAATATCTCTTTTAATAAAATTTACGTAAGAAAACTTTCACAATTTTCCGAATAACTCTCATAATTTATGTAAACAAAGTAATTTAAAATCAATAAAACAATCCGTTTTTAGTGCATAATTACAATAATAAAATTATATAAAACATTTTCTACAGATAAAATAATTACAAATAAATTTTTTACATACTTAACGATTCTTTATAACAAATAAATAAATAAATAAATTAGCTTTCACTATAATAAATTGTCGTAATTTCATTGTTTCCAACTTGTTTCCTTTGTTCTAGAATATTGATTAATGTACTAGGCAATTGAAAATCTTGTTTAAAAATTATATCATTCTCGATTATTTTATCTAAACAAATCCTGAAACATAATTGAAAAGTGTTCATTAAAAAAATTATACGAACATTTAAATACATTTATATAGTTACGAGGCTTGTTCAGAAAGTAAGTACCGTTTTTAAAAAAAACAAGTAAAACAATTTTTTTTCAACACAATTTTATTTCTACATGAAAGCCCAAACCTTAAACTATTTTTCGGCATAGTTTCCACCGATGTTCAAACACTTGTCGTAGCGAGTGATCAATTTGTCTATACCCTCTTCGTAGAAGGTTCCCGCCACTGACATGCACAAAACCAAGAGACTCGGAAGTGCTCTGACTTTTCTCACACGGTACAGTGATGATGGTGAAGATTTTTTAAACAAAATTGTGACAGATGATGAAACTTGGGTCCGTCATGTCACACCGGAATCTAAACAGCAGTCAATGGAGTGGCGACACACGCAATCCCCAAAGAAACAAAAATTTAAGATGACAATGTCTGCACAAAAAATCATGTGCACTGTCTTTTGGGATCGGAAAGGTGTTTTGCTGATTGATTTTCTCCCAAGAGGTGAAACCATTAATGCGGCAAGGTATTGCGAAACCTTAAGAAAACTAAGGCGGGCAATTCAAAACAAACTGAGAGGAATGCTTAGTAATGGAATTGTGTTGCTCCATGACAATGCTCGGCCCCATACCGCTGGTGACACTCAAACATTGGTTCGACAATTTCGTTGGGAGCAGTTCGATCACCCGCCCTACAGCCCGAATTTGGCACCGTCTGACTACCACTTGTTTCTGCACATGAAGCGCGAGCTAGGTGGCTAACGCTTTGAAAAAGACGATGAAGTGAAAACTGCCGTGGAGTCGTGGCTATATTCATTGGAAGGAACCTTCTACGTAGAGAGTATAGACAAATTGATCACCCACAACGACAAGCGTTTGAACATCGGTGGAAACTAGGTCGAAAAATAGTTTAAGGTTTGGGCTTTCATGCAGAAATAAAATTGTGTTGAAAAAAAATTGTTTTACTTGTTTTTTTTGAAAACGGTACTTACTTTCTGAACACGCCTCGTATTTAGTTGCAATCACTACTTAATGACCTATTCTGATGTGACCTTAAATAAATTTTTTTTTTTGGGTTTTACGTCTGATTGTTTTTCAATTTCCGCTAATACAGGTGGTGGAAAATGATGACACATGAAAATGAGTCATAGAATGACAAAAAAATTCCAGTCGGGAATCAAACCCGGGACCCCAACGTAAAAGTTAGTTGCACTAACCACTATGCCAACAGGCCGGTCGTTGAGGGGGGGGTGAGGGGGGATTTTAATTTTTTTTTTTTTTTTTATGGGACGTCTGACTGTTTTGCAATTTCTGCTAACGCAGACGGTGGAGAACGATGATATATGAAAATTATTGATGAAAAAATTTTACACTTTTGCGCTAAAATGTAAAGGGTGATTCAAAAAGAGCGCCGGTTTTTAAACGGCTGGTAAATTTTTGTTTATCGGTTGGCAACATTGTTTGACCTCATTTCTATTGTGGAGAACATTCCGATTGACGATTCAGTAGTAGTTTCTCTTGTTCGCAGTGTAGTACTCTCGCAGTCTGTGTCTAACCATGGAGAAGTTTACTATTGCGCAACGAGTGTTAATCGTCAAAACATTTTACCAGAGTGGAGAGAGTTATGCGGCTACTGTCAGGCGACTTCGCGGTACTCTAGGACGTAATGAAGCACCGAATGAATCAACAGTTCGCAGGCTCATGAAAAAGTTTTTTGAGACGGACTCAACAGTCGACCTTGAAAGTTCTGGACGTCGTCGTTCTGGCCGAACTGAGCAGAACGTTGCGTTGGTTCGTGACAGTGTGGCTGTTAGCCCAGCAAAATCAATACGTCGCCGTTCTCAACAATTGGGTTTAAGATGTTCTTCTGTACGGAGAATTCTTCGGTACGATCTCCAATATCACACGTATAAAATTCAGTTGACGCAACATTTGAAAGTGGCAGACCACCAGAAGAGACGACAGTTTGTTGACTGGGTATTGAGAAAACGGCAGGATGATGACACCTTTGCAAATAAAATCATTTTCAGTGATGAGGCGCACTTCCACTTAAACGGTTTTGTTAATAAACAGAACTGCCGTATGTGGGGTTTAGAAAACCCCACATACGGAAACTTGTCCCACATAGTCGAAACTTGCCGTGCAGTAATATCCAATTTCATGGACAGAGTTGATGCGTGCCAGCGCAGTAGAGGAGGACACATGCATGACATCATTTTTCATACATAAAATCGGAAGGAAAGATGAACTTTTTGATGTATTTATTTTCAGTTTTTCAATAAAATAAATCTCTTAATTTGATATATCAAAACCGGCGCTCTTTTTGAATCACCCTATATAAAGGCTGCAATCTTAAGGGGATAGTCAACTAAAGAAGATGCATTTTTTAAATGTCAATTGTTTTTTTGAAGTTTAAAATTTTCTAAAGCACAACATTTGTTTACTTTGTTTGCACATTGACAAAAAGTTATTAAAACATCTGTTTAAAATAAAGTTCACTAGCAAGGCAAGTGAAATTATTCCTTCAACTTTAAGCTTTCCGGAAATGTGGTTTTTGCATGATTGTACATTCTTGGGAATTAAATATTTTGGTTGGTATTGGAGATATTTGGATGATGTTTTTTTTATAAATGTTCAGAATTTCTTGCTCTATTATCTGTGAAATAATTATTACAAAAACCTTAATAGGGATTTAGTTAAAAAATAATTTGTGAATACATAAAATAAATGTTTTTGAAAATATGGTTTATCTTTAATAAATTTTTTGTAAGAAAAAATACATACAAGTGCATACAACAGCAATTTCCATATTTTGTAGCATAAGAATCATGTTGAAATCTTTCTTGGTTCCTGAGATATTTGATTCCCCATAAAAGCCCGCTTTTCCAACCTCGCCCTTATATTAGGGGGCTGTAATTAATTTTTTGGCTTCGTTCAAATGGTAGATCATTACTAGTAAATTACTCTTTCATTTAAAATATATAATGATAAATTATAGCCTAAAGTTTTGATTTTCAATTTCTAGGTTGACTACCCCCTTAAAAAAACCATTTTTTCTACGAGAGAACAGCCTCCCCAAGAATTTCAGCAGACATGGCGCACCTACCGTATCTTGTAGATGTAGAGCATAAAAAATGTAGTAAATGAGGTGATTTTAAAAAACCTATCGGAACCTTTTTTGAGAAAATCACAAAAAAGTGAAAAAGTACACAAATAAATCTATTTCATATAATGAATTAATATAATAATTTCACTAACCTTCTTTTTAAACTGCGTCACCTTTATTTTATTCCTACTTACACGTGTTTCGGTGGATCCACCATCATCAGAGTAAATGAAAAATTGAAACTAAAATTTTTTTTCATTTATTTAAAATTTACAGAAGATGATACATCTTCAGTCACTTGTATAAAACTCAATTTCAATTTTGAAACTAAAAATTGAAACTAAAAATTTTTTTCATTTATTTAAAATTTACAGAAGATGATACATCTTCAGTCACTTGTATAAAACTCAATTTCAATTTTTCATTTACTCTGATGATGGTGGATCCACCGAAACACGTGTAAGTAGGAATAAAATAAAGGTGACGCAGTTTAAAAAGAAGGTTAGTGAAATTATTATATTAATTCATTATATGAAATAGAAATATTTCAAACTGCAGGATGCATTATAAAGATTTATTTTTACACAAATAAACTATACTACTTTCTGTTGACTGATTTTGATAAAAATGTTCGTGTACAGTCCCCTAGTGGTACCTAATCAAGTTTCAACTTCATATGATGTTCCGCTCTTGAGATATTTTTTTCCCACACACAGATGCAGACCAATCACTAAAAACATGTTTTTTGGGTTCAGGGGATCTGAAAACGTATATATCCAGTGAAAACTCGATTTCGAAAAATTGACACGAAAAAAATACTTTCCTACCTATATATTAGTATAGGCAAGAGAAAGTAAAACTGTATTTTACAAGAATACAGGTGCATATTTGTTTGTTCTAATAGATGAAACAAAATAATGAAAACTTACCTCAATAAAGATTTAGGAGAGAATGGAATTATAAGAACTGTGTCAGCATGATCCTGAAAAACAAAACAAATTAAATCATTAAGCTGGGATTATAATATTTGAGCTGTATTTACAAAACACATAACATAAACTTGAAGTTTAGAACTTTGTACAAGAAAGAGACCTTTACGTTTATTTTTTACTTTCTCTTGCCTATATGAATATATAGGAAGGAAAGTATTGTTTTCATGTCGATTTTTCGAAATCGAGTTTTCACCGGATCTATACGTTTTCAGACCCCCTGAACCCAAAAAACTTGTTTTTAGCGATTGGTCTGTGTGTGTGTGTGTGAACAGAATATCTCAAGAACGGAACATCGTACGAACTTGAAACTTGAAACTTAAGTTACATACCACTACCGGACGCGACACGAACATTTTCATCAAAATCGGTCAACCGGAAGTAGTAGTTTATTCGTATAATTTTTCAGTTTTTTGCGATTTTCTCAAAAACTGGTCCTACGATTTTTTTTAAAATCGCCTATTTTACTCAATTTTTTATTCTCTACAAGATAGGGCCATGTTTGCTGAAATTCTCGGTGAGGCTGTTTTCACGTAAAAACGTTGTTTTTTTAAGATTACGGCTTTAATATAAATTTTAGCGCAAAAACTTATATAATAAAAGTTGTAGAGAATTTAAAAACCTACAACTTCTGTTTCAAACATTTTTTTGTATGACGCTTAGTTTAGCAGTAATTAGCGATTTTCTGATTTTTTCTCACGAAAACATGTGAAAAATCGATTTTTTAAAGATTTTGGCCTTAGTATGCATTTTACGACAAAATTGTATATAACCAAATTTATAGGAAATTTAAAGATCTACAACTTTTATTTAACGTATTTTTCTCTACAGAGCCTAGTTTAGCGTGAATGAGTGATTTTCCGTATTTTTAAGCGTAACTTAGGTCGATTTTCATTTTGAGTGTTTCACTCATGATTAAAATAAGGTTATGTTTATTGAGGTTAGTTTTTTGTTTATTTCTAATATTTTATTACTAATGTTAAATTATATTGTAAATTATTTGCATTGGCAAGAGAAAGTTGTGTGTGTTTCACACCAGATTTTTTTTTTTTAATTTAACGTCGCATCAACTACAACGGTCATTAGCGACGACGTTGGGGTGGAACAATTTGTACAATGGGGGATGAAATGATTTTTTGTAACGTATAAACTCTTTCATATAATGAATTAATATAATAATTTCACCAACCTTCTTTTTAAACTGCATCACCTTATTTTTATTCTTACTTACACGTGTTTCAGTGGATCCACCATCATCAGAGTAATTTAAAAATTAAAACTAAAAAATTTTTATCTCACTTATTTAAAATTTACAGAAGATGATACATCTTCAGTCACTTGTATAAAACTGATTTAAAATTAATTTATTTTAATTTATCCCTCATATTTACTGTAGATAGCAGCAGCAGTCAATATCACTTCATCATTCCTAAATTTGACCTGTTCATTCAAAATGTCCTCTTTCATATAATGAATTAATATAATAATTTCACCAACCTTCTTTTTAAACTGCATCACCTTATTTTTATTCTTACTTACACGTGTTTCAGTGGATCCACCATCATCAGAGTAAAAAAAAAATTAGAACTAAAAAATTTTTATCTCACTTATTTAAAATTTACAGAAGATGATACATCTTCAGTCACTTGTATAAAACTGATTTAAAATTAATTTATTTTAATTTATCCCTTCTCATATTTACTGTAGATAGCAGCAGCAGTCAATATCACTTCATCATTCCTAAATTTGACCTGTTCATTCAAAATGTCCTGCTTTTGCTCTTTTAAATATTTATAAATATGGAACAGCTCATATTTTTTTAATTTTATTTTTATTTTAACAATGTAATGTAGAAAATAAAAATAAAATTGAAAAATACGAGATGTTCCATATTTATAAATATTTAAAAGAGCAAAAGCAGGAAATTTTGAATGAACAGGTCAAATTTAGGAATGATGAAGTGATATTGACTGCTGCTGCTATCTACCGTAAATATGAGAAGGGATAAATTAAAATAAATTAATTTTAAATCAGTTTTATACAAATGACTGAAGATGTATCATCTTCTGTAAATTATAAATAAGTGAGATAAAAACTTTTTAAATTCAATTTTTTATTTACTCTGACAATGGTGGATCCACCGAAACACGTGTGAGTAAGAATAAAACTTAAGGTGACGCAGTTTAAGAAGAAGGTTGGTGAAATTATTATATTAATTCATTACATGAAATAGAAATAATTTCAAACTGCAGGATGCATTATAAAGATTTATTTTTGTATGAAAATATGCCTTGCCTGAGTGGGATTCGAACCCAGAATAGCATGATGAGAGGCGAGTACTTTACCAACTACGCCAATGCCGGCTGCATTGGCGTAGTTCGCACATAACATAAACCTTTACGTTTATGTTATGTATTTCTTTTAATTGCGAACACTCTGATGACAGTTAGTACCAACCGAAAATGCTAAGTTGATTTTAATATACATGAAAGTGATGGCAGCTTATATAAAAATCTGGTGTGAAACACTCACACAACTTTCTCTTGCCAATGCAAATTATGAACAATATAGCCTAACATTAGTAATAAAACATTAGATTTAAAACAAAAAAAAACTAACCTCAATAAACATAACCTAATTTTAATCATGAGTGAAAGACGCTAAATGAAAATCGACCTCAGTTTGGCTTAAAAATACGGAAAATCACTCTTTCACGCTAAACTAGGCTCTGTAGAGAAAAATTCTCTAAATAAAAGTCGTAGATCTTTTAATTTCCTATAAATTTTTATATACATTTTTGTCATAAAATGCATTCTAAGGCTGAAATCTTTAAAAAAAATCGATTTTTCACACATTTTTGTGAGGGAAAAAAAGAAGAAAATCGCTAATTACCGCTAAACTAAGCGTTATACAAAAAATTGTTCAAATAAAAGTTGTAGGATTTTAAATTCTCTACATTTTTTATTATATAAATTTTTGCGCTAAAATGCATATTAAAGCTGTAATCTTAAAAAAACAATTTTTTTACAAAAAACAACCTCACCAAGAATTTCAGCAAACATGGCACCTACCCTATCTTGTAGACCATAAAAAATTTAGTAAACCAGGCGATTTTTAACAAAAATCGTAGGACCAGTTTTTGAGAAAATTACAAAAAAGTAAAAAATTACACGAATAAACTACTACTTCTGGTCGACAGATTTTGATAAAAATGTTTGTGTCGGGTCCGGTAGTGGTATGTAACTTAAGTTTCAAGTTCGTACGATGTTCTGTTCTTGAGATATTCTGTTCACACACACACACACATACACACACACACACACACACACACACACACACACACACACACACACACACCAATGGCTAAAAACATGTTTTTTGGTTTCAGGGGGTCTGAAAACGTGTAGATCCGGTACAAACTCGATTTCAATAAATCGACATGAAAACAATACTTTCCTTACTATATATTCATATACAGGGTGATTCATGAAGTTCTCCCCCCACTTCTACAGCACATTGTACTAGTAAAAATAATGAAAAAATGTTATATAAACATAGGTCCGAAAACGCTTCGTTAGCGAGTTACAGCTAGCGAAAGATTTTGCCTGAATTCCTGGGCAAAGAGTAAAATAAAGCCATACTGAACTTTTGGAAAGGTTAATTAAGTAAGAAATGTCGTGGATTCTTATGTAATTTTACCTGATAAAGCTAATAAAATAGGTTTCAGAACTGTACCTGTAGTAGTTTTTGAGGGATTCACGGTTAAATGCAAAAAATTGGGGCACGAAACAATGTTTTTTTAAGTTTCATGTACAATAACTTTGTTAAATTGGTAATAAATACATAAAATCAACAAACATTAATTGTAGAGAATTTAATTCTGAGAAAATTGATATAATCAAAGTCTAAAATAAAACAGAAATAAGTATCAAAAAATCGATTTTATTCAGTATAATACATTACTATCTGTAAAGAAATACCGTACGGTATTTAGTTAAAATAAAACAAAAACAAAATGTTTGTTCCTTAATGATGAGATAAATTGAGAAAACAAGATGAACTGTTAAATAAATTTGTTTGTAAATAAAAATATCATGTTTTATTACGTTGTATTTTTTTTTTAAATAAAAATTTACATTAAATGTTCGAAAATAAATGAAGCAAACATACATACATACTCTTCGGGAAACAGGATCACTACCAAGTACTAGAACCAATTATAAACGAGCTGTCCAACTTGATGATGATATTGTTAATGCTGTTCATCGCAGTCCAGGTGTAAGTACACGACGTATTTCTAGGCGGATAGGAGTTTCGCAGTCAACGGTGTGGAGGTCACTAAATCGAAACAAATTTTATCCGTTTCATAAACAAAAGGTTCAACATCTACAGCCAGGGGATGGTCCGCTTCGCTTGGAGTTTTGCAACTTTTTGAATATTAATAATCAACTCTACAAGCGTATTTTGTTTACGGATGAGGCACAATTCACTCGGGATGGTGTCAATAACTTGCACAATGAACACTCATGGGCAGAAGAAAATCCACATGAGGTAGTGGAACAGAACTTTCAACACCGATTTAGCGTCAATGTCTGGTGTGGCCTTTTGCACAATCGGCTGATTGGACCTTTCATATTACCTGGACGCCTAAATGCTGAGTTGTATTTGCATTTCCTTCAAGAAGAGTTGCCGCAGCTGTTAGAGAATGTTCCTTTACGTCTCAGACAAAATTTGTACTTCCAGCATGACGGAGCACCTCCCCACTTTTCACGTGCCGTTTCTGCTTATTTAAATCATCAATTTCCTGGACACTGGATTGGTCGTGGAGGGCCTCACCCTTGGCCACCAAGATCCCCAGATCTATCTCCATTGGATTATTGCATCTGGGGATGGATGAAAGACATTGTATACAAGACAAAAGTGAATTCTCGTGATGAATTAATTGCCCGTATTATGGATTCGGCTGTGCAGATACAGGGAAGCCCTGAAAAATTAAGAAACGCAACAAAAGCAATACACAAACGTGCTGCAAAATGTATTGATAATGATGGCCTCATTTTCGAACATCTATTATAAAAAGGTGCGTACGGTTGGCCCAACCTGATTAATTTTGCTTAAAACTAGTAATGTATTATACTGAATAAAATCGATTTTTTGATACTTATTTCTGTTTTATTTTAGACTTTGATTATATCAATTTTCTCAGAATTAAATTCTCTACAATTAATGTTTGTTGATTTTATGTATTTATTACCAATTTAACAAAGTTATTGTACATGAAACTTAAAAAAACATTGTTTCGTGCCCCAATTTTTTGCATTTAACCGTGAATCCCTCAAAAACTACTACAGGTACAGTTCTGAAACCTATTTTATTAGCTTTATCAGGTAAAATTACATAAGAATCCACGACATTTCTTACTTAATTAACCTTTCCAAAAGTTCAGTATGGCTTTATTTTACTCTTTGCCCAGGAATTCAGGCGAAATCTTTCGCTAGCTGTAACTCGCTAACGAAGCGTTTTCGGACCTATGTTTATATAACATTTTTTCATTATTTTTACTAATGAATGAAGTTATCAAATTACAACCCAACTCAAACCAAGTGGCCTCTGAGATGCACACACCAGCTTTGTGACAAAGAGCTATTTAGAAAGAGATAGAAATACTGTGATGCACTTAGTACAGTCTGATTGAACATTTAAATTAAGTTTTGGAAAATATATTTTATTCGCGGCACTGAAAACTAAAACTCGGAAAATAAACATTAATATTTATGAGAAATCAACTTAATATTTAAAATTATATCAAACTGTCAGACTCAACTACTGCGCGTCCACCACTGAGAGGCCACTTGGTTTCAGTTGGGTTATACTATAGACAGATGTTACCATGAACACAACACAAACAAAAGCAAAAACTAACACACCATTCCTTACACAAATTTTTTAAGTAAACAGATTCAGTGATAGAAGCAATTAAAGAATGTTAATATTTTATTGTAAGTAAATCCACAATTGCCCATTACAGGCAGGTGGAATATTAAATCATTTGCTTTCAATCTCCTAGTTCCACGGCTGCAAAAAAAATAGTTCTGTTTCTTATCATGTGGTCACCCAATTATATGATTGAAGCATTTAAAAAAGAAGATGTAAAAGTGTAAAAGACACTAGTCACAGTTATCTCCTATTTCCTTATACACGCAGACCCTTTTTTTTAACGTCCGACTCTTCTGCAATTACTGCTAATGCAGATGGTGAAGGATGGAATGATTTTTTTTGTAACGTACGAAAATATGCTATGCCTGAATGGGATTCAAACCCAAGGTCGCATTTTTTTTTTTTTTTTTTTTTTTTTGGTTTAACGTCCGACTGTTTTGCAAATTGCTGCTAATGCAGGCGGTGAAGGATGAAATGAATTTTTGTAACGTATGAAAAAATGCCATGCCCGAGTGGGATTCGAACCCAAGACCGCGTGATGAGAGGCGAGCACGTTACCAACATCGCCAACGCGGCCGGCCCAAGATCGCATGATGGAGACGAACACATCATGCGTTTTTTTAGATAATTTTAACGAAACCACTCTGAGAGAAAAATTATTAATTTGAGAAAAAAATTTATTAGTTAATTTGGAAAAACTAAAAGGTTTTAGTATTATTGCGAAAAAATCAAAACTAACAAAAGAAAGGCAATTAAGTAATAATTACTTCTAATTTAATTGTGGTTACATAATACGGTTGGGTAAGCCCTGAATGGATAAAAAGTAACCGTTCACATTTCATGAAACAAGCACCATGAGAACTTCGTGGTTCCCCATGATCATATGGTAAACCACATGATCATGTGGTTTTCATGAGAAAAAACAGAAAATTGCTAATTAGTGCTAAACTAAGCGTTATACACAAAAATGTTCGAAATAAAAGTTATAGGATTTTAAATTCTCTACAACTTTAAATATATACATTATTGCGGTAAAATGCATACTAAAGCAGCAATCTTAAAAAAACAATTATTTTACATGAAAACAGCCTCACAAAGAATTTCAGCAAACAAGGTGCCTACCCTATCTTGTAACGCATAAAAAGTTTAGTAAATGAGGCGATTTTAAAAAGAATTGTAGGACCAGTTTTTGAGAAAATCACAAAAAAGTGAAAAATTACACGAATAAACTACTACTTCCGATTGACCGATTTTGATGAAAATGTTCGTGTCGGGTCCGGTAGTTGTATGTAACTTAAGTTTCAATTTTCAAATTTGTACGATGTTCTGTTCTTGAAATATTCTGTTCACACACACACACACACACACACACACCACACACACACACACACACACACACGCACACACACACACACACACACACGCGCACACACGCACGCACGCACACGTACACATATATACACACACACACGCACGCACGCACGTACGCGCGCGCGCACACACACACACACACACACACACACACACACACACACACACAGACCAAACGCTAAAAACATGTTTTTTGGGTTCACGGGGTCTGAAAACTCGATTTCTTGAAATCAACATGAAAACAATACTTTCCTTCCTATATATTCATATAGGCAAGAGAAAGTAAAAATTCTTAAAAAAAATTTGTAGGTTTTTGAAATTCTTGACGATTGGAAAAGGTGGATAAAACAAACGAAAAGATTAAAAAATTCAACAAATTAATTTTCGTTGTTAGATAATTTTAACGAAACCACTCTGAGAGAAAAATGATTAATATGAGAAAAAAATGTATTAGTTAATTTGGAAAAACTAAAAGGTTTTAGTATTATTGCAAAAAAATCAAAACTAACAAAAGGCAATTAAGCAATAATAATTACTTCTAATTTAATTGTGGTTACATAATACGGTTGGGTAAGCCCTGAATGGATAAAAAGTAACCGTTCACATTTCATGAAACAAGCACCATGAGAACATCTTGGTTCCCCGTGATCATAAGGTAAACGCAATGATTTCCATTCTATAGAATTCTCTTCTGATATTTTCAGAACCCAGCAATCATCTGCACAAACAATTACGATACAATCTTAAATTAAAGCTGTTAAAACATTCATTTAAGCCCCATCGTAACGATCTTCCAATTTTCAGACGTAAGGGATGACAAATTAACAAAAAAAAATCTGGTGTGAAACACTCACACAACTTTCTCTTGCCAATAGAAATAATTAAGAATAAACCTAATATTAGTAATAAAACATTAGAAATAAACAAAAAACTAACCTCAATAAACATAACCTAATTTTAATCATGAGTGAAAGACACAAAATGAAAATCAACCTCAGTTTGGCTTAGAAATATGGAAAATCACTCTTTCTCTCTAAACTAGGCTCTGTAGAGAAAAATGCTTTAAATAAAAGTTGTACATCTTTTAATTTCCTATAAAATTAATTATATACACTTTTGTTGTAAAATGCATTCTAAGGCCGAAATCTTTAAAAAATCAATTTTTCACACGTTTTCGTGAGAAAAAAACAGAAAATCGCTAATTACCGCTAAACTAAGCGTTATACAAAAAAATGTTTGAAATAAAAGTTGTAGGTTTCTAAATTCTCTACAACTTTTATTATCTAAGTTTTTGCGCTAAAATTTATATTAAAGCCGTAATCTTAAAAAAACAACGTTTTTACGTGAAAACAGCCTCACCGAGAATTTCAGCAAACATGGCGCCTGCCCTATCTTGTAGAGAATAAAAAATTGAGTAAAATAGGCGATTTTAAAAAAAATCGTAGGACCAGTTTTTGAGAAAATCTCAAAAAACTGAAAAATTATACGAATAAACTACTACTTCCGGTTGACCGATTTTGATGAAAATGTTCGTGTCGCGTCCGGTAGTGGTATGTAACTTAAGTTTCAAGTTTCAAGTTTGTACGATGTTCCGTTCTTGAGATATTCTGTTCACACACAGACACACACACACACACACACACAGACCAATCGCTAAAAACATGTTTTTTGGGTTCAAGAGGTCTGAAAACGTGTAGATCCGGTGAAAACTCAATTTCGAAAAATCGACATGAAAACAATACTTTCCTTCCTATATATTCATATAGGCAAGAGAAAGTAAAAAAATCTGGATAACCTAAGTGGGTTAATATGATTTTAAAACGTTCTAAATAACTTTAAACCTAAAATGAGTATATTAATTAGATGAAGTACAAATGCTTTTTATCCAATGAATCTGTTTACAATAAAAATTAAAACAATAAATAAGCAAAAAAACTTAATACTACATTCGGCCTAGAAAAAAAATATATTCAATTAATCGGTACATAAATATGTATAAAAAAATATAAATAAAAATCTGGTGTGAAACACTCACACAACTTTCTCTTGCCAATGCAAACAATTAATAATAAACCTAACATTATTAATAAAATATTAGAAATAAACAATAAAACTAACCTCAAAAACATAACCTTATTTTAATCATAAGTGAATGACGCAAAATGACAATCGAACTCAGTTTGACTTAAAAATACGGAAAATCACGCTTTCACGCTAAACTAGGCTCTGTAGAGAAAAATGCTTTAAACAAAAGTTGTAGATCTTTTAATTTTCTATAAATTTAATTATATACACTTTTGTCGTAAAATGCATACTAAGACCGAAATGTTAAAAAAATCGATTTTTCTCACGTTTTCGTGAGAAAAAAACAGAAAATCGCAAATTACCGCTAAACTAAGCGTTATACAAAAAAATGTTTGAAACAGAAGTTGTAGGTTTTTAAATTCTCTACAACTTTTATTATATAAGTTTTTGCGCTAAAATTTATATTAAAGCCGTAATCTTAAAAAAACAACGTTTTTACGTGAAAACAGCCTCACCGAGAATTTCAGCAAACATGGCGCCTACCCTATCTTGTAGAGAATCAAAAATTGAGTAAAATAGGCGATTTTAAAAAAAATCGTAGGACCAGTTTTTGAGAAAATCGCAAAAAACTGAAAAATTATACGAATAACCTAAGTTACTACTACTTCCGGTTGACCGATTTTGATGAAAATGTTCGTGTCGCGTCCGGTAGTGGTATGTAACTTAAGTTTCAAGTTTCAAGTTCGTACGATGTTCCGTTCTTGAGATATTCTGTTCACACACAGACACACACACACACACACACACACAGACACACACACAGACCAATCGCTAAAAACATGTTTTTTGGGTTCAGGGGGTCTGAAAACGTATAGATCCGGTGAAAACTCGATTTCGAAAAATCGACATGAAAACAATACTTTCCTTCCTATATATTCATATAGGCAAGAGAAAGTAAAAATGTGTTGTTTGGTCATCAGCCAAAAGGCTGGTTTGAACCTGTAGAGGTTTTACTAAGTAAAACGAGGAGTGAGGTGGTTTACCCGTGCCTTCCTCACTGAGTGGAAAAGTACACTTATCAGCATGCCGAGCCCTCTGAAAAGCACATATTTTCCACTCTGCAAATGACACCTTCACTTCATTCACCACAGGGTCTGGCTGTATAATGAAATTCATTACTTTCAGAGGAGATAACTCTGATTTGTGTCACAGTACACCTCTACCTCTTCTGTTCTTAAATGATTCAGTCATTTAATTGGCTGACCATGTGATAAGAAACAGAACTATTTATTTTAGCCCTGCAACGAACAGATTGAGTGTAAATAAATTGACACTCTACGTGTCTGTTATGGGCAGTATAAAAAAATATAAATAAAAATATACACAATTAATTGTGATCATATAAGTTGAATACGTTACATTTTTCTTCTTCTCAGGATATTTAAATAAAAAAACTTTTTTATAATTAATTGTAATGTATGTATTGTGCGGTTCCAAGCTGTGTGTAGTTGCGGGGTGAAGGGTACAGGTGAGGTATAACGAATGAGTGATGCATGCTGGGATAACGACTGTTGTATTACTCTGATACAAAACATTCGTTTTCAAACTTTCCGTATATTTCGTCGGCTGAGAACCAGAGGAACGTATCTGCATTTTACTGATTTTACAGGAGAGCAAAAAGAAAGTGCACAAACGTGGATTTCATCATTTTTTGGGAAAACCGTTATATTTTTTGAAAAACCTTTATCAATAGAACGTTATTTAAACTCTTTACTAATGCTTCTTAATTAATGTAAAAATTAATTTTTGAAAATACCCTTGATATTGCGATTTTTTTTAGTGATTGTGCAGATACGTTTCTCTGGTTCTCAACTACAAAGTAATTTAGAGTGAGAATTGTATTCATACGTTTCAACACACATGTTAATCATATGCTATTATTCATTAAAACTCCGTTTTATTTTTATTTAGCTACTGACGGAATTAACCCAAAAAAATTTAAGTATAAATTTTTGTTTGATATAATTGTTTACAAAATAACTAAGAATAGGCCTACTTTTAAATAAACAATTTAAAAATCAAGAAATTTTTCAAATTATTTAAAATATGAAATGTAATAATTAGGATACGAAAACTTTAGAAATTTTGAAAATAATAAACTTAAAAATATTTACAATGTGAAAACTTAAAACTTTGACTTTTTTAGAGGCCACCGACTTCTCGGTCAATAGAATGACCACTTTTTACAATCAAACACATAAAGTAATTACAAATTAAAACAGTTTAAACAAAAAAAGCCTTACAATTAACATATTTTCAATACAAAAATTTATACATTAGACACAAGAAAATATTTCCAAATTAACGTTTTTTATGAACAATCTGAAATTGAAACAAAATTATTTACTCTGTCAGTTTTCAAAAAATTTGTTTACTTTAAATATTTGGTTTCTTTGCTTTTCTTGGTATTTTTGCAAGAATTATATTACCGATTTCTTTAATTTTCCTATTTTTGTTTTTGCGTCGCCTTCTTCATTTCTGGAATTACATTGCCATTTTCTAACACATTATAAAAGTTAATGTAGTGGTTTTTTATTATCCGAGAATCGTAGAGATCTAACAAGTCTTTAATTTTTTTCTCCAACGATTTTCAATGGTTCACTGTACAAGGGTTTGAATTCAAAATGTTCATCTAATTTTGATTGCGATATCCTTCTGCGAGTAGCAAATTATTCGAATTTGTTAGCTCCTCGAATATACGGAAAGTAAATATTAACAGTCACTTTTAAGGTATTTAAAATTACCAATGCTAACCACTGGACCTGATTTTTACCGGCATTTCTTGTTTTTTAACTTTTCTTTCTTAAATTTAGAAACATCTAGGAAATCTTGTTGGCAAATTTCAACAACTTCAAGTTTTCGAGTTTTTTAAAGCTGTTCGGACAACTGTGTACCAACCAGTGGGTTCGTAAATATCGATGTTCTTTAAACACTTCTTAATGCTCGCATGAACAGAATCGCACGAATGTCCAGGTTCAAAACAACAGTGCTTTATTAAATGAATGTTGCAAGATTGAACAATATGATCCAGTATTGCAGAGACATTACTGTTTCTGATTTGTCCGCCACAAGTATCGGAAAATAAACAGGCAGCCCATCAGCAATTTTTTCTAGTTCTTTGAAAACGCATTAAGCTACCTCTGCTGAACCTATCTCAGTTATACTTCTATGCCACATGTAATTTGTTGCTCTTTTTGAAGCAACAGTAAAACCAGTTAAATTATATACAACTATTCTACGTTTATAAACAATTGCTTTTGCTTTAACTGATGGACAGTATCTTACTGCTTCTAAATAAAATTCTAGAAGGTGGCATTTTGCAACAATTTTGCTTCTTCTTTAATTTTGTTTTAAAAATCTCTGGCCGAATTCTTTCGGGCTGAATGCTCCTCGTACATTATTCTCTCAACCTCTTGTTCGTTAGATGTCAAATTGCAAAAATTAAAACAATAATCACATTCGTCTTTTTGCGGGATATGGAATGATAAATTGAATCACCAATTTTGGTAACCCGTGCTGTCGGAATCTCCTTTATGAGAAGTGACAAATATTGTCATTGTTTGTCAGTGTTTTAACCCCCAAAATTTTTTAAATATATTCATACCTTGTGCCTCGGTTATTTTTTAAAATGCCGTTACCGTTGGCGCAAACTACAGTACAAACAATTACTTAATTGCACTGGTGCTACTAGTTGTGAATTTTTCTTAATTTAAATTACGTTTTTTTATCTAAAACCTTGAACGGAGTTTTCTTGTATAGAATACAATTACAGAAAAGTAACACTCAAAAAACCACGAAGGAAGCTTAAAGCCGCATGAAAATAACTAATATATGTTTTTAAACGTTCTACGCTGATGAACACTGAATTACTCATATTACGAAAGAATGAGTCATAGATTACTTTACGTGTACACAATTATTTTGTGTGTGCAACAAACACAGGCTAATTAGTGTGTAGTAGTTTGTTTATTGTTTTTGTAAAAACACACATGGATGAAAATATAATGCCTTATTAAAGTATTATAACCCAGACATCGGCTCCCTGGTTTTAAAAAACAACACTTTATCAGAACTAGACAAGCATAAGTGACAGACAAGTCTCTCTGGTTCTGAAGCGCAATGCGAGACACAGAACGTATCTACCAATACGTTTCTCTGGTTCTGAGCTAACGAAGTTTTTTAGAAAAACGTAACTACCAAAAATCCGTTAAATTAGAAGATAGAGAAATGTCGTTAGTACCATGTTGTGCAGCATAAAAAGTTATGTAGGAATAGTGAAAAAACAAAAAAACCGATTTTTGCAGTTACGTTCCTCTGGTTCTCAGCCGTCGATTTAACATACAGTATTTGTTCATATTTATTAGCATATTTTGTTATAAATTGGTAAGTTAAATATTATGAATTTGACCAAGTTAATAACCCGGTAGGTATTTGTTAAATTAATGTGCCGGATGATAAGAATATGTTTTTAGTCTAGTTAGTAGACGCTACCACTACAAATGCAGCAGCTGTGAAACTCTACTATAGTCACTAGAGTGACGAGTTTGCCCTTGTTTGCAACGAGGGGTAAAGTGGGAACACCATCAGTGAGCATGACCAACTGCTTTGATTTCAGTACGACAAACTTAACAACTTATACCATACTCAGAGTATACAGTCGACCCTCGCAATAACGGACTAAATGGGGATCAACGATGTCCGTTATTGTGAATGTCCGTTATATTGAAAGTTACGAAATAACCAAACTTGAGGGGAAATATGTACTGTAACTAATATAGAAGTACATTTTGCAGAATCATAATACTGTACGATGTGAACTTAATGAGTAAATAATCTAAAATGAAATATATTTCGAAAAACGTAATTTAATTTTACACTAAACTTACCTAGTATATTACATATTACGTCACATTGGATAAACACATTAGGCTTCATTATTTGTACACAGTATTTACACGTAAATTACAGTAGGTGTAGCTTACAGTATAACACAAAAACAGTTGTCGTAAAACTTGATTACAATAAATATATTGTACATAAAAAAACGAAATATCACAAGAGTTATAACGGAAAAACGAAAAATGTTAATTATTGACTCGAAGATTGAATTGGAGAAAAATACTTGCTTATTTTTGATTGTGTGCCTGATTGGTTCTGTTTCTTTATTATAAGTTCTTTCAACTGTCTAATATTTTCATAAAACTGCTGTACATTCTGCTCGTCGGATGAATCGATGAATGAAATAACGGTATCAATTGCCTCCCGAACTACAGAAAGTTTTAGCTTTTGTACCTCCTCCTCTTCGTCACTGGAATCATTGTCATTTCTTTTGAGAACTTCTTCTACTATCTCGTCTTCATTCATCACTTGATATCCGGGATCGCAGTCATCATCTTCTAACCATTGTCGGACGTCATCTTCCATGATTTTGTTCTCTCCACTTTGTATGAAAATGTTTACTAGTTCACCAGATTCTTGTAGATAATCTTTTAAGTTTTCTTCTACATCGTAGTTTTCTTTCAATAGTTTATTCCACGAATTTACAAGAGTATCCTTTTTTACGCAATTCCATGAGGCATTTATATTAAAAATAGCTGATTTAATTGAATACTTTTTGATGTTGTATAGAGTTTTTTCTCCTCGGCGATCTTCTGTTGCATCATCGTCGTCCTCCAATACTTCAAGGACTTCATCCATGTATTTTCGCCGATACAATCTTTTACATGCCGAGATGACAGTCTCATCCATTGGCTGGAGTAAAGGTGTCACATTTGGGGGTAAATACAGGCACTTAATTTTTCCGTCGTAACTGACGAGCTTTTCAGGAAGCGGGTGTGCTGGTGCATTATCCATAATTAAAAGAGCTTTTACATCTTTTGCTGGAATATTTAAGGTTGTTTCTTGAAATTCACGCACAGAAGGGACAAATTTTTTGAAAAACCAATCTTCACATTTTTGTAAATTGAACCACGCCTTTTTAGAGCTATAATAATGCACAGGAAGAGTGTTCATAATATTTTTTAAAGGACGAGGACGTGCAGCCTTTCCAACAATGGCTAATTTCAGACGATGTGATCCGTCAGCATTGGCACAAAATAGCGCTGACAATCTGTCTTTGCTATTTTTACGTCCCGGTAGTTTTTTCGTGTTCATACGCTTGAGTATTTTTCGGAACTGATCGCCAGAATAATCCCGTCTCGTCAGCATTGTAAACTTGAAAAAGTTTCAAAGACTCATCTTTCATTAACTTTTTTAATTTGTCCTTGAAAGGTTGAATTTCTTCAGTCGGTGCACTGGCTGCTTCGCCATGAGTTATATGGTTTGTTAAACCATGTCTGCTTCGAAATCGCCACAGCCATCCATCACTAGCTTCAAAATGTTCTATTCCTAGTCGATTTGCGAATCGTTTAGCAGCATTCTGAATTTCTACACCACGCACGTTTATTCCAGAAGATCGTAGTTGCATAAACTACTTAAAAACGGAATTTTCGAGATCTTGATTTCCCGCAACTCTCATATGTTTTCTTTCGTTCTCTAAATTCGTTGCATTATTATAGTTTAATGAAAATTTCAGAAGTTTCTCTTTAGATTTCCGTATGTCTGAAACAGTTTGCTTTTTAAAACCGTACTCGTCACACAAACTTGCAACACTAGCACGAGATTCCAGTTTTTTTATTAACTGCAATATGTCGCCAACGGACAAATTAACTCGTTTTCTTTTAGACGAGGACGCCATCTTAAATTTCTAGAAAGCTAACAACAATTTCACGACTTTCCCCAAACACAAAACGTAATATGTACACCAACAATAATAAAATATAATGAAATAATAAACTGTATGAGTAATGAAATAAACTACAATTCAGTAGTAAACACTTTACTGAAAAAGCTAAGAAAGGGCACAGAACTACGTACGCTAGCTAAGAAAGACCACAAACAGATAAAACTAACACATAGGCTACTAGATTAACCCTACCGGACAAAGACAACTAGAAATAGACCAACCCGTTTCCTAACAAGTAACCGTGAGTTAACCTTTACCCCTCGTACGCACAGTACGGCATAACTTTAACCAGATAGCAGCACATGTCGGAATAAGTTAGACGCGTTATCACGATGGTTTTACACGATCTGTCGTTTTAGCCGATTTCTGACAGCTAGTCCGTTGTATTGAAAGTCCGTAATAACGGTGTCCGTTATTGCGAGGGTCGACTGTATATAGTATATCGCAGTACCTTTTGTAGGTTAATTGTTAGTTACAGAAATGTTGGTTTCTCGAAAACGTGGTCGATCTATTCACAGTGTTGAACGAAATCTAATATGCAATGTACGAGTCGTGTTCAAAAATTAAGTACCGTTTTTAAAAAAAACAAGTAAAACAATTTTTTCAACACAATTTTATTTCTACATGAAAGCTCAAACCTTAAACTATTTTTCGACATAGTTTCCACCGATGTTCAAACAGTTGTTGTAGCGGTTGATCAATTCGTCTATACCCTCTTCATAAAAGGTTTCCGCCACTGACGTGCACAAAACCAAGAGACTCGGTAGTGCTTGGACTTTTCTCACACGGTACAGTGATGATGGTGAGGAGTTTTTTAACAAAATTGTGACAGGTGATGAAACTTGGGTCCGTCATGTCACACCGGAATCTAAACAGCAGTCAATAGAATGGCGACACACGCAATTCCCGAGAAACAAAAATTCAAGACGACAATGTCTGCAAAAAAAAATCATGTGCACTGTCTTTTGGGATCGGAAAGGTGTTTTGCTGATTGATTATCTCCCAAGAGGTGAAACAATTAATGCGGCAAGGTATTGCGAAACCTTAAGAAAACTAAGGCGGGCAATTCAAAACAGAAACCTTAAGAAAACTAAGGTGGGCAATTCAAAACAAACGAAGAGGAATGCTCAGTAACAGAATTGTGTTTCTCCATGACAATGCTCGGCCCCATACCGCTGGTGACATTTAAACATTGGTTCAACAATTTCGTTGTCAGCAGTTCGATCACCTGCCCTACAGCCCGGACTTGGCACCGTCTGAGTACCACTTGTTCCTGCACATGAAGCGCGAACTAGGCGGCCAACGCTTTGAAACTGACGATGAAGTGAAAACTGCCGTGGAGTCGTGGCTACATTCGTTGTCGGGAACCTTCTACGAAGAGGGTATAGACAAATTGATCACCTGCTACGACAAGCTTTTGAATATCGGTGGAAACTATGTCGAAAAATAGTTTAAGGTTTGGGCTTTCATGTAGAAATAAAATTGTGTTGAAAAAAACTTTTTTTACTTGTTTTTTTTAAAAACGGTACTTCCTTTCTGAACACGCCTCGTATTACGTGTAATGAGGTGTAGTCTTGTACAGACTCAGAGAGTATGGTTAACTGAATACCAAACATCAAAGTACACCGGTAACCACTCTAGTATTCAAATCTGTCTAATATTCTACAATCAGCTGTTAAATAGCTGCCTCACAGCGATGTCTTTACCATTAGACCGACCCGGTGGGTGAAAAATTGAATTTCACCCGAGAATCTGGAAGAACTACACCGAAAAAAAAACAAAACCAGCTGTTATCTCATGGGAATCAATACAGAATATATTTATGCACATGCAGCATTTTGCCAAAAAGTGGAGAAAGCCACTTTGAATAAGTTTACGCTTTAAACAAACAGAAACAATAATAAAAACAAACCGAAGAATATTCACCGTAAAAAAGATAAAAATTTAGATACAGAATTTTTCAATCTATAAAAATACTTTTACCCACCGGGTTGGTCTAGAGGTAAATTCGTCGCCAAAATCAGTTGTTTAACAGCTGATTTTTGGAGACGAAGGTTCCTGGTTGAAATCCTAGTAAAGGTAGTTACTTTTATACGGATTCGAATGCTAGAAGGTGGTTACCAGTGTACTTTAATGGTTGGGGTTCAATTACCCATATTTTTACAGGAATGGTCGACCTGGGTCTGTACAAGACTACACCTCATTTAAACGTCATACACATCATTTTTATCTGATTGGGTCATGGGGTTCCTTATTATTCTCAATTGAACAAATTCCAATATACATACATTACGGATTAAAAAAAAAAATACTTTTAGGAAATCTGATAGTAAACATACATAATAATAATAACAATATGACATGACATTACATACACTGAATACATAAATATATAACAAAAATAAATGAATAAATAAAATACACTCTATTCAAGCTAAGTTCTAAGCTGTTGTAAACAAAGTATGTATAAATTAACCTCATATTAACACGTTGACTACGAGTGACTCAATTTTGCGTCAACCTGAACACTTATTATTTTGGGTAAAATTTAGCTGAGATACAGTAGTTTGAAATGGATAACATTTTTTTTCTGTGTGGCTAGGCGACTGGACCATTTGTCACGTGTGACATGTTGCACCATCTTGCTGGAAAAAATTGTACTCTATAATAATATTGTGACAGATCGAAGAAAGGGATGGTTCGCGAAGGTTCTAGTACTCATTCATAAAAATAGTAAAGATAGGATAAGAGAGTGAAATAGTAACAACAAGTGACAATTGGACTGCGCGCTATTGTGTAGGATAAAAGGTCGGGTATTGTTGTACAACTATTTGTGAAAGAGACCTGTAACGACTTTTATTCTATTCACAAAACACCTATTGTTGACTTGTTTACAATGGATTTTTCTAGCACTCACTAATAAAGGGTTATTTTTTTGTACTCTATTGTTTGTTTCAAACATTCGGTGTTTTTCGAGTAGGTTCTTTTGATTCACTATAAAAGAGACCCCCGAGCACGGTCAGAGTTCATATTCGTTTGATCTTTGAGGAGTGGCCGTCGGACGCTGTGCAGGGCGCGCGTTCCGAGCATTGTGTTGGTCAACGATTGTTATACTGTCTTTGTTCGTGCGTGTATTGTGAAAAGTTAATGTAATCTGTATTAAATTCAGTTTTTGTGTATTCAGTATCATTTTGTATGTGTAGTTTATAAAATTGGTTGTAAGTAGTGCTAAGTAAATTAACAAGTTATTTATTGTTTATTATTTATTTTAAGTAAATTAACAAGTTATTTATTGTTTATTATTTATTTTAAGTAAATTAACAAGTTATTTATTGTTTATTATTTATTTTAAGTAAATTAACAAGTTATTTATTGTTTATTATTTATTTTAAGTAAATTAACAAGTTATTTATTGTTTATTATTTATTTTAAGTAAATTAACAAGTTATTTATTGTTTATTATTTATTTTAAGTAAATTATTAAGTTATTTATTGTTTATTATTTATTTTAAGTAAATTAACAAGTTATTTATTGTTTATTATTTATTTTAAGTAAATTATTAAGTTATTTATTGTATTACTTTATTATAATTAGTTTATTATTTATTTTGTAAATCGTTTAGTGTAACAAATATTTGTAATTGTAAACTTTAGTGTATTAATTATTTAATTACCTAGATCCCGAAATGGACCTTAGCGATAAGTGTCACAATATAATAATTAAATAATAATATAAATTATTGTACTATAAGGGCCAGTTGATCACATCGTGATCAGTGCTGTCAATACAGCATATGAAAATTATTTGAGCGGCTATAAATTAAATTACTCGAGCGGCGGGCTACTTTTAAATGAATCACCCGGTACAATAGTGTCGTGTACGTATTATACATTTCTATAACGTAAAATAAGTTCGGAAAATCTGTTATCCGGACAAATCAATTTACCGGACGATCAAATCCCCAATTGGTCCGGATAATCGACTTCGCTTGCCCATAACAGACAGTTGGAGTGTCAAATTATTTACACTCAATCTGTTAGTTGCAGGACTAAAATAAATAGTTCTGTTTCTTATCACATGGTCAGCCAATTAAATGACTGAATCATTTAAGAACAGAAGAGGTAGAGGTGTATTGTGACACTAATCAGAGTTATCTCGTCTGAAAGTAATGGATTTCATTATACAGTTGGACCCTGTGGTGAATGAAGTGAAAGTGTCATTTGCAGAGTGGAAAATATATGCTTTTCAGAGGGCCTGGCATGCTGATAAGTGTACTTTTCCATTCAGTGAGTTGTGGCATGGTAAACCACCTCACTCCTCGTTTTACTTAGTAAAACCTCTACAGGTTCAAACCAGCCTTTCGGCTGATGACCTAAACAACACATTATTAGAACTGAGCTTGATTTAAGAGTGAAAACAAACAATGAAGATGGTAACGATTAAATATGTTCACTCACGGAAGACATAATGTAACTCACTCTCCATGATATGAGTTGACTTAAGATGCATTTCTTAAATCCACCCAATAGGTAGATCTCTTTGTTATATGGAAAATACACCGCTTTGTGCCATAGTAACGGTACTGCTCCTCTCACCTTACATGACTGCCATTTTAAAAACTGTTTCGATTGTACCGTCAGCTTCCAACAATCACCTTTAATTACAGATACACATAAAAATACATACAATACATATAAAAATCTGGTGTGAAACACACAAATTTCTCTTGACAATGCAAATAATTAACAATATAACCTAAAAATGAAAAACAGCTTACTGACTACAAACATTGATTTACAGATTAGGAAAAATTTTTTAAAACATTATGTTTGGAGTGTAGCATTATACAGAAGTGAAACGTGGGTGATAGGGGCTGTAGAAAGGAAGAGGATAGAAGCTTTTGAAATGTGGTGTTATAGGAAAATGTTAAAGATATTAGGTGGGTGGACAAAATAAGTAATTTAGAGGTTCTTAGGCGAGTGGATGAAAAAAGAAGTATATGGAAGCATCTTACCAAAAGAAGGGACAGGCTAGTGGGGCATATCCTAAGACATCCAGTTATTGGGCTATTAATAATGGAGGGTAGTATTGGGGGAGTAAATTGTAGAGGGAGGCAAAGATTAGAATATATAAAGCAAATTACAAAAGATGTAGGGTATTACAGGTATGTAGATATGAAACGACTTGCGCAAGATAGACAGGTTGGAGAACTGCATCAAACCAGTCGAGAGACTGATGACAAAAAAAAACCTAAAATTAGTAATAATACATTAGAAATAAACAAAACAACTAACCTCAATAAACATAACCTTAATTTTAATCATGAGTGAAAGACGCAAAATGAAAATCAACCCCAGTTTGGCTTAAAAATACGGAAAATCACTCTTTCACGCTGAACTTGGCTCTGTAGAGAAAAATTCTCAGTATAAAATTTGTAGATTTTTTAATTTCCTATAACTTTAATTATATACACTTTTGTTGTAAAATGCATACTAAGGCTGAAATCTTAAAAAAATTGATTTTTCACACGTTTTCAAGAGAGAAAAACAAAAAATTGCTAATTACCGCTAAACTAAGCGTTATACAAAAAAATGTTTGAAATAAAAGTTGTAGGATTTAAAATTGTCTACATTTTTTATTATATAAATTTTTGCGCTAAAATGCATATTAAAGCCGTAATCTTAGAAAAACAATTTTTTTACATGAAAACAGCCTCACTTTTTTTTTATTAAACATTATTTTCCTTTGTTTGCACCACTACATACATGATATATAATGAACAGCCGAAAACAAAAGAAATTAAATATATCACTCACCTCAAGAGTATTATATTTATTCGAGATCTTTCGTCTCTCTCGGAGACATAAGAAAGATTAAAATACACACACTAAACACATAAAACATAAAACATTAAACCAATTATGGTCGAAGACCACGTCAATTCAGTGCCGCGCGCGGTTATTCGGCCGAATAACGACCATAATTGGTTTAATGTTTTATGTGTGTATTTTAATCCTGATGATGTCTTCGAGGGATTTTTTTTTTTTTTGGTTTAACGTCCGACTGTTCTGCAATTACTGCTAAAGCAGACGGTGAAGGATGAAATGATATTTTGTAACGTATGAAAAATGCCATGCCTGAATGGGATTCGAACCCAAGGCCGCATGATGAGAGGCGAGCACGTTACCAACTGCACCAATGCGGCCGAAAGATCAATTACCAACTGCACCAATCTCCGAGGAAGACGAAAGATCTAGAATAAATGTAATACTCTGAGGTGAGTGATGTATTTAATTTGTTTTGTTTTTGGCTGTTCATTATATATCATATATATAAATATACATTTCTTTTTTGTCTTTTATAACCATAATGGATCACTTTAGTCAAATTTAAAAAGCTTCTTCCTTTTCATATTCTTTAGCTTGATGTTGTGCCAGTATGCCTTCATTCAGGCTGATCTTGCTTGCCCAACTTCCTCTGAAACGACCAGTTTCTTCCTGCCTGGGTTTTTTCTTCCATCTAATTTTGTGTCAAATCTACTTTCCTTATTTCTTAAGATTTTTAATAATTCTGTTTTGTTTTCTAAATCATCGAAAGTTAATCCACGTTCAATCATGTCTTCCTTGACATTTCAAATCCATGCTCTTGATGTTACCTGTCGCCAACTCCCCTAGCAAGATTAGTGCCTGCAGATGGTCCCACTACCTGCCTGCCGCGCAGAGCCTACAGCACCTCCCCTCCACCTTGAAGTGGACTCACCGGAGGGGGATTTAAGCAAGAGCCCTGGCCCGCGAAAGTCATTCTTCACTCAACTCTCAACCGAAGAAGAACAAGAAAAAAGAGCTCCAGATAGAAGAAGACGAGTCCAGCCGAGACCGGACGCACCATCCCCAATCTACGCTACCGGTGGCGGCGCTACATTCCCGCACCGGTCGGCCTTCGCTGACCTGGAGAGAACCTCCTCAGCCGCGCTATCGGCAGCATTCTACACCAACCCGACACTGCGGAGCTCTGGGGGCCACCACTGCCACACTGCAGTGGCGACCCAACTGCCACTGAGGGAAGGATATGCCTGAACTCGGTAGCCAAGCCATCACTCTTCGAGCTCTGCTTCTGACCACCAACAACGGCCCTTTTCATGGCCACCACGTTTCGAAACAAGGTTTTGCCACGTTTCGTCGGCCCCAATCATTGACATACCGTTGGAAAGAGTTTTCTAATCGTCTTGTTTAAAATTCTCTCTTTAGATGTTCTGATAAGATGTCCAAGAAAAGATATCCTTTTCTTCCTTATTGTATCTATTTCATATTATATTATAATAATGTTATTATATTAGTAATTTTAGTACACATGGTTATTATTCTATGGCTAAAACAGGTTTACAATAATTAACAAATAATCAAATATGACTTACTTAGAACTACATTGTACTGATTCAATCCACCGTACAAAATGGCTGTATTTGGCGATATAAATGTTAAACTATGCCACGAACGACCTTCAGGCCACTCTGCTGTATCTAATATTGTCCTTAGACTGAAAAAGAAAAAAGAAAAACAATTACATGCCTTACCGCCACCCGTTCTAATTAATCATTTACTGTGTTGCCGGCACGGTAGGCCCTTGACGGCATACTGACAAACCTTTCGGCTGCGCACCGACAGAGGCCTTTGTCATCAAGGCCGAGCCAGTAGCCGCCCTCTACCACAGCGCTCTCGGCGACTATAAAAAGAGCGCTCCACTCAGCCAAGCAATTCAATTCCGATCCAGACACCGAGGGATTCACTTCGAACCAAACAGCAGACAAGACGTTTACCACGGCACACGGCTGCCGGACTCCAGCGAAGACTAATCGACGACCCCGCAAGAGAGAAGATGATGCTTCCGCTCGCCGACCCGTCATCGTAAGCCGTCGAATGGACCATCATCGCCCGCTGACGTGAGCGATGCCCACAGTGATCCCTCGACCATCTGTGCTGATCAGTGTCGACCAGCTGATCATTATCAGCTGTTACTCCCAACCTAATATTTTATGCAGTTAAAAATGTCCGTTTTATGTGCGTCTGTTTTGATTTTAAATAAAGCGAAATTTCAATATCTATTATTCATTTTTTTTCCTGAGTAATTCACGTGAATCTTTTCAGAATTAAATTTTCTACAAATTTAATTAAGAAAAAATACACCTTTATTTACTATTTCTGGAAGTAATCTTGCGTTAAACACAAAAATGTGTTATTTCTTTACACCAATTCTTGTGTTTTATGTAAGATATCTCTGAAAGTGTTGCATTTACAGCTCTGGAACCAATTTTATTCAATTTTTCAGATTAAAAATCATAAGAAACAATCGTATTTGTATCTTTGTAACTACCTTTAACATTTTTATACGGCCTTACTTCACCGAGGGTACAGAGTTCTAGGTGAAATTTTTCGCTAGCCGTAACTCGCTAACTAAACGTTTTCAGGTATATGTTTATATGAACTTTTTTTCTTATTTTTAGCTATAGAATGAGATCTTAAGAGATTGCTGTATAGTTTTGAATCATCCAGTATATTAGACTGCGCTCAGTGACAGCACAGAGCAACCAATGTAACAGTGAAAGAATGCACTAATGCAAACCTCCTACTACTACTACACAGTAACTTTCCCAACTCTCTGCACATTTAGCACAGAATCTTTTATATATTTTATTTGTTAATACTTACTCTCCACTCCATGTCATTGTTTTCAAGTCTAAAACGTGTAGTTCATTATTTCTAACTTGACTCGTTCTACCACCGAATATATACACATTAGATCCACAGATATCAGCTGCATGAGCAGCTCTCGGGCCAGGTTTAGGACCTTGTGTTACTGGCCATTCCCAAACATTTGTGGCTACATTGTAACAGACAAACTGATTGTTCCATCCTCTGCCCGGCCAATCAGAATTCACAGAACTCGTATCCATTATGTACAAATACCTTGAATTGTTCGGATACGCATTTGGTCCGAATCCACCGAAAAAATACAACCTGCAACAAAAGTAAACACAGTTAACACTTTGAAGCCTAAGCTCGAATATAGCTCGGGGTGAGCTTAAATCGCGATTGTCCAAAGCCCGCGTATACCTCAGGCCGCCACATTAAATTCTGTAGTAAGATTCAGACGAGGTTATACCGGGCTTCGGTTGCACAGATTCATTCTATATTTTATTTAGTTTAATTTTCTATGCTTGCAGCGAAAAGCTGTATGAGGGCAAGCGTTGTCATGCACAAACACAACACCTTACTCATCTTACTCGCTGATTTTATGGAACATGGAACGACCATCACTTCTGCTGTCTATTGTGAAACTTTAAACACACTAAGAAGAGCGATCCAAGACAAGCATCGTGGCCTTCTGACACGTGGTGTTGTGTTTGTGCATGACAACGCTTGCCCTCATACAGCTCGAAGAACAAATGAACTTTTGGCCAAGTTTAAATGGGACGTTTTCGATCATCCCCCATACAGCCCGGACTTGGCTCCTAGTGACTTTCACCTGTTCCCGAACATGAAGCGGTGGTTTGCATCTCAGCGGTTCGCCAATGACGAAGAGCTTCAAAACGCCGTGAATGGTTGGCTACATTCACAGGCGGCAGATTTTTATGCAGAGGGTATTTGAAAGACTGTTCCAAGGTACGACAACTGCTTGAATCTGTTTGGCGACTATGTCGAAAAATAGAGAAAAACTAGTTTTTGTATCTTCACTCGTTTACTTTTTATTTCAAAACGAAGGTTATTTTCTGGATAACTCTTGTATAAGTTGTTGTGTTTGTTGTATTGAAATTAAAGCAGTCGCGAATGTGCACTGATGCTGTTCTCCCTTTACCCCTCGTTGCAAACAAGGGCAAACTCATGACTTAAGTAACTATATGTTGAAAAGCCTTCCAATTTCTAAAATAACTGAAAAAGTTTTTATCAGTGTCGCTGTGTTTATCAGTTAAATTAGACGCATTTAATAATTTTTCTTCCATTGTGACATCTGGTCAAATAAATATTTGTCCAGCTGTTAGAGTCGGTTTCGTACATATAGCCACTTTAGTCACGAGTTTGCCCTTGTTTGCAATGAGGGGTAAAGGGGGAAAGCATCAGTGCGCATGCGCGACTGCTTTAATTTCAGTACACAAACATAACAACTTACATTACACCCAGACGATAACCTAAGTATATCGCGGAACCTTCTGTAAGTTAATTATACGAATATAACTGTTTGTTATCAAAAATGTGGGCAGACTATTCAGTGCTGAACAAAATCTAATATGCAGTGCAATAAAATGCTGTGAAGTTGAAACTAAACAAAAATGCCTTTCAATGCCTCTTAACAAAAGCCATGAGCGAGTGGCTAACTACTGTAATGTTACTCTTTCCACAATTCGAACAATAAAGAAGGAAATTAAAGACGTGAAGAAACTATTCTTCAACAGTTTCGTTGACACCTGGTAAAAAAAAAAGAAAGCGGTTACGTAGACTCGCGAGACTGATAGTGAAGTCGCAACGGACAGCAATCGTAAAGAAGGCGATTCATTCGTAGAAAATTTGTTCCAATGGAATAAGGTAGCTGGTAATTACAGTAAATTAAACATTTCTAGTCGCGTAATTTAAGCTATAGGCAGTATTACAGGTCAGATTTATTTCTTATAAGGTTTACAGGTGGAATGTCAAATTATTTACACTCAATCTGTTTGTTGCTGGGCTAAAATAAATAGTTCTGTTTCTTATCACATGGTCACCCAATTAAATGACTGAATCATTTAAGAACAGAAGAGGTAGAGGTATAAAAGACACTAATCAGAGTTATCTTCTCTGAAAGTAATGAATTTCATTGTACAGCCAGACCCTGTGGTGAATGAAGTGAAGGTGTCATTTACAGAGTGGAAAATATGTGCTTTTCAGAGGGCCCGGCATGCTGATAAGCGTACTTTTCCACTCAGTGAGGAAGGCAATGGTAAACTACCTCACTCCTCGTTTTACTTAGTAAAACCTCTACAGGTTCAAACCAGCCTTTCAGCTGTTGACCTAAACAACAACAAGGTTTATAAAGTAAATATTCTCTGATTAAACCACAGCTTACAAAATGTACATGTAGAAACTGCACGGTAGTGAAATGTATGAGTAGTGTCGCACTGTTGAGGTTGGCAGCACTGTCATATTTTCACTTCCCTTTCTCACTGCTCATCCATACGCAAACGGCAATCTCGTGACTTCAGTATCTATACAACCAGTTTCATGTAGTTAGTAGCCAACTGTTCTGATGGAATATATACTTTAAACTGTCGTTTAATTATGAAGCATTTCACTAACTAAAGTAGTGTTCTAATGTTTTCATGTTATACTGTTTGAAACAATTTACAAGTTTTGCTTTTTCAGATGTTCTTCAAATGTACATTTTTACGACTCATGAAGATCGGTCTGGATTATCCAGTAGTCCAGATCATGGGGGTCTGGATTAACATTAGTATACTGTAATAGTTTTATTTTATATAATGAATTAATATAATAATTTCACTAACCTTCCTTTAAACTGCGTCACCTTTATTTCTATTTCTACTTACACGTGTTTCGGTGGATCCGCCATCATCAGAGTAAATAACAATAATTGAAACTAAAAAAATTTTTATCTCACTTATTTAAAATCTATAGAAGATGATACATCTTCAGTCATTTGTGTGTTGTTGTTTAGGTCAGCAGCCGAAAGGCTGGTTTGAACCTCTAGAGGTTTTACTAAGTAAATCGAGGAGTGAGGTGGTTTACCATTGCCACAACTCACTCAGTGGAAAAGTATGCTTATCAGCATGCCGGGCCCTCCGAAAAGCACATATTTTCCACTCTGTAAATGACACCTTCACTTCATTCACCACAGGGTCTGGCTGTACAATGAAATTCATTACTTTCAGAGGAGATACCTCTGATTAGTGTCTTCTACACCTCTACCTCTTCTGTTCTTAAATGATCCAGTCATTTAATTGACTGACCATGTGATAAGAAACAGAACTATTTATTTTAGCCCTGCAACGAACAGATTGAGTGTAAATAATTTGACACTCCACCTGTCTGTTATGGGCAGCAGTCATTTGTATAAAACTCAAAAAAAAAAAAAAAAAAATTTCAGTCATTTGTTCAAATCAGTTCAGTCAGTTGTTCAATTTTTGTTTTCAATCAGTCATTTGTATAAAACTCAAAAAAATTGTATACTGTAATAATACAAACTTTTTCAGTCTTGGTGAGGTTTTTCTAGCCAAACCTTGTATGTAAAGATAATAAATTAGCAACTTAACTTACTTTTCATTATACAACCATCCAACAAGTTTGTCACAAGGCGGTGGAGGAACTCCTTCTGGCATAAGTTGGTTCCACGTTAACGTATTCAAATTCAATTTGTACAACCGATTTGAATTCCCGACTTCTAAATCATCTACCGTCTGATAACCTGTCAACACAATTTACAAAAAGGATATAGCAAAAAAATTATAAAAATTCATATTGCACTAATCTCTTTAGTCCGGCACTTTTACGATTCAGGTGATGCTGAATTACAGATTTTTTCAGATAACTGAATGTGGGTAATTTTACTGAAGTTAATCGGGATAAATTATTTTATTTTATTTTTTAGCTTTTATTTGTTATAGGGAACTGTACATTGTTGACAACTACCCAATTTGATCGCTACTTTTTTTTTTTTGACATGGATTAGACACGAGTTTGAACAGGGACCCCCAGTAGAGTTTGTTCATGGATGGCTGTCAACTGGTCACCATACAAAGTTGCTTGCCCAACCAGTGTTACTTAACAAATAATAGTGACTTTCTACCAGCTGACTGACTGGGCTGGCTCGAAGGCCGGGATAAATTAGGCAATTTAAAAACGCAAACGGTCGGCCAAGTATAGTATACTGTATTTACAATTCTACGCATATCTTATTATTTATTTTATTTATTTATTTATTTATTTATTTTATTCAGTAAAATATAGCTACATTAAAATTACAATTCATTACTATACTAAGCTATGTACAATATTTTAAACTAAATATACTTATACGCAAAAAAATCTTCTCCACAAACAGTTCTGTCCGCGCATACCAGTATACAGAACAAAAAAAACCTGGTGTGAAACACTCATACAACTTTCTCTTGCCAATGAAAATAATTAACAATAAACCTAACATTAGTAATAAAACATTAGAAATTAACAAAAAACTTACCACAATAAACATAACCTTATTTTAATCATGAGTGAATGACGCAAAGTGAAAATCAACCTCAGTTTGGCTTAAAATTACAGAAAATCACTCTTTCACGCTAAACTAGGCTCTGTAGAGAAAGGCTCTACTTTAAATAATGCTTTAAAAAGTTGTAGATCTTTTAATTTCCTATAAATTTTATTATATACATTTTTGTTGTAAAATGCATACTAACGCTGAAATCTTTAAAAAAAATCGATTTTTCACACGTTTTTGTGAGAAAAAAACAGAAAATCGCTAATTACCGCTAAACTAAGCGTTATATAAAAAAAATGTTTCAAATAAAAGTTGTAGGATTTTAAATTTTGTACATTTTTTATTGTATAATTTTTTGCGCTAAAATGCACATTAAAGCTGTAATCTTAAAAAAAACAATTTTTTTACGTGAAAACAGCCACGATTAAATTATCTAATACGCTTTTCACCGTTGATGAGCTCTGCTGTTCCATACGTTTAGACCAATCAAAACGTTTGCCAGCGTTGTCAGGTTGGATATGACAAACATTACGCGCGCATGCGAATAACAGCCGCAATAGTTCACTCTCGTCTTGCATCTCGTACTGAACACACCGATTATATAGCGCGTTAACATGCAATACTTTATAATATAATCAGCTGATTGTATGTTTATAGGTTATAATTGTTATTGAAACACCAAAAAAATGGCCGACGAAATATTGAACAGAGCAACAAGAGACAACGTTGCTGGCAAGTGATTGGCTAGCTATAAAGTGGGTAGGGGGCAATGCAAACGTAAAGAGAGCTTATCAGCCATGAAAATTATTATAACATACCTCCAAAGACATATAAACTATCGTCAAAGACAACTCCACATGAACCAGAACTTCTTGGCGGTATATCACCCTTTGTTAGACCACGAACCCTGTAACAAAAATATCAAATCTAAAATAATTGATAGGAATAATCAGACCCTTTCGTATAATTAGATCGCTAGTTCACGCATTTGCCTATAGCAGACAGGTGGAGTGTCAAATTATTTACACTCAACCTGTTAGCTGCTGGGCTAAAATAAATAGTTGTGTTTCTTATCACATGGTCAGCCAATTAAATGACTGAATCATTTAAGAACAGAAGAGGTAGAGGTGTATTGTGACACTAATCACAGTTATCTCCTCTGAAAGTAATGGATTTAATTATACAGCCAGACCCTGCGGTGAATAAAGTGAAAGAGTCATTTGCAGAGTGGAAAATATGTGCTTTTCAGAGGGCCCGGCATGCTGACAAGCATACTTTTCTATTCAGTAAGGAAGGCAATGGTAAGCCACCTGACTCCTCGTTTTACTTAGTAAAACCTCTACAGGTTCAAACCAGCGTTTCGCCTGATGACCTAAACAACAACAAACCTAAGCGGCCTAATTGCAATTGAAATACAGCAAATTTAAGATGAACTCTGATTTTGTGAATGAAGATATTGCAAACGAGGTGTGTCTTAAATTCGATGCAATACGGTAACATACGAGGGCAATCCAGAAAATAACAGACTTTTGGTCTGGCGCAGCAGTTTGCCATCTTGGTGTCAGAGTGTTTCTACATTCGGTACGCAACCAGATGTGGTAGCTAGAGCATCATGCGTATTGTACTTTTTATACGGTGGAGTTTAAAAATGAGCGCTGCGATTGAAAATCCCGCCAGTTGTGAAGTGGAAACCATGTTATCGATCATATCGTAACTGGTGGCGAGACTTAGGTAAAGCACCTCAACTGTGAAACATAACAGCAGTCGATGGAGTAGGGTCACACCCATTCGCCCAAGAAACCGAGGAAATGTCTGCAGACGCTATCAGCAAGAAAAATCATGGCTACTGCGTTTTGGGATGCTCATGAAGTGATTTTTGTTGATTTTCTTGAACAAGGCCAAACAATCAATTCAGAGAGGTATTGCGAAACACTCAGAAAATTACGACGCGCGATATAAAACAAGCGTTGGGGAAAACTTAGTGAGAAAGTTTTGTTTTTCCACAACAACGCCCGTCCACACACGGCCAAATGTACTCAAGAGCTCTTGGAAGGTTTTGGATGGGAAGTTTTTAATCATCCACCGTACAGCCCGGATTTGGCGCCGAACGATTACCATCTATTCCCAGCGATGAAGACATGGCTCGCAACGCAATGCTTCGACACTGAACTCCATGCCGGTGTAAACCAGTGGTTGAACTCGCAGGCGGCAGATTACTACAAAGAGGCCATTGAAAAGCTCGTACCACGTTACAATAAATGCCTTAATTTACTTCGCGATTACGTAGAAAAATAGCCTAAGAGTTAACCTTCAAAATGTACGTAATAAAAATTAGTTTTTTTACTTAATTTATTTTTTTATTTCAAAACGTTTGTTACTTTCTGGACAGCCCTCGTATAAATTTATCCACGTTACAAAAATGTCCATTTTTACAGAGCTAGACCAAGTGAAGTGGATGGATTCAGTTATGGATGAAGAAGTGATGGTTCAGCGAGAGAGAGAGAGTGAGAGAGAGAGAGAGAGAGAGAGAGGTGGAGAAGAAAGGTTTCCTCGGGCTTTCCTGGAGGCTCGCTCCTACGGAAACTGAGATAAAATGACTGTGCTTACCAAATATCAGTATTAGTGTTGTAAATCCAAACTTCATCAGAGTTATGATACTTAGAAGCCGCCGGATTCGAGTCATTAGACGATTCCTAAAACAAAATAAATTGAAAAATTAATCTTTCAAATAATAAAAAAACAATAAAATAAAATATAAAATCTGGTTTGAAACACTCACACAACTTTCTCTTGCCAATGCAAATAATTAACTGAACAATACAACCTAACATTAGTAATAAAACATTAGAAATAAACAAAAAAACATAATATAACATAATAATTTTCCACATTTTTAAGCTAAACTGAGGGTGATTTTCACTTTACGTCTTTCACTGATGATTAAAATAAGATTATGTTTCTTGAGGTTAGTTTTTTTGTTTATTTCTAATATTTTATTACTAATGTTAGGTTATATTATTATTTATTTGCATTGGCAAAACAAAATTGTGTGAGTGTTTCACACAAGATTTTTAAATTTATTGCTTACTTCTGTGTTTAGAATGTCATCTCACATCTTATCGGTGCTGCTTTGCCTCTTATGATATTTGTTTTATAAGAGGTAATTTTTTTTTTTGTAATCGCTAATTTGTGTACATTGCAATCTGTTCAATTCAGAACAATAAGCAACCTGATGACCCAGTGAGATGAGGATAATGTGTATGACGTGTAAATGAGGAGTAGTCTTGTACAGACTCAGGTCAACTATTCCTCAGAGAGTATGGTTAATTGAACCCCAACCATCAAAGTACACCTCCAACCACTGTCTAGTATTCAAATCCGTATAAAAGTAACTACCTTTACTAGGATTTGAACCAGGAACCTTCGTCTCCAAAAATCAGCTGTTAAACAGCTGACTCACGGCGACGACTTTACCTCTAGACCAACCCGGTGGGTTAAATTGATAATAAAACAATAGAAATAAACAAAAAACATAACCTAATTTTAATTATGAGTGAAAGACACTAACTGAAAATCAACCTCAGTTTGGCTTAAAATACGGAAAATTACTCTTTCATACTAGACTAGGCTCTGTAGAGAAAAATGTTCTTAATAAAAGTTGTAGATTTTTTAATTTCCTATAGATTTGATTATAGGCCTACACTTTTGTCGTAAATGCATACGAAGGCTGAAATCTTAAAAATTGATTTTTTGACAGGTTTTCTCAGGAAAGAAAACAGAAAATCGCTAATTACCACTAAACAAAGCGTTATACAAATAAATTTTTGAACTAAAAGTTGTAGGATTTTAAATTTTCTACAACTTTTATTATATACATTTTCGCACTAAAATGCATATTGAAGTCGCAATCTTAAAAAAAACAATTTTTTTACATAAAAACAGCTTCCCAAAAATTTCAGCAGACATGGCGCCTACCCTATCTTGAAGAGCATAAAAAATTTTGTAAATCAGGCGATTTTAAAAAAATCATAAGACCAGTTTTTGAGAAAATCACAAAAAAGTGAAAAATAACACGAATAAACTACTACCGAGATCCTACTTCCGAGATTTGTTGACCGATTTTGATGAAAATGTTTGTGTCGGGTTTGGTAGTGGTGTCTAACTTAAGTTTCAAGTTCGTATGATGTTCCATTCTCGAGATATTTTGATTACACACAGACACACACACACACGCACGCGCACGCACACACGCACGCACGCACGCACACACACACACACACACACACACACACACACACACACACACACAGACCAATCGTTAAAAACATGTTGTTGTGTTGGTTGAGGGGGTCTGTTTACATGTAGATCCGGTGACGAGTGTATATGCTAAAATCGACATGAAAACAATACTTCCCTTCCTATATATTCATATAGGCAAGAGAAAGTAAAAAATCTGACCATAACAGACAGGTGGAGTGTCAAATTATTTGCACTCAATCTGTTAGTTCCAGGGCTACAAAAATAGTCCTTTCTCTTATCTCATGGTCAGCCAATTATATGAGGAAAGCATTTAAGAACAGAAGTGGTAGAGGTGTAAAAGGCACTAATCAGAGTTATCTCCTCTCACAGTAATGAATTTCATTATAAAGCCAGACCCTGTGGTGAATGGAAGTGCAAGTGTCATTTGGAAGGTTGAAAGTAGATGCTTTTCAGAGGGCCTCGTATGCTGATAAGCATACTTTTTTACTCAGTGAAGAAGGCAATGTTGAACCACCTCACTCCTTGTTTTACTTAGTAAAGCCTCAAGAAGTTCAAACCAGCCTTTAAGCTGATCACCTAAACAAAAACATTTATTTACCAAATCAAAGTTTGTAGAGAAATAAAAATTTGGTATGATAACCAGTTTAGGTCACCCTAGTTTATTATAACCTGAAAAATTGCCGATTTAATTTCAAAATGTTCACGATGAATTTTCTCTTTTAGTTTTGGTTAATTATTTAAGGTTAGAATTTTAATAGTTTAGGGTTTATTTTATTACCTTAAAAACAATGAAGTAATAAGAAAAATTATTTAACGAGAATTATTAAATACTACATTACAAAAATACTAAAAGATAAATAAATAAAATTATAAAAGTTTAACGAAAGTATGACCGCCTATTTTTATCGAGTACATTATTTTATAAAATAGTTTATTACCATAGGATCTGATACAGCGTCACACTACGTAAAAAATATAGGCCAAGTTGCTTTAAAAATACATCATCTACAATGTAACACAATTCAACCCTTTTCAAATAAAATAATGTATTGGTAGGTATTTTTAGAACAGTTACGTTATGTAATTATTACTTACCATGTATCCACCCCAAATAATCATATTATTTTTATATGCGACAGCGATGTGCCCGCTCCTTCTAAAAATTCTAACATGAGTTTCCATTTTCACTGATTATTCTTAGCAACAGTAAAGATTACTTACAGAACAGTCACCGTCCGATAAGTTAAATATTTACAAAAAATTAAATTCGTCATTCGAAATCAATTTTGTAAACTGATTGAATCAAGATTTTTTTTTTTATCCTTTACGTGCGTAATAAGCTAAACACAGTTCATGTAAATTGATATTGTTGAAATGACACACGATACGTTTAGTAAATAATCACAGCTTTAATTAAACAAAACCATAGCCTCTTAAAAACAATAATTACTATAGTGAACTAATTCAGTTCTCGCACTAAATTGTCAAGTCGAGACAGAGCACACGTATGCAGATTACTTAGCTCAGCTGACTTCAAAAATAATAACAAACCAGATAGGTAAACAAACCAATCTGTTCTGCGAAGCCATACACACATGAAAGTCAGTGCCTCACTTTCAAAACAATGACGTCATAATGAAGACCTTTTCTACAGAATTATTCAAAGTTCTGTAATCTATACTAATATACATGCCTATATACCAATTTTGTATAATAAAGAAGAAACGTCTGTTTGTTTGTATGAGGTGGTAATCTCAGAAACTACTGAACTGATTTTAAAAAAATCTTTCATTGTGGCATAGCTTAGAGCTTCCTGATCATTATAGGCTATTTTGCAACTTTAACTGGGTTGGTCTAGAAGTAAAGTCGTCGCCAAAACCAGATGTTTAACAGCTGATTTTCGGAGACGAAGGTTCCTGGTTCAAATCCTAGTAAATGTAGTTACTATTAGACGGGTTTGAATGCTAGACAGTGGTTACCGATGTACTTTGATGGTTGGGGCTCAATTAACCATACTCACTCATGAATTGTCGGCCTGAGTCTGTACAAGACTACACCTCATTTACACGTCATACACATCATTCTCATCTCATTGGGTTATGGGGTTGCTTATTGTTCTGATTTGAACAGATTGCAACGTACACATACTAGGAATTAAAAAAAAGTAACTTTAATTGAGTTAAGCAACTTAAACTGTGACGATGTCGCATGTTTTAGTTTATCGGGTGCATAGCACTTTTTCACGTCCTCTGGATGGTGTATTTTTGGCCTAGAAGCACGACTCAACTTTTATATTTCATTAAAAAAACGTGACGTATAACATTCGATTCCAAATAAATTTAAAATTCGCATACCATACCGTAAAATGGGGTGAATAGGAACAGTAGTGTGAATGGGAACGAAACTTCATTGTTACAAAAAAAAAAAAGTTATAAAATAAGTAAGATTGAATTTCAGGTATTTTTCATTTTTGACAGTTGGTCAACATGATTATAAGTTGGGAAATTTTTCATTATGCTGTTGGCATCATTGTCTACTTTGTTGCCCATATGCAAACATCATTGTTGGAAATCAGCTGATTTCATCACCTCAGAAACTTCTGCTGTAAGTACAAATTACTTTTTTTAATGTAATTGGAGTTACTGTTTTTTCCTTAAATATAGCTCTATAAAATGATATTTCCCATCAGTTTCATTTTTTTAACATAACCTCTATATGTATGGAATTTTTTTTGTAGTGATGTACCAACATTGAAATTTGTGGGGTGAATAGGAACGCCTCTTTTTTGTGTTCCTATTCACCCCACAAATGGTTTTTCACATCAACTGTGTTCATACAGTAATATTTTCATCACAGAATAACTTGAAATATAACACTACATTTATCTAATGTGTTTGTTACAGGTGTTTATGACTACGTGGCGATACAATGCCTCGAATATATCAGAGTGTGAGTACTAGTCGTAGTAAATATAATTATTCACCCAACCTTCTCAATAACGCTATTGAGGAAATTAGGAATGGTCTTAGTTTTAGAAAATGTTCTACAAAATACAAAATTCCTACCACTGTATTACACAGACATTTTAAAAAAGGGGATCAAGTAAAGAAAAAAGGTGGGCAGACATCGCTGACTGAAAACGAAGAAGCTGTGTTGGTTGATAGACTTAAAATATGTAGTGAATGGGGGTACCCCATCGACTCATTGACATTAAGGTTGTTGGTGAAAGACTTTCTTGAGCGACAAGGAAGATGTATACCTAAATTTAAAAACAATACACCTGGTCGTGATTTTGTATATTCATTTTTGAAACGTCATAAAGATATTTTGTCGACTCGAATGTGTCAGAACATCAAAAGGGCGCGGGCAGCAGTATCTTATGAAATTATAAATGGTTTCTTTGATGAGCTTGAAAAAGAGCTGAAGGATGTTCCTCCCAGTCACATTATAAATTATGATGAAACAAATCTGAGTGACGACCCAGGAAAACGTAAACTGATTTTCAGAAGGGGTTGTAAATACCCTGAAAGAGTTATAAACTCATCGAAGGCATCTACATCTGTGATGTTTGCTGGGACCGGAGAAGGCAAAATATTGCCGCCATATGTCGTCTACAAAGCACAGCACTTATACGACAGCTGGAGAGAAGGAGGCCCAAAAAATTCAAGATACAACAGGACTAAGTCTGGATGGTTTGACAGTTTCTGTTTTTGTGACTGGGTGGAGTCAATTGCTATTCCTTTTTTTAATAAGGTTGAAGGTGATAGACCAAAATTTTTGATTGGGGATAATTTAGCCTCTCATCTTTCAGTAGATTTGATAAGATTATGCCATCAAAAAAACATCAAATTCATATTCCTACCAGCCAATTCCACCCACCTTACTCAACCACTTGACGTGGCATTTTTTAGACCAATGAAAATGGCATGGCGTCAGATACTGGAAGAATGGAAAAATGGACCTGGAAGAGGTGAAGCAGCTGTACCCAAGGACAAGTTTCCAGCGCTACTAAAAAAGCTCTGGGAGACCCTCAAAGAAGATAATGTGCGGTCTGGGTTTAAAAAGTGTGGCATTGTGCCCTTATGTCGCACAAAAGTTCTTGAGATGTTGCCTAGAACTGATTGCTGTACCACCAGCCAGAATAAATGTCTGTCAGGAAACTCTACACCAACATCAGTAGGTGTAGAAGCAATAGACGAGACATTCAAAGAGCTGTTGCAATCCATGAGACAGTATGACACTCCCAAACCCAAGAGAAAGAGGACTAAAGTTGCTGTTACACCTGGAAAGAGTGTTGAAGTAAAGGACTTCGACGAAGATGAGACTCCGATAGATGTCCCTAAAGCAGGAAAGTCAGGGAATGCAACCTCAGATGCAAAACACGAGCAGATCTCTACACAAAGAAAAAGACTGTCCAAGAAGAAAACCAGGGTCATTATGGAATCCTTGTCGTCAGATGACTCGGACTACACGGTTCAAGATAGTGATATTGATTTTGTGTTTTCTACTTCTGAAGATGAAGTCAATGTAATAAATCCTGAGAACCCTGAAACCAGTGCATATGACACTTGCTATCATCCAGGAGACTATGTGATAGTTAAGGTGTTCGGAAAAACAAAGCATTCTTGCAGACTGTATGTGTGCAAAATATCATATCCACAAGACAATGGCTATGTCGGAGTATTTTTAAAAAAGACCCCTAAAACGTGGAAATTTTTTCAAACAGAGGAAGAGGCATTTTTTAACAACGAAGATATTGTCAAAAAACTGCAACCTAAAGATAACCTGGTACCAACACTTCGTCTCGTTTTAAAGACATGGTTAGCTTTAAGAATGATTTAAGTGATTTATTATTGTACTATTAAATATTTGAAGTTTTGTGTATGTATTAAATCTTTTAATTTTTGTATTAATTATTTTATTTTTCTTATAATACACTGTAATAGTTTCTTATTAGTTTTTTTGTTATTTTTTCTTTGTTATACTTAGTTTGTATTATATCTTTTCAGTTATTTTTGTACAATCCTGTTTTTCTTATTAAAAAATCTTTTTTAATTCGATATTTTTTGTTTTGAATAAAATATATTTGAGTACTAAGTCATCTGTCACTCTTATTACTTGTTCCCATTGATACTACACATGTAGGAATGGGAACAGTTGAACATTTTAACAGGTGTTCCCATTCACCCCTCTCTGTGGGGTGAATGGGAACACCATTAAAAAAATGTTTTTTGAATGCAATAATCATTTTACAAATTTTTCATCATTAGGTATTGAAACAAAAAGGTAAGACCCAAGTTTTTACCAATAATTCATTATCTTGGGAAAATGATTACTACTGTTAAACTTCATGTAAACTTGAAAACTGTTCCTATTCACCCCATTTTACGGTATTGAAAATTTTTATTTTTGTTTCATATATTTGTTTTCATTCGACAGGTAGTGAATTAGTCATATATTTCCAATTACCCTGCGTACCGCACCCACGTATTACTGTTTCTTTCTTTTCCATCGGTATTCTTTTATGTATTCTATTCAATTCTGTTAAATCGCAGGGACAAACATTTAAAACGGTGGGCATCGATTTGAGACAAGAGTGCTTCCTTCACTCATGGACAACATTAACATGTCTCATAGATTTATGTCGGACTTTCTAGAGCTGGAAGTGCAGAAAAACAATTTATTTTGCTGCCACAGGGCAACAAAACCACAAATATTGTACATAGAGAGGTTTTAAAATAATTTAATGAGGCCTACATTAGCTGCTGTGAAGTAAATCGAGTGAGGGTTGCTAGTTAATTTATAAAATATAAATAGGATCTCCTGCCCAAACTCTATCAGTTTTTCCTATGGGGTTGAATAAAGTCTAAAGAATCGATATACAGAAACTACAGACATTGTTAAGAATACTCCTGCCATCATGATTCTCACTGAAAAGATGGATTCGTCAAACTAATTTCAAGCAACATTGTAGATCATAAGCAACCACGATTATGTCGTCTAAAATTGCTGATTGCCGACGGGCAATCAGCTATTCAGTGGAAACTGTACATAAATGTGTATAAACATTAACTGCATAACATAAATATAAACTGCATGAACAAATCATGTCTATTCAATAGTATATATCAAAATTCTTAGTAAACCATTTATAATTATTTTTGCTTTTACAAGATAGTTTTTAAAAACATCCGATAGAGAGCGGTAGATGTACTCAGGTAGTTTCAGTAAAATCCAACAGAGTGCGGTAGCTGTACTCAGGTAGTTTCAATAACATCCGTTAGATAGCGTTGGTTATACTTAGATAGTTTTGAAATAATCCAAAACACTCATAGTTTTTAAACACTCACACAACTTTCTCTTGCCAATGCAAATAATTTACAATATAACGTAACATTCGTCATAAAACATAAACTTATTTTAATCATGAGTAAAAGACGCAAAATGAAAATCAACCGCAGTTTAGCTTAAAAATACGGAAAATCACTCTTTCACACTAAACTAGGCTCCGTAGAGAAAAATGCTATAAATAAAAGTTGTAGATCTTCTAATTTCCTGTAAATTTCATTATACTTTTATGTCGTAAAATGCGTAATAAGGCTGAAATTTTTAAAAAAATTGATTCTTTTACACGATTTCGTGAGAAAAAAACAGAAAATCGCTAGTTACCGATAAACTAAGCGTTATACAAAAACCCGTTTCAATTAAAAGTTGTAGGATTTTAAATTCTCTACATTTTTTGTAACATAATATTTTTGCGATAATTTGCATATTAAAGCTGCAATCTTAAAAAAAACAATTTTTTTACGTGAAAACAGCCTCACCAAGAATTTCAGTAAGTTACTAGTTACTTTATCTGTTGTGTTTACCAACCTGCAATCTACGAAATCAGCTGTGTAGTTGTGAATTTAGGCAATGTTTATTATTATCGTCTAAAAAACCAAAATTACAGGTAATTTTAAGAATGTTGTTAATGATTTTAGTTACCGTCATATCCTTAAAATATAATTAAGTATCCTTTAAATTTATAACGATCTCAGAACGTAGCGGTTTTTATTTGTTAACTTAAAACGTGCTTACTAACCTTCAAGAACGGATAAGAATTATATTAAACCGACTTTATTTCCTAACGTGTACGAAAAATTAAATTTTGACTTTTGAGAAGTATAATAAAATCTTTATTAAGAGTTCCTGAGTGTAGAAAAGTTACTCTTATTTGCTGTCATGTGATTGGTTGTGCACTGAGCGACGGATTAAACGGTTGGGCCGGTTTGATATTTGCATATCAGCGATTTGTGTGTATATTTCTACAGCCAACGTTTCGAGTGAAATTTATGTAAAAATTGCCGGTTGTGTTTTTAGATTTTTAGCATTTGCTTTATCAGTGCCTCACCAATGGGGTTGTCATAATTTATCTAGAAATCCAGGCCTCCAAGTGGTCCTACTTTTCCTACTTTTTAGTTCTTTTCTACTTTTTAATAACTATCAGTTATTATTTTTATTATACAGTTACAGGTTTATATGTATGCATAGTTTATTTACAAATTAAACTGGTTTGACAGCAGGTCACTCATCAACTACATACTCCTAACTAACAAATGAAACGCACAGTGAATATTGTCATTCAGTGTTTAATCAATTGTCGTTCAGGACAATCATTACGGTTATGCAGTGTCGAGGGGTTTTTTATGTGTGCAGATCGAATAGTGTGTGTGTGTTAGATTATAGTTCTACCTATTTTGATTTTTTAATTTTTATGGTTAAAGTACAAATTTACCTAGTATAGTGTTTATTATTTTATCGTTTACTAGTTTGTAAAACGTTTTGCTTAAAATGTCTAAAATTGGAGGGAGTAAAGTTCTGCATAGCCAATCTCGGGAGAAAATTGCTAATGTGGTTACATTTATGACCAAGGAAGCAAAGCACGGTGGTTTTTACTATAGATGTTAAGAAAATTATCGAACACGTTAGTGTATCAACTGGTGTGTAAAAACGTTCAATTATGCGAATAAAACAAGCATCAAAAGTAATATTAGAAGGATCGTCACTGTTAACCGTCAAAAAATAAATAATTTTTACACAGAAGAAGGTGGAAAATGCTTACTAACAATAAATAAATTATTAATTATCAATTAAGAAATTAAAGTAGCGCCGTTTCAAAAATGTTACCAAAATTTTGTTAACGAATAAATATTCTTAGAAATAGCTTTATAAATAATTATAATTGGGTCTAATTATATGAATATTATTGTATTATAGAAAACTGTCATCCATTTTGTTTTGAAGTGGGCATTTTTGATACACCTTATTAAGCATTTCGCTTGAAATGCGCCCGGTAAGAGTTTTCGCAGCCGGCGCAAGCGAACTGCTTATTTAGCGCTAACAACTTTGATCGAATTTCACATTTATCTTTATTCTTTTAATTATCGATCAAAACATGTTTCCAATGCTTTAGTATAACATTGTTTCACTTTAAACGACATTTAGTCTTCATTTCAGTATTAAAAACAAACTGCAAACATTTATTTTCAATAATTTTAATGCCGCGGGACCCGATTTAGTATGTTTTTTTATATCGGATCTCGGAAAATGTCCTCCTCCTCCGATTGACGTTAGGTGGCAGCACCGTATACATGTTACATGTTACGGTTCGGCTGCCCTGTCTTATATGCTATAATTTTGCTGTGAGTTGGCATGCTCGGCTAGCTCAGTCGGTAGAGCATTAGACTCTTAATCTCAGGGTCGTGGGTTCGAGCCCCACGTTGGGCGGTTAATTTTTTTCTTCATAAAATCAATTTTATACAAACAATTTATTTACAAAAAAGGTAAAACTATAATAAATTATTATTATTTTTATTATTATTATTATTATTATAAATAATAAATTATTTTTTAACGTCATACTTATCATCTCGCGTATTGTTATGATAGAACATAATTATCCTCACAAAATTACAATAAAATTGTAAACTGACCGGTTAAGAGTTTTGCAGAAACGGTCGCATCAATAGTCAATTTATTTTTAGAAATTATATAATATATTCAACAAAACGTTATGATATCCTCTCAAAATTACAATAAAATTGTAAACTGACCGGTAAGAGTTTTGCAGAAACTGCGTTGTACTAACAATTCAAAGGTGTAACAAAAGGTTAAGGATATCTGGAGTAGGTAAGAGTTTGAAAATATGGCACAAACATCACAAAAACGTATAAATTAACAATCTATATATAAACTTAATTATATATAGATTTTTAATTTATACGTTTTTGTGATGTTTGTGCCATATTTTCAAACTCTTACCTACTCCAGATATCCTTAACCTTTTGTTACACCTTTGAATTGTTAGTACAACACAGTTTCTGCAAAACTCTTACCGGTCAGTTTACAATTTTATTGTAATTTTTAGTATTATAGGCTGAACTCTCTGCAAGCCAGATGAGATGCCTATAGCTTTACTAATCGCGTTAAAATTAAAATGCTTATTTTTTATGCTAAAAAATTATTATTTTGATGCTGAAACATTTCTAATATCAGACACTTAAATTTTTAGTTTTTATAAGGGAATAAATTTTGTTATCAGGTATGTGACACAGTTGTAAAACATTTGAAAATGTATGGACGTTCACTTTTTAAGGGTATGACTTACAGCAATAAAATTATAATGTTTTAAGTCTTTTCTTTACGTATTGAGGCTGGGTTCAATCTTACAAGCCGGTTCATTAAAATTACCTGATTGTAGATTTAGGCCAATTTGTGTTAGCTCATAATTAGGCCAAGTAATTAGGCCAATTTGTTAGCTCATAATTAAGCAAGTTATAAATTATAAATAATAGCTATATACCAATTTTAAATGGACTCTATTTGTTTCATTTTATACTCTTTTGTGAAGCCTATAACTTTTCACCAATGAAGAAAAATGAGGGGGGACATTCATGCTCCTTCCTGCCGTAACCCAGGTTTTGTAGAAGCATTTTTTTCAGGTCTGGAAAATATCTTTCTAAGTTCAGTTAGACTTTAAATATATTTTCTGATGTTTATGTTTCTTTATTGTTTGTGTTGTTTAAAAAATTATGGCGGACATATTCCAGTTAGAAAATAATTAATCTAATAATGGATAAGATTGTTAAAAAATGGAAAATGTCTGCAATAATTTACATGTTGACACTTTTATTGTCAAACTTACTAATTTTCAGCAAAAAATGTCCTACTTTTTATAAAAAACAGTTCTACTTTTTTTAAAGAAAATCCTACTTTTTAGCTCTCAAAAACCACTTGAGCCCCTGGAAATTGGGACAATAATTAAGGGGAAAGGGTATCTCCTTGTTCCCGATGGGTTCCAAAAATGCTCACTGACATGCACAAAACCAAGAGACTCGGAAGTGCTTTGACTTTTCTCACACGGTACAGTGATGATGGTAAGGATTTTTTAAACGAAATTGTGACAGGTGATGTGATGAAACTTGGGTCCGTCATGTCACACCGGAATCTAAACAGCGTCAATGGAGTGGCGACACACGCAATCCTCGAAGTAACAAAAATTCAAGACAACAATGTCTGCACAAAAAATCATGTGCACTGTCTTTTGGGATCGGAAAGCTGTTTTGCTGATTGATTATCTCCCAAGAGGTGAAACCATTAATGCAGCAAGGTATTGCAAAACCTTAAAAAAACTAAGGCAGGCAATTCAAAACAAACTGAGAGGAATGCTCAGTAACGCAATTGTGTTGCTCCATGACAATGCTCGGCCCCATACCGCTGGTGACACTCAAACATTGGTTTGACATTTCGTTGGGAGCAGTTCGATCACCCGCCCTACAGCCAGGACTTAGCACCGTCTGACTACCACTTGAAGCGTGAGCTAGGCGCCCAACACTTTGAAACCGACGATGAAGTGAAAACTGCCATGGAGTCGTGGCTACATTCGTTGGCGGGAACCTTCTACGAAGAGGGTATAGACAAATTGATCACCCGCTACGACAAGTGTTTGAACATCAGTGGAAACTATGTCGAAAAATAGTTTAAGGTTTGGGCTTTCATGTAGAAATAAAATTGTGTTGAAAAAAAATTGTTTTACTTGTTTTTTTTAAAAACGGTACTTACTTTCTGAGCATGCCACGTAGGTATTTATTTATTTATATTATGTTTTATTATTTGTATTAACAGTAGAAAGTTGTGTGAGTGTTTCTCGCTAGATTTTGTCGTTTGTTTTACTTTTTGTTACAGGCATTGATATATTTTTAAGACTGAAATGATTATTGATGCCATAAATGAGAAGATTTTAATGACTGATTGATTTGTATATTTTTGTGGTCATCACGAAACAAAATGACGCAAACAGATCCAACGATCGTGAAGGCTGTAATGGTTGGAATTTTTGTGTTTGGTTTCGCCTTGGGATACAAAGCGAAAGAATGGAGAATATGGTGGACTAAAAGAAAAAGAGATGTTTTAGCTAATCAATTACAAAAAACGCAAAAACAATTAGACTTATTAACTCATCCGTAGAATTTTATTGTTTTGTTTTTTCTTAGATATGTTTTCGTTACATGTTTGTATTTAATTTTGTTGTTTAAAATTATAAAATATTAAAATAAGTTTTGTTGACTTGTTTTTCTCTTGTTTTTTTTCTAAAAGCTTTACTAAGTAAAACGAGGAGTGAGGTGGTTTACCAATGCCTTACTCACTGAGTGGAAAAATATGCTTATCAGCATGGCAGGCGCCATGTTTGCTGAAATTCTTGGTGAGGATGTTTCCGCATATAAAAATTGATTTTTTTTAGGATTGCGGCTTTAATATGCATTTCAGCTCAAAAATGTATAATAAAAGTTGTAGAGAATTTAAAATTCTACAACTTTTATTTCAAACATTTTTTTGTTTAATGCTTAGTTTAGCAGTAATTAGCGATTTTCTGTTTTTTTCTCACAAAAACATGTGAAAAATCGATTTTCACTTTCGCTTGCCTATATGAATATATAGGAAGGAAAGTATTGTTTTCATGTCGATTTTGCGAAATCGAGTTTTCACCGGATCTACACGTTTTCAGACCCCCTGAATCCAAAAAACATGTTTTTAGCGATTGGTCTGTGTATGTGTGTGTGTGAACAGAATATCTCAAGAACAGAACATTGTACAAACTTGAAACTTAGAACTTAAGCTACATACCACTACCGGACGAGACACGAACATTTTCATCAAAATCGGTCAACCGGAAATAGTAGTTTATTCGTATAATTTTTCACTTTTTTGCGATTTTCTCAAAAACTGGTCCTACGATTTTTTTTAAAATCGCCTGGTTTATTCAATTTTTTGTTCTCTACAAGATAGGGTAGGTGCCATGTTTGCTGAAATTCTTGGTGAGGCTGTTTTCACATAAAGAAATAGTTTTTTTAAGATTACGGCTTGAATATGAATTTTAGCACAAAAATTTATATAATAAAAGTTGTAGAGAATTTAAAATTCTACAACTTTTATTTCAAACATTTTTTTGTATAACGCTTAGTTTAGCGGTTACACATGCAAATTCAATCGTTTCTTATAGTTTTTGACCTGATAAATTGAATAAAACAGATCGGAGAACTGTAAGTTAAGTAGTTTTTGAGAAAACCAGTGTCAAATGCAAAAAATGGAGTGAAAATACACATTTTTTTCATCTTTGGGCAACAATAACTTTGTTATTTCATCAAGAAACAGGTAAAAATTTTGAATAAACCTTGTAGAAAATTTATTCTCAACAAAACAGTGTAAATAAAGTTCACAGAAAGCGAGTAGATGTTTGATTAAATGAATTTTTATTCATAACAGACAAAGTAAAATTAACAGGAAAAACATTAATCTAAACCTATTCAACCAAATTACAGTAAATTTTCAAAAGTGTCTCCGCCTCCTTCAATGCATTTTTACTTTCTCTTGCCTATATGAATATATAGGAAGGAAAGTATTGTTTTCATGTCAATTTTTCGAAATCGAGTTTTCACCGAATCTATACGTTTTCAGACCCCCTGAACCCAAAAAACATGTTTTTAGCGATTGGTCTGTGTGTGTGTGTGTGTGTGTGTGTGTGCGCGCGCGTGCGTGTGTGTGTGTGTGTGAACAGAATATCTCAAGAACGGAACATCGTACGAACTTGAAACTTGAAACTTAAGTTACATATCACTACCGGACCCGACACGAACATTTTCATCAAAATCGGTCAACCGGAAGTAGTAGTTTATTCGTATAATTTTTCACTTTTTTGCGATTTTCTCAAAAACTAGTCCTACGATTTTTTTTAAAATCAACTGGTTTACTACATTTTTTATGCTCTACAATATAGGGTAGGTGCCATGTTTGCTGAAATTCTGCTTGAGGCTGTTTTTACGTAAAAACATTTTCTTTTTAAGATTGCGGCTTTAATATGCATTTTAGCGCAAAACATTATATAATAAAAGTTGTAGAGAATGTAAAATTCTACAACTTTTATTTCAAACATTTTTTTGTATAACGGTTAGTTTAGCGGTAATTTGCGATTTTCTGTTTTTTTCTCACGAAAACGTGAGAAAAATCGATTTTTTTAACATTTCGGTCTTAGTATGCATTTTACGACAAAAGTGTATATAATTAAATTTATAGAAAATTAAAAGATCTACAACTTTTGTTTAGAGCATTTTTCTCTACAGAGCCTAGTTTAGCGTGAAAGCGTGGTTTTCCGTATTTTTAAGCCAAACTGAGGTCGATTTTCATTTTGCGTCTTTCACTCATGATTAAAATAAGGTTATGTTTTTGAGGTTAGTTTTTGTTTATTTCTAATATTTTATTAATAATGTTAGGTTTATTATTAATTATTTGCATTGGCAAGAGAAAGTTGTGTGTGTTTCACACCAGATTTTTCTGCTCGTTTAAGGATGGCCCTTGTGAACAGGGCTTTCCTTTAACTGCGTAAAAGCTTCATTAATACTGAAAGTATAAATGTTGTTTTTTAATAAAATGTTTTTTTCACTCCATTTTTTGCATTTGTCACTGGTTTTCTCAAAAACTATTTAACTTACAGTTCTGGGACCTGTTTTATTCAATTTATCAGGTTAAAAACCATAAGAAATGATTGAATTCGCCCCTTAATCTATCTTACCAGAATTTCAGGAAGACCTTATTTCACCTGGTGAGCTGAAATTTGGGCGAAATCTTTCGCTAGCTGTAACTCGCTAACAAAGCATTTCCAGACCCATGTTTATATAAACTTTTTTCATGATTTTTACATGTACAATGAGCTTCCAAAGTTTCTGCATATCTTCGTGAATCACCCTGTATGGGCTGGGAGGAAGGGAAGTGAAAATTTGACAGTGATGCCAACCTCAATAGTGAAACTTTACTCGTAAATTTCATTAACAAACAGTTTCTATATACATTTTGTAAGCTGTGGTTTTTTTTTTTTTTTATTGAGTGATGATGCCTACATAAGCCTTGGGCTTGTGCGTAGGTAATGATATGTGGTGATTTACAGATGAAAAAAATGCCAGACCAGACCGGGAATCGAACCCGGGACCCCGGCATAGTAGCCAGTTGCGCTGACCACTACACCACGTTTATTCCAAGAAAATGTTTTCTTTATAAACCTTGTTGTTGTTTAGGTCATCAGCCCCTTTAGGCTGGTTTGAACGTGTAGAGGTTTTACTAAGTAAAACAAGGAGTCAGGTGGTTTACCATTGCCACAACTCACAGAGTGGAAAAGTACACTTATCAGCATACCAGGCCCTCTGAAAAGCACCCACTTTCCACTCTGCAAATGACACCTTTACTTCATTTACCACAGGGTCTGGCTGTATAATGAAATTCATTACGTTCAGAGGAGATAACTCTGATTAGTGTCTTTTATACCTCTACCTCTTCTGTTCTTAAATGATTCAGGCATTTAATTGGCTGACCATGTGATAAGAAACACAACTATTTATTATAGCCGTGCAACGTAAACCTTAAAAGAAATAAATATGACCTGTAATATTGCCTATAGCTTAATTACATGACTAGAAATGTTTGATTTACTGTAATTACGAATGAATCGCCTTCTTTACTATTGCTGTCATCGGCGTTTTCATTATCAGTCTCATTAGCATAAGTTTTAGACGAACTAATGTCCCATAGCGGAGGGAGTGAGAGGGAGATATGTGGCATAACTACGCATGCACTCAAAGGTCTTTACCGTTATAATCCAAATCTGAAAACATACTACAGTCGTTATCTTGCTTGTTAGTTTACTGCATGCATAAACGCTTGCTCACAACAATGAGTAAAATTATACGACAATGTTATTGGTATGGCGCGTATGGCTTGTACAAGTGAGAGTGTGATGCATTCTCTCATTCCCATGGCTAGGGGACATTAGTTCGTCTAAATACTTTATATACCCCAACAGTTTCCTTTTTTTACCAGGTGTCAACAAAACTGTTGAAGAATAGCTTCTTTACGTCTTTAATTTCCTACTTTATTACTTTCTCTTGCCTATATGAATATATAGGAAGGAAAGTATTGTTTTCATGTCGATTTTTCGAAATCGAGTTTTCACCGGATCTATACGTTTTCAGACCCCCTGAACCCAAAAAACATGTTTTTAGCGATTGGTCTGTGTGTGTGTGTGAACAGAATATCTCAAGAATGGAACATCGTACGAACTTGAAACTTGAAACTTAAGTTACATATCACTACCGGACCCGACACGAACATTTTCATCAAAATCGGTCAACCGGAAGTAGTAGTTTATTCGTATAATTTTTCACTTCTTTGCGATTTTCTCAAAAACTAGTCCTACGATTTTTTTTAAAATCAACTGTTTTACTACATTTTTTATGCTCTACAATATAGGGTAGGCGCCATGTTTGCTGAAATTCTGCTTGAGGCTGTTTTTACGTAAAAACATTTTCTTTTTAAGATTGCGGCTTTAATATGCATTTTAGCGCAAAACGTTATATAATAAAAGTTGTAGAGAATGTAAAATTCTACAACTTTTATTTCAAACATTTTTTTGTATAACGCTTAGTTTAGCGGTAATTTGCGATTTTCTGTTTTTTTTCTCACGAAAACGTGAGAAAAATCGATTTTTTTAACTTTCGGTCTTAGTATGCATTTTACGACAAAAGTGTATATAATTAAATTTATAGAAAATTAAAAGATCTACAACTTTTGTTTAGAGCATTTTTCTCTACAGAGCCTAGTTTAGCATGAAAGCGTGATTTTTCGTTTTTTTAAGCCAAACTGAGTTCGATTGTCATTTTGCGTCATTCACTCATGATTAAAGTAAGGTTATGTTTTTGAGGTTAGTTTTTGTTTATTTCTAATATTTTATTAATAATGTTAGGTTTATTATTAATTATTTGCATTGGCAAGAGAAAGTTGTGTGAGAGTTTCACACCAGATTTTATTTTGAATTATGGAAAGAAAAAGATCACAGTACTGTCTGTGTATAACTTGATGGCATGCCGCAGAGAGGAGCAGAATTGGCCCGCTACTAGCCATCTCAATAACATTTCATTATGTACTATGACTTAACTAGTACACTACAATGGGTACAAAATGAAGTGTTATTGAGAAGGATAGTAGCGAACAGATTCTGCGCCTTTCTGCTGGAGGCCATCAAGTTATTGACAGAGTAGTTAGCCATTAGCTCATGGCTTTTGTCAAGAGGCAGAGAAAGACATTTTTGTTTATCGTCAATTTCATAGCATTTTATTACACTAATATTAAATTTTGTTCAGCACTGTGAATAGTCTGCGTATGTCTTCCAGAAATTAATATTTCTGTTTACGGTAACAAACCATTATTATTCGTACAGTTAACCTACAAAAGGTTCCGCAATATACTTTATATGATCTGGGTATAGTATAAGTTGTTTTTTTTTGCGCCCTGGGGGACTCCAGGAGGAGTATAGGACATAGGACATGTCGTCAGCTGTAACACCTGAAATATATACAGTAAAATCTCTCTATTAGTTAGAAGTTATGAAAAGTATAAAAACAGGAAAACTAGAATATTTGGGTCACATAACCAGAGGAGAAAAATATGAGTTGCTGAGAATTATTATGCAGGGAAGGATCCGAGGAAGAAGAGGTGTAGGAAGAAGACGCATCCTCCTGGCTGCGGAATCTTAGAGAATGGTTCAACTGTAGTTCATTGCAACTATTCAGAGCGGCAGCCAGCAAAGTGACCATAGCCATTATGATATCCAATCTCCGATAGGAGATGGAACTTTAAGAAGAAGATATAGCGGAAATCTCTCTTTAGCGGAATTATTTGCTGACCCCGACCCTTTCGTATACTACGATAATGTATTTAACTCTCGTTATAGCGGCACAAAAATCTCTCTATAGCGGCAAAACAATATCTTCAGGATATGGATTTAGACGCCTATGTAGGGGCAGACAATGACTTAGCCACTTCAGCAGATGTTGGCGATGATGCAATAATCGAAAATGTCTTAGCCCAAAACAACGAGCAAGAAAGTGAAAATGATGATGAAATGGAAACAGAAATGTTGTCCCTTCAAGTAAACAGGCACTAGACGCTATTCTTGTTGTTTCCACGTACTGTCATTGCCAATATGTAAATGAAAATTTACAAGTTTTAAACATTGAAAATGAGATTGAAGACATGTTTTATGAATTGAAAACGAAACAAAATTTACAACTTATTTTACGAAATGAAATGTACTTCACAGTTATTGTTTCCTTAATAACAAAAAATATATACTGTACTGTGTATTTTTTTGTGTTTGTGTAGCCTATGTTTTATTAGATTTTAATTGTATGTATGTATGTCTATTACTGTTCAGTGAAAAACGAGTTTTAGTGCTAATTAATTTTAGGCTATCTATTACGGTATGTACTGTATGAATGATTATTGAAAAAAGTTCAATACGAAAAGTGAAATTCTATTGTTAAACATTAGTAACACAACATCTAATAAAACCAGTTTGTATCCAAATTTCTTGTTAAGTTAATAACCTACACTTTATGTAATTAATTTAAATATCTCACTGTATTGAAGTAATCTACTGTATTAAACATTCGTCATAAAGTTATCTATTCAGTAGTTTTTCAAAAACTTATTCCATGCACCATTTACATACATATATAAGTTATTTTGTACAGAAAAATTAGTACTCCAACTTCCCTCCCACCGTTAATTACTCGCTCTCTCTATAACGGAACTCTCTTTATAGCGGCGGTACCTCATGGTCCCTTCAATTCCGCTGTAGAGAGATTTTACTGTATAAGAATCACACAATGTATCACTACTATCAAGAAAGAAATTCTTGTACGCTATAAAAAGTTTCACCGATCAAGTAATTTTTCAGATTCTTTTTAAAGGAATTCAAATCCTCACATTTTAAAAATTGGGGTAATTTATTCATGAATTTTTCTCCCTGCATAATTAGGTTTTTGTTCAAACAATTTTGTGGAGTGATTAGGCACATAATAATCATTCCTGTTTCTCGTATTATGATTGTGAACATTGAAATTCTGCATGAGATTATTTTGCTTAACATACATAATCACCTCAAAAATGTAGAGAAAGGGATCTGTAAGCAATTTAAGCTCCTTAAATAGTGTTGTGGATGAGGTTAGCTGGTTAGCTCCCACCTTACACATAATAGCTTTCTTTTAAATTTTAAAAACCCTATTCTTATTACCCAGGCTAGATTACCCCATACTAAGATACCATAACGGATATGAGACAGAATGAGGCCATGATAAGCTGCCATTAGTAATTTTTTATCATTTAATCTGGCAATTTGTTTTAGTGCAAATACCCCAGATGATATTTTACTACAAACTTGATTGGTATAGAAGTCCCAAGACAAAGATCTATCTAGAGATCTCGCAAGAAAGCAAAAAAAGCAAATATTTTTTTTTGTTTTTTTTCTACTTGCATCCAGGAGACTCCAAAGGGAGTATAGGACATGTCAAGATAAAACTGATAAACTTTCAGTTTATCACCAATGATAAATTCATCACTTACCACCAGAAAATTGTTTTTGCTACTGCTTACTTCAGTAGGCTTGTCATGAACCCCATTGAATCAAATAATATCACACAAAATAAAAAATAAAACAATGATAAATGTATCACTTACCAATAATTTTTCCTGCTACTGCTTAACTCAGTAGGCTTGTCATGAACCCCTTTGTATCAAATAGTACACAATATTTGTTTAATTACAAGTTAAATACTTTTTAACCAAAAACTATTTAGAAAGGAATTCGTGCACACTGTAAAATGTTTCATCAATCAAATACTGTTTTAGCTTTTTTTTAAAATGACTTAAATTCTCACAACTTTTAAACCTTGTGACAATTTATTGATGTATTTTCTACCTGCATAAGTTGGTTTTTGTTCAAATAATTTAGTGTTGTGATTAGCAACATAATAATCGATTCTGTTTCTTGTGTAGTGGTTGTGAACATCTAAATTCTGTAAAAAGGTATTTTTCTTTACGTACATTATCACTTGAAAAATGTACAAAGAAGGAACTGTGAGCAATTGCAGCTCTTTAAATAGTGTTCTGCATGAGGTAAGGTGGTTGACTCCCATCATACACCTAACAGCTTTTTTCTGTATTTTAAAAAACTTTTGTAAAAAATGTATCTGCCCATAACAGACATGTGGAGTGTCAAATTATTTAAACAGAATCTGTTTGTTGCAGGGCTAAAATAAATAGTTCTGTTTCTTGTCACATGGTCAGCCAATTAAATAACTGAATCGTTTAAGAACAGAAGAGGTAGAGGTGTAAAAGACATTAGTCAGAGTTATCTTCTCTGAAAGTAATGAATTTCACTATACAGCCAGACCCTGTGGTGAATGAAGTGAAATTGTCATTTACAGAGTGGAAAATATGTACTTTTCAGAGGGCCAGGCATGCTGATAAGCGTACTTTTCCACTCAGTGAGTTGTGGCAATGGTAAACCACCTCACTCCTTGTTTTACTTAGTAAAACCTCTGCAGGTTCAAACCAGCCTTTCGGCTTTTGACCTAAACAACAACAAAAAATGTATAAAAAAAACTTCATAAAAATGTATAAAACATTGTAAACATGTTTATTATATAGGTTATGTAATATAAAATTGTGGTTACAGGTACAAATAACAGAATACAAATACAATAAAACTTAATGATGACAGTAATAAAAGAGAATACAATACTTTAGAAATATGTACAACCGCTGCCGAATCTATAAAATAATCGGTTATATAATCTGTAGTCAAAATATTGTCTACAGGATAAACTAAAGGACAATTCGCCATAACTACTAATGAAAAAAAAAACAATTCCGTAAATAAAACATGTCGATTTACTTCCCATTCTGTTATGGTACCTATAATAGTAAATTGAAATTTATCGTATTTCTGTTAAGTTAAATTTATATGTGAAATAATTATACGCGGGTATTTTAGAATGAACGAACGATGCTTTTCTTCATGAAGTTTAATTTGATTTTTGCTGAAATGTATTGTAGTAAATTATTTATGTAATTTTAGTACATTGTTATGATGTATTCTATGTCGCACATGAGTGTACGTATTTCTATTAACAGTCGAACTAAAACATCTTGACAAAATTTTTTATTTTATAAATATCATCAGCTGATATTTGTTACAGTCCAGCCTTTCTTATTTTGCTTCTAATGTAAACAAATAATGACGTCACTGAGCATGCGCATTACATAAAAATGAGTACACGCTGATTAAAAAGTAATAAAATACTTTTAAAAGTATTTAAATACAGAATACGTTTAAAAGTATTTTTATAAATGAAATATTTAGGCCTACATCATATTATCATGACTGATGTTTTAAGTACTTATAATTTAAAACATAGTTAACTTAATAGGAATACGACGTTCATAAAGTCGCGGACTCTAGCGTGCACACTGTAGTAGCTGGTTTTGGTTTGTTGACAGAAGGAGGAGCAAACTAAGAACGGCTCAACTGTACATGTGATCGTGTCATTTTCTTACAATCATTACCGGAAAGACTATACAGTCCAACCTCTCTTAGTTTGCTCCTAATGTAAACAAATGACATCACTGAGCATGTGCATTATATCAAAATGTGTACACGCTGATTAAAAAGTAACAACAAAATACTTTCAAAAGTATTTAAATACAAAATACTTTCAGTATTTTTCTAAATGAAATTGTTAGGCCTACATCATATCATGACTGATGTTTTTAGTACTTTAAGTTCTTATAATTTAAAAAATAGTTAACTTAATAGGAATACGATATCCGTAAAGTGGCAGACTCTAGCGTGCACCCTGTAGTAGGTGGCTTTTGTTTGTTGACAGTAGGAGCAAAAAAGTAACTACCTTTACTAGGATTTGAACCAGGAACCTTTGTCTCCGAAAATCAGCTGTTAAACAACTGATTTTGGCGACGACTTTCCCTTTAGACCAACCCGATGGGTTCCTATATGAATATATAGGAAGGAAAGTATTATTTTCATGTCGATTTTAAGAAATCGACTTTTCACCGGATCTATACGTAAACAGACCCCCTGAATCCAAAAAAAAACATGTTTTTAGCGATTGGTCTGTGTGTGTGTGAACAGAATATCTCAAGAACGGAAAATCGTACGAACTTGAAACTTAAGTTACATACCACTACCGGACCCGACACAAACGTTTTCATCAAAATCGGTCAACCTGAAGTAGTACTTGATAAAATTAACTCTAACAGACACTATATCCAGAGCGCGCTTCATGGGCGAACTATCAGAACCATTCGAAATAAAAACCGGACTCAGACAAGGCGACGGGCTCTCCCCAATTCTCTTCAACTGCGTACTGAACAAAGTAATTACGGAATGGCGGACCAAATACCAAGAATATAACAAAGAAAACAAAATCAAAGAAGCCCCCTTAAGAAACCAAAAGAACGAGAAAATAAAACTGGATGTACTAGCCTTTGCAGACGACTTGGCTGTGGTAGCTTGGTCAGAGCAACAGGCAATCTACCAAATAAACACCCTCAAAGAAATCGCCACCCAAACATGACTAAACATCTCTTTCGATAAGTCCGTATACATGTCGGTTAGTGGGGTTCGCTTAAGGATTTCTGGTATGATAGCTCAGGAGGACCATATCTTTTAATTTGATAGCCAAAGATAAAGGCTAATAAGTTTTGGAGGAGTTGGAAGGTTATGTAAGATAAGGGAAGGGAAATAAGACAATGGAACAGGGAATGACAAGCTATTATAATAATCAACTGAATAGATACTACTTACAGTAATTAAGTTCTTTGACGAAGCAAAACTGGCGATTTGACGAAAGCGAAACACTGGTGAGATGTAGACAAGGCTGCCTAGCATGTGACCCTAAGAACTCTTATTTAGAACTAACAAAGATACGCTTCAAACCAACACATAAATATTCAAACTATACACAACACAAGAAATTAATGTACATAATCGATACACAACGTTCATAAAGAACTAACGACAAAACAACAACGCCACGTTCGGCGGGATTTTCCTCATCATGCGGTTCTGGGTTCGAATCCCACTCAGGCATGGCATATTTTCATACGTTACAAAAAAATCATTTCACCCTTCACCGTCTGCATTAGCAGTAATTGCATAACAGTCTGACGTTAAACCAAAAAAAAAAAAAAAAAAAAAAAAAAAAGTCGGCGGGAAATTAATAGATGAACGATCACTCGACTGTTCAGCATGACATTATAATAGCAAGTGAGTAAAATGAGGCAGGATGTGAGAGACGGATCTTTACAAGTTGAGACAGGAACGCGGGAAAGAACGGAGGGAACACGAGTTATGACCGTAAGGACCATGAAAAAGGCACGTATAGGCAATTAGTAAAAATATGTATAATGATTAAGTAAACGAGTTAGGGACCGGCACGTGCGCGCGGTAACCTATAACCAATTATTGAATATGAAACTGACCATCAGTAAACAAAAGTAAAACATCCGCCCTCAAAACCCAACACGGAATGCTCAAAAGAGTCAACCACTTCAAATACTTGGGAGAAATTATACAAAAAAACGGAAACGACTTACTTACATTGCAAAACTAGAAATGACCTACGTACAAACGAGGAACTTTTACAACAAAAAATGCATATCTAGAAACGCCAAACTTAGACATCTAAACACAGTCGTTCTACCACAAGTCTTATACGCAGCCAAAACCCTAACATTTCATAGGAAAGGATTATTAACAAAACTAAATAAAATACACAGGAGATTCGCCCAGACAATCCTAGGAACAGTTTTCGACCCAGAAACAAAGATCCACAAGAAGAGAACGAACGAACACATAATGAATTTCCTAGGCGAAACTCTAACAACTAAGCTCATAAAACGTCGACTACAATATTACGGTCACGTGATGAGATTCCAAAACAAAAATAACGAAACGTACAAAATGATCACATATCAAGAAGGTTTTAAAACCAAAGATAGATGGATCAAAGAAATCGAAACAAACCTAAACACCAAAAACGCTTCACGTAACGATGTAACAGATGGAACTACCTTTAGAAGGAAAATAAAAGATTTTGGGAATTTTCCGACTGCAGAAATAAGGCAGAGGACATGGACGCAGGAACAAAGGGAGAAGGTTAGCGAGAGGATGAAGGCGTACCATGCGAACAAACGACAGCTTAAAAAATAATTTTACATAACCAGTGCGTTCTTTATGTAGGACAATACAAAAAAAAAAATAATTAAATAACTTTCACCAAACATACATATTTTTTTAGAAATCAACTACACACGCACAATATCAGTTGTATGAAATTTTAACAAAAAGAACCGTACAGTAAATATAACAGAATGAGGGTATGACGTACCTCTCTTTCGGGCCTGTTAAAACTTATGGTAGGTACATCATATAGAAAAAAAACTTATTGCCTATTACCCCAAAAGGAATCGCAGAAATTTTTCCCCGTATTTTGTGCGCGTGCAACAAATTTCGACGGCGTGCGGCTTTCGACAGCGACACAAAAATGTCAAAACGATTACCGCATGAATAGAACACAATGAGTAGTACTACTTTAGAGGCAGCCTGTATCAGGCTACGACACCGCTAAGCTCGAATGGATACGCCGTCTGCCGTTCCACGACTACTTGTAAGCCGCGACTATTCTCGGCCAGTTGAATTGTCAACGTTAGTCCCGCCCGCCCAGCCTAGTTTCGTGTGATATTTATATCACGTGAAACAAGGTAATACTTCGTAATTTATTCCCAATACAGCCCCACAGCCTATGACTCTGAAACTAATACATACTTCAATTACCCTTCCGTAACTCTCTTACGAAGAGACCCCAGTTCTGTTATTTTTCTCCGAACGATCAGGTGGTAACTCCCACGATATCGTCAAAATTCCCTCTTCTACCAGTTTCAGTTTCAGCTATGATCTGTGGAGGGGGAGCTACTTACTGCGCATGTGCGGCCCGCATGCCACCGTAGTTGGTTATATTTGTAACTCCGTTGGTAGGTGCGCTGTAATCGTCCGGTGTGCCACAAGAAAAATAATTTTATTAATCAAAGTACAGCTTTAATACCACCAGTATTGCGGTAAAAAGTAAACACTCGCCAATAAAACACTAATATCTTATAGTGTAAACACTGCATTACTGGTGGTTTTAAAAACAATATTTTTTTTTAATATATATATTACATTTTCATAAGGCGATTTGAAATTCCTATATACATATTTACATTATTTTAATTTTATAGAAAATATATTATTATTATTATTATTACATTATAATTTATTATTTATAATATTGTTTTATGATTATAAATTATAATTAAAAAAAAACAGTTTTGGAGTTCGAAGACAACGTTAGAAAACGCCATATTTATCTGACGTTTGAAGTTTGTTAGTTTTAAAAATGAAAACAATGAACGATGGAATGCAATTGGGATAGGAAGTTTGTTAAAATTTTAATGGAATTAAGAAGCTAAAGGTGTAAGTAACGTGCAATATAACTTACATTGTAAGTGTTCTATTAATTTCGTTTTATTTGGTATTGTGTTTTTAGGGTGTAATTAATTCAAAAATTGAAATTTTATTGGATTCTTAAATGTAACGTGTAATTATGTTTATAAAATAATTTTGTCATAGGCAGTCGTCAGCAACATTATATAGCCTTTATTTTGTGGATAAACATTCACTTTAGTGGAGTGCTGCCTAACCTTACTTCATTGAACTTCCAAGTGAAGGGATATAGAAGCAAAACTCACAATCTCCAAGCTAAGCTGTTTTTGGGAAACTATGAGAATCAGTTACATACAGTGCTGTTTAGGTCATCAGCCGAAAGGCTGGTTTGAACCTGTAGAGGTTTTACTAAGTAAAACTAGGAGTGAGGTGGTTTACCAATGCCTTGTGAGACGAGGCTTTACACTCTTGGCCTCTTAGGTCCCCTGACATAACACCATGCAATTTTTTCCTGTGGGGATATGTTAAACAACTTGTTTACATTCCTCCCTTACCTCGTGACATTGATGAACTAAAAAACAGAATATCAGCTGCTGTAGCTTCAGTGACAGAAGACGCCTTACGCTCAGTTTGGGATGAATTCAGCTATTGGCTAGATGTCGTCCGTGCAGCCAATGGAGGACATATTGAACATTTATGATAGATTTTAATAAACTTATGTCTTTTGTGAGTAATTTAGTATGTAATTTGTTGGTGTTAAGCCATTCTTCTTAATAAATAATCTATATAAAATCGAGTCATTCTTTTTGGTACACATAATATTATAACCTCAACTAAATTTTGACAAAAATTGGAGATTGTGAGTTTTGCTTCTACACCCCTCACTTTTTGCCCATAACAGGCAGGTGGAGTGTCAAATTATTTACACTCAATCTGTTAGTTGCAGGGCTAAAATAAATAGTTCTGTTTCTTATCACATGGTCAGCCAATTAAATGACTGAATCATTTAAGAACAGAAGAGGTAAAGGTGTAAAAGACACTAATCAGAGTTATCTCCTCTGAAAGTAATGAATTTCATTGTGCAGCCAGACCCTGTGGTGAATGAAGTGAAGGTGTCATTTGCAGAGTGGAAAATATGTGCTTTTCAGAGGGCCCGGCATGCTGATAAGCATACTTTTCCACTCAGTGAGGAAGGCAATGGTAAACCACCTCACTCCTCGATTTACTTAGTAAAACCTCTACAGGTTCAAACCAGCCTTTTGGCTGATGACCTAAACAACAACAACCCCTCACTTATAATCTCATGTTTAAAAAAAATTTTTCATTTTATATTGCAATTTAAAGTGAAATTACTGTTGTTGTCTTGTTACTTATTTAGTTTAAGGGCTAAACGCTAAAAAATTTGTTAAATGGTACGTGTTCATTTACAATTTGTTTTAAAATGAACCGAATTTTGACCAGTTAGGCCTACCGCAAAAATACCATAAATTGGTTTTTGTGCGTGTTATGTCTGTGATGGTCAGCTTGAACGATACTGTAATCCCACAGAAGGATGAAGTTAAATATCTGGGTTTAAATCTAGATCGAAGACTCACGTGGAGAAGTCATATATGGGCGAAACGAAAGCAACTTGGGCTGAAGTTACGTCAATTATACTGGCTCTTAGGCAGTAGGTCTCAACTCTCCCTTGAAAATAAAGTACTCGTATACAAAGTAATACTCAAACCAATTTGGACGTATGGGTTAGAGCTATGGGGTACAGCTAGTTCATCAAATATAGAAATACTGCAGCGCTTTCAATCAAAATGCCTGAGACTGATCACTGCAGCCCCATGGTACGTAACAAATGAAATACTACACAATGACCTAAACCTGCCCTTCATAAAAGAAGAAATTAACCAACATAGCGAAAAAAATTTATAAAAACTAGAGGACCATCAGAATCCATTAGCGATTAGCCTCCTTGACAACAGCGAAGATACTTACAGACTGAAACGCTTTAAACCATTGGACTTACCTCTATGATTTTGTTAGTCATTTAAATTTTTTTCATTTTTTCTACTTCAACTCCTAATCATCAGCATCTCATAATTGGCGTCGTTTTCATCTCTACCATCGTCATTGTCATCTCCAACTTCAACACTTTGTGTTCCGGGATGTTGATTCATGGTTCATCAAGTTTGATTTTGTATAGATATATTTTTTATTTCTTCACTGTTCGGTCTTTTTCAAACATACTACTGAGTGTCGTTTGTGTTTTAATACTAAGGACATTACTAAGATTTTCTCATATTTGCTTAAAGTTATTGTATTTATTAACTGATTGCAAAAGAAAAACTATACTGTTAAAAAAAAAAGTGTGATAAAATGTTTCATCCTTAACAGTAATTTGAGAAGCGTTGTAGATGTTTACTGCATTATTTACTGTTTTATAGTCCAAATTTAGTTTATTTTGTGGATTTTTTTTTGTGTCCAGGAGGAGTATTGGACATGTCAGTTATAACACCTGAAATACATATAAGAATCACTACTATCCAGAAAGAAATTCTTGTACGCTATGAAAAGTTTCACCGATGAAGTAATTTTTCAGATGTTTTTTAAAGGAATGCAAATTATCACATTTTAAAAATTGGGGTAATTTATTCGTGAATTTTCTCCCTGCATAAGTAGGTTTTTGTTGAAACAATTTTGTAGAGTGATTAGCCACATAATAATCATTCCTGTTTCTCGTGTTATGATTACGAACAATGAAATTCTGCATAAAATTGTTTTTCCTAACATACATAATCACCTCAAAAATGTAGAGAGAGGGAACTGTAAGCAATTTAAGCTCCTTAAATAGTGGTGTGGATGAAGTTATCTGGTTAGTTCCCACCATACACCTAATAGCTTTCTTTTGAATTTTAAAAACCCTATTCATATTACCAATGCTAGAATTACCCCACTAAGATACCATAACGAATATGAGACAGAATGAGGCCATGATAAGCTGCCTTTAGCATTTTTTTATCATTAATTCTGGCAATTTGTTTTTGTGCAAATACCCCAGATGATCTTTTACTACAAACTTGATTGGTTTAAAAGTCCCAAGACAAAAGTTTTTCTAGAGATACTCGTAGGAACTTCACTGTTTCTACATGCTCTAAACTATTATTATAAATAATTATTTTTTCAAACATCCTATGTAGGATTTTTAAAACAGCCATATTATTTAAAATTGAAAAATATATTTCTAACCACCAGAATACGGTAACATAAAACACTTAACCAATGTTTATAGCGCTTTCGTGTATCTTGTACACATCTTCAGTAAATTAAAATTTTAATTTACTGAAGATGTGTGCAAGATACAGTTTGTAGATAACGCCCTTATCTACCATGGTAGGAGCAGGAAGTTTTAAATTTTGATGTAAAATAAATTTTAATTTACTGAAGATGTGTACAAGATACAGTTTGTAGATAAGGCCCTTATCTACCATGGTAGGAGCAGGAAGTTTTAAATTTTGACGTAAAATAAATTTTAATTTACTGAAGATGTGTACAAGATACAGTTTGTAGATAAGGCCCTTATCTACCATGGTAGGAGCAGGAAGTTTTAAATTTTGACGTAAACTAAATTTTAATTTACTGAAGATGTGTACAAGATACAGTTTGTAGATAAGACCCTTATCTACCATGGTAGGAGCAGGAAGTTTTAAGTTTTGACGTAAAATAAATTTTAATTTACTGAAGATGTGTACAAGATACAGTTTGTAGATAAGGCCCTTATCTACCATGGTAGGAGCAGGAAGTTTTAAATTTTGACGTAAACTAAATTTTAATTTACTGAAGATGTGTACAAGATACAGTTTGTAGATAAGGCCCTTATCTACCATGGTAGGAGCAGGAAGTTTTAAATTTTGATGTAAAATAAATTTTAATTTACTGAAGATGTGTACAAGATACAGTTTGTAGATAAGGCCCTTATCTACCATGGTAGGAGCAGGAAGTTTTAAATTTTGATGTAAAATAAATTTTAATTTACTGAAGATGTGTACAAGATACACGAAAGCGCTATAAACATTGGTAAGTGTTTTATGTTACCGTATTCTGGTGGTTAGAAATATATATTTCAATATTATGAATAAATACATCCACTTCTCTACTTTCTTTAACATTATGTTTGTTTTTGAACTGCAAGTACTGACACTTTTTTCCATTTACTGTTAATAACATTTGATTCAAGAACTGTACTACGGACTCTATGTTAAAATGCGTGTTGACTTGAAGAGCATCTACCAGCAATCAGGATAGTGTATGTCAACTACCAGCAGCTGTAACTAATGACCATTCGAGGGGTTAATGTCAAACTATCTACAAAAACCTATTACTTTCTCTTGCCTATATGAATATATAGGAAGGAAAGTATTGTTTTTATGTCGATTTTAACAAATCCACTCTTCACCGGATCTATATGTTTTCAGACCCCCTGAACCCAAAAAAACATGTTTTTAGCGATTGGTCTGTGTGTGTGTGTGTGTGTGTGTGTGTGTGTGTGTGTGTGTGAGTGTGTGTGAATAGAATATCTGAAGAATGGAACATCTTACAAACTTAGAACTTAAGCTACATACCACTACCGGACCAGACACGAACATTTTCATCAAAATCGGTCAACCGGAAGTAGTAGTTTATTCGTGTAATTTTTCACTTTTTTGCGATTTTCTCCAAAACTGGACCTACGATTTTTTTTTTAAATCGCCTGGTTTACTAAATTTTTTATTCTCTACAAGATAGGGTAGGCGTCATGTTTGCTGAAATTCTTGGTGAGGGTGTTTTTACGTAAAAAAGTGTTTTTTTTAAGATTACGGCTTTAATATGTATTATAGCGCAAAAATTTATATAATAAAAAATGTAGAGAATTTAAAATCCTACAACTTTTATTTGCAACATTTTTTTGTATAACGCTTAGTTTAGCGGTAATTAGCAATTTTCTGTTTTTTTCTCACGAAAACGTGTGAAAAATCGATTTTTTTAAGATTTCAGCCTTAGTATTCATTTTATGACAAAAGTGTTAAAAATCAAATTTATAGAAAATTAAAAGATCTACAACTTTCATTTAAAGCATTTTTCTCTACAGAGAGTAGTTTAGTACGAAAGAGTGATTTTCCGTATTTTTAAGGCAAACTGAGATCGATTTTCATGATGCGTCTTTTATATATGATTAAAATCAGGTTATGTTTATTGAGGTTAGTTATTTGTTTATTTCTAATCTTTTATTACTAATGTTAGGTTTATTGTTAATTATTTGCACTGGCAAGAGAAAGTTGTGTGAGTGTTTCACACCAGATTTTTTTGTTTTGGGTTCAGGGGGTGCGAAAACGTGTAATTCGGTATTTTTAAGTCGAATAGAGGTTAATTTTCATTTTGCGTTATTCGCTCATGATTAAAATTAGGTTATATTTTTCATTTTACATTGTTTACTTATTATTATTTACATTGGCAAGAGAAAGGCGTGTGTTGCACACCAGTTCCGAAAGTTTACTTACATTAGTATTTTTGTCTTGAAATGCTCTTTAAAATTTAAAAGTTACAAAAAGAATACTCGTATGTTGGAAATTCAATATTTTTATTACTTTCTCTTGCCTATATGAATATATAGGAAGGAAAGTATTGTTTTCATGTCGATTTTTCGAAATCGAGTTTTCACCGGATCTATACGTTTTCAGACCCCCTGAACCCAAAAAACATGTTTTTAGCGATTGGTCTGTGTGTCTGTGTGTCTGTGTGTGTGTGTGTGAACAGAATATCTCAAGAACGGAACATTGTACGAACTTGAAACTTGAAACTTAAGTTACATACCACTACCGGACGCGACACGAACATTTTCATCAAAATCGGTCAACCGGAAGTAGTAGTAACTTAGTTTATTCGTATAATTTTTCAGTTTTTTGCGATTTTCTCAAAAACTGGTCCTACGATTTTTTTTAAAATCGCCTATTTTACTCAATTTTTGATTCTCTACAAGATAGGGTAGGCGCCATGTTTGCTGAAATTCTCGGTGAGGCTGTTTTCACGTAAAAACGTTGTTTTTTTAAGATTACGGCTTTAATATAAATTTTAGCGCAAAAACTTATATAATAAAAGTTGTAGAGAATTTAAAAACCTACAACTTCTGTTTCAAACATTTTTTTGTATAACGCTTAGTTTAGCGGTAAATAGCGATTTTTTGATTTTTTTCTCACGAAAACGTGTGAAAAATAGATTTTTGTAATATTTCGGCCTTGGTATGCATTTTACGACAAAAGTGTATATAATCAAATTTATAGAAAATTGAAAGATCTACAACTTTTATTTAAAGCATTTTTCTCTACAGAGCCTAGTTTAGAGAGAAAGAGTGATTTTCCGTATTTTTAAGCCAAACTGAGTTCGATTGTCATTTTGCGTCATTCACTCATGATTAAAATAAGGTTATGTTTATTGAGGTTAGTTTTTGTTTATTTCTAATATTTTATTAATAATGTTAGGTTTATTGTTAATTATTTCCACTGGCAAGAGAAAGTTGTGTGAGTGTTTCACACCAGATTTTTTTTGTCTTGAAATGCTCTTTAAAATTTAAAAGTTACAAAACGAAATACTCGTATGTTGGAAATGCAATATTTTGATTTTTTAATTGTTTTTGTTACAGGTATTGAAAATGAAAAGAAACGCCCGTCTTGGTTCTAAGAAAAATAAATTTGTAAAATATGTATGAATCTGTATTATAAATTCAATAAAAATCCGTAGAGACAATTATTTGTGTTAATTTTTATTAAATTTAACCTTTTAACAATCCCGAATTCCTTTAAAAAAATCCTCAATACGTGTGCAGTTTGCACCCTGTCATAAATAAAAAGCTAAACAGCAAATAGGCAGATGAGAATTAAAGGTAATTCACATTTAAAAAAAAACTATAAATAAAAAAATAGTGTACTTTATCTATTTGTACTTTATCATCACGCTTACGAACGAAGAATAAACAAAAAAACAAAGAAAGAAAAAGATGGAATGCGTTTGCGGGAATTGTGCATTGGGTTGCCGTCGCATTTTAAAGATTAATTCGATATCAGGATAGCATGATATTAGTGGAGGTTAGATCGTTTAAGAAGCAAGTAATCGTTCGCGGGAAAAGTGTACTGGCTTGCCGCACATTGTAAAGATTAATCGATACCAGGATAGCATGATCTTAGTAGAGGTTAGATCGTTTAAGAAGCAAGTATTATGTATAATCAATCGTTCGCGGGAAATGTGTACTGGCTTGCCGCACATTCTGTAGCGACCACTTTTATTTCATACTCTCCTGGTAGTAAAGAAAAATGCACTACTTAGTCCCTGCAGAGATCGGCATTATCAAAATATGTTATGACGTAATGTTCGTAGTCTACATTATTCATATTATTATTTATGAAACAGTTTTGACTACCACTTTTAAATCCTACTCTTCCTGGTAGTATTAAAAGTCGATCGAAATTTTAATTATTTTTATTATTTCATTAAGTTAATAATTTTTAATATTTTTTTTTAAATATTAACGATCAACGTCATCATTCGAAGTCCGAAACTGTTTTTGTTTTTAAATGATAATTTATAATTATAAATCTATATAACAATATATAAATTTCTATAAAATTAAAATAATGTATAAACAATTATTTTATGAAATATATAATGAAAGAATTTCAAATCACCTAATTAAAATTTAATATATTATTAAAATAATATTGTTTTTAAAACTACCAGTAATACGGTGTTTACATTAGTGTTTGTATTAGCATGTGTTTACTTTTTACCGTAATACTGGTGATTTTTTTTAAAACTGTATTTTGAATAATAAAATTATTTATAACCGGGCAACAACTATTTATTGTAGATTTCTTGTTTTGGCACACAGACGATTAAAGCTCTGCCCATAACAGACAGGTGGAGTGTCAAATTATTTACACTCAATCTATTCGTTGCAGGGCTAAAATAAATAGTTCTGTTTCTTATCACATGGTCAGCCAATTAAATGACTGAATCATTTAAGAACAGAAGAGGTAGAGGTGTAAAAGACACTAATCAGAGTTACCTTCTCTGAAAGTAATGAATTTCATTATACAGCCAGACCCTGTGGTGAATGAAGTGAAGTTGTCATTTACAGAGTGGAAAATATGTGCTTTTCAGAGGGCCCGGCATGCTGATAAGCGTACTTTTTCACTCAGTGAGGAAGGCACTGGTAAACCACCTCACTCCTTGTTTTACTTTGTAAAACCTCTAGAGGTTCAAACCAGCCTTTCGGCTGTTGACCTAACAACAACAACAACGATTAAAGCGCACCTACCAAGGGAATTTACATCAGTAGCAGCAGACGAAAAGTTTTCCCAGTTGTACCAAACACTTTCGGGCATAAAAATACTAAATATCCCTTTCTTGATTATTTCATAAATATTAGTATCTATTAGCATTGCAGCTATTTAAATTTTACGGTTTATAAATCGTTCTTAAACTAAAACTTGGGTCGATAATTTCTTCTGCAGATTCTGATTTTCTTTCAATTTTTACTTTCTCTTGCCTATATGAATATATAGGAAGGAAAGTATTGTTTTCATGTCGATTTTAAGAAATCGAGTTTTCACCGGATCTATACGTTTTCAGACCCCCTGAACCCAAAAAACATGTTTTTAGCGATTGGTCTGTGTGTGTGTGTGAACAGAATTTCTCAAGAACGGAACATCGTACGAACTTGAAACTTAAGTTACGTACCACTACCGGACTCGACACGAAAATTTTCATCAAAATCGGTCAACCGGAAGTGGTAGTTTATTCGTGTAATTTTTCACTTTTTTGCGATTTTCTCAAAAACTGGTCCTACGATTTTTTTAAAAATCGCCTGGTTTACTCAATTTTTTATTCTCTACAAGATAGGGTAGGCGTCATGTTTGCTGAAATTCTGGGTGAGGCTGTTTTCACGTAAAAACGTTGTTTTATTAAGATTACAGCTTTAATATGCATTTTAGCGCAAAACTTTATATAATAAAAGTTGTAGAGAATTAAAAATTCTACAATTTTTATTTCTAACATTGTTTTGTATAACGCTTAGTTTAGCGGTAATTTGCGATTTTCTGTTTTTTTTCTCACGAAAACGTGAGAAAAATCGATTTTTTTAACATTTCGGTCTTAGTATGCATTTTACGACAAAAGTGTATATAATTAAATTTATAGAAAATTAAAAGATCTACAACTTTTGTTTAGAGCATTTTTCTCTACAGAGCCTAGTTTAGCGTGAAAGCGTGATTTTCCGTATTTTTAAGCCAAACTGAGTTCGATTGTCATTTTGCGTCATTCACTCATGATTAAAATAAGGTTATGTTTTTGAGGTTAGTTTTTGTTTATTTCTAATATTTTATTAATAATGTTAGGTTCATTATTAATTATTTGCATTGGCAAGAGAAAGTTGTGTGAGTGTTTCACACCAGATTTTTACTTTTTCTTACCTTTTATGATATACTAGCAACCCCCGGTCGCTTCGCTTCGCAGCAGCTAATCCTAATGTACGCCTCATTAAATTATTTTATAACCTCTCTATATACAATATTTGTGGTTTTGTTGTCCTGTGGCAGCAAAATAAATTGTTTTTCTGTACTTCCAGCTCTAGAAAATCCGACATACTGCCCGTTCCCAAGCTTTGTGCAGCTGAGAGGTATACATTACGTCATTACTACTGTGAGAGATTGCGTTAGTAGTAGTAACGTTTTACTTGTATTATGTTTGTAGTAGTCAAGGGTACTATCCAAACTACATATAACGGGTGATTCAAAAAGAGCGCTGGTTTTTAAACGGCTGGTAAATTTTTGTTTATCAGTTGGCAACATTGTTAGACCTCATTTCTATTTCGGAGAACATTCCGATTGACGATTCAGTTGTAGTTTCTCTTGTTCGCAGTGTAGTACTCTCGCAGTCTGTGTCTAACCATGGAGAAGTTTACTATTGCACAACGAGAGTTAATCGTCAAAACATTTTACCAGAGTGGAGAGAGTTATGCGGCTACTGTCAGGCGACTTCGCGGTACTCTAGGACGTAATGAAGCACCGAATGAATCAACAGTTGGCAGGCTCATGAAAAAGTTTTTTGAGACGGGCTCAATAGTCGACCTTAAAAGTTCTGGACGTCGTCGTTCTGGCCGAACTGAGCAGAACGTTGCATTGGTTCGTGAGAGTGTGGCTGTTAGCCCAGCAAAATCAATACGTCGCCGTTCTCAACAATTGGGTTTACGATGTTCTTCTGTACGGAGAATTCTTCGGTACGATCTCCAATATCACCCGTATAAAATTCAGTTGACGCAACATTTGAAAGTGGCAGACCACCAGAAGAGACGACAGTTTGTTGACTGGGTATTGAGAAAACGGCAGGATGATGACACCTTCGCAAACAAAATCATTTTCAGTGATGAGGCGCACTTCCACTTAAACAGTTTTGTTAATAAACAGAACTGCCGTATGTGGGGTTTAGAAAACCCTCGCGTGGTTAATGAAAGGGAAATGTATACACAGCGAGTGACAGTTTGGTGCGGCTTTTGGTCGGGCGGTGTCATCGGCCCTTACTTTTTTGAAAATCAAGAAGGACAAGCCGTGACAGTAAATGGAGACCGATACCGTACCATGATTAGGGAGTTTTTGTGGCATCATTTGGATGGAATGGACATTGACGAGTTGTGGTTTCAGCAGGATGGTTCCACCTGTCACGCTGCACGAGAAACAATGTTGTTGCTCCGTGAACGGTTCCAGGATCGCATCATTTCTCGTAATTCCGACCATCAATGGCCACCAAGGTCATGTGACTTGACGCCTTGTGACTTTCATCTTTGGGGTCATCTGAAGTCATTGGTGTATGCCAATAAACCCCGAAACATCAATGACTTGAAGGAGGAAATTCTACGGGTTATCGGGCAAATGGAAGTCGAAACTTGTCGTGCAGTAATATCCAATTTCATGGACAGAGTTGATGCGTGCCAGCGCAGTAGAGGAGGACACATGCATGACATCATTTTTCATACATGAAATCGGAAGGTAAGATGAACTTGTTGATGTATTTATTTTCAGTTTTTCAATAAAATAAATCTCTTAATTTGATATATCAAAACCGGCGCTCTTTTTGAATCACCCTATATTTTTGTCGCCGTCTACAGCGAATAGTCAAAACAACACCCACGTATGTCACGCACTAGGGAGCCTCTGCCCAGCGAAGAGCAATGAGATGATTAGTACAGTGTTGTGACGTAGCAGCAGTCTGGTACTTCGTCTTTCCACTTCATCCTGCGGCTGCACAAAGCTTGGATTCATACAGTAAAGTTGTCCATGAGTGAAGGAAGCACTAGATCGATGTCCACCGTTTTAAATGTTTGTCCCTGCAATTTAACACAATTGAATAGAATTCATAGAAGAATACCGATGGAAAAGAAAGAGACAGTTGATATATGGCTGATATAAGAGACAATAATACGTGGGTGTGGTACGCAGAGTAATTAGAAATATATGACTCATTCGCTACCTGTCGAATGAAAACAAATATATGAAACAAGAGTACAAAAATAAAAATTTTGAACATTTCCAAATTTTTAATGTTTTTGGGATTGAATGTTATTCTTCACGTTTTTCTATGAAATATAAAAGTTGAATCGTGCTTCTAGCCCAAAAAAATACACCAAATATACACATTTTCAGGCATCCAAAAAACATGTTTTCAATAATACGAGGGTAGGCTGATAAGTAATGCACACATGCTTGTAGAAGACAACTAAATAAACTTCAGTAGCGCGCCTGGTGGCATGTGGAAGTACTATTTCTCCTCTACAAGCCTGCGCAGTTTGAAGGCGTTGCTTTCATTCAGTTTGTTTTGAGTAGTGGAAGTATGGCGTCGTGTTCTGGTGCTATGTCAACGAGAATTAAACAACGCGCTGTTATCGAATTTTTAACTGCTGAGAAAGTGAATCCTAGTGAGATTTATCGTCGTTTAAAGGCTGTTTATTGTGACGATACTGTTGATAGGTCTACTGTGAATCGTTGGGTAATAAAATTTCGTGATTGCCAACCTGGAAAAGCCTTAATTGTTGACAAAACACGCAGTGGACGACCAATCACTGCCTCAGACGATAATCGTCGCAAACTCATCGATGATTTGATTCAAAATGACCGGCGAATCACTCAACAGCGTATCGCAAACCAAATTGGAATATCTAAGGAACGTGTTGGCTTCATTATTGAACAATTGGGATACCGTAAAATCTGTGCACGATGGGTACCACGCCGTCTGACAGACGAGAATAAACAGCGTCGATTGGAATGCTGTGAACAACTTTTGAAGCGCTACCGTGACGAAGGAGACGACTTTCTTTTGAATATTGTGACGAGGGACGAGTCATGGGTTCATCATTACGATCCCGAAGAAAAAAGGCAGAGCGCTGAATATCGTCATCCACATTCTCCTGTTGTGAAAAAGTTCAAAACACAACCGTCCGCAAAAAAAATTCTTTTGACTGTGTTTTGGGATGCTCGCCGAGTTTATGTGACTGATTATCTGGAACGAGGGGCAACGGTAAATTCTGCTCAGTATATACAGACTCTGAAACACCTCCGACGTCGAGTTTGTCGTGTTAGAGGCAACCTGGCGCCAATAATTTTGCAACACGACAATGCTCGTCCACACACTTCGCGTGCAACTGGAGAGGCTCTGAGAAACCTGAAGTTTCAACCAATTTTACACCCTCCGTATTCTCCCGACCTTGCGCCTTGCGATTTTTATTTTTTTCCTCTACTGAAGAGAGACCTTAAGGGTAATCATTACAGCTCGGACAATGAGGTGAAGGCAGCTATTGCGTCCTGGGTTCGAGGAAAGTCGGAAGAATTTTTCAGTGACGGAATGAAAAAACTTGTTAAACGTTGGGAGAAATGTGTAATGCTTAACGGTGACTATATTGAAAAATAAATAGATAATTTGGTAGGTTAAGATTTGTACTTTAATTTGTTATTTACCCCATCTTGCTATTTCTTTTTGTTCGTCTTCTACAAGCATGTGTGCATTACTTATCAGCCTACCCTCGTACAATGATAATAACAATGTTGAATTTTTTTTTTAATCCCTAATATGTGTACGTTGCAATCTGTTCAATTGAGAACAATAAGCAACCCCATGACTCAATGAGATGAGGATGATGTGTATGACATGTAAATGAGGTGTAGTCTTGTACAGTACAGACCCAGGTCGACCATTCCTGGGAGAGTATGGTTAATTGAACCCCAACCATCAAAATACACCGGCAACCACTGTTTAGTATTCAAATCCATATAAAAGTTATTACCTACTAGGATTCGAACCAGGAACCTTCGTCTCCAAAATCAGCTGTTAAACAGCTGACTCACAGTAATGACTTTAACTCTAGACCAACCTGGTGAGCAATGATGATAATAAATTACAAGGAATTCAAAAATAAATCTTTATAATGCATCCTGCAGTTTGAAATATTTCTATTTCATATAATGAATTAATATAATAATTTCACTAACCTTCTTTTTAAACTGCGTATCTTTATTTTATTCCTACTTACACGTGTTTCGGTGGATCCACCATCATCAGAGTAAATGAAAAATTGAAACTAAAAATTTTTTTCATTTATTTAAAATTTACAGAAGATGATACATCTTCAGTCACTTGTATATTATTAATTTTTAGTTTCAATTTTTCATTTACTCTGATGATGGTGGATCCACCGAAACACGTGTAAGTAGGAATAAAATAAAGGTGACGCAGTTTAAAAAGAAGGTTAGTGAAATTATTATATTAATTCATTATATGAAATAGAAATATTACAAGGAATTGTAGGTAATTTTAACAACATACTCAAAAATGTTAAATGTTACAATTTTATTGACACTAAAAATTATTATGTATTATACTATATATAGTAATAATAATAATAATAATAATATTATGTACAAAACATTAAAAATACGACTAGATTTTGTATTATTAATCCTAACTGTAAATATATTGAATGCATTATACATTTAATAAAAATATAAAAAAAACAAATAAAAATCAACTGAAAAATAAACAAATTTGTTTACATAAAACCACATAACAGAGATTATAATTTAATCTTCTCTATGAAATAATTATTCTGATTATAATTATTTCAGTTATTATAATGGCATCATAGAACCAGAATCCATATTAATAGTTTTTCTGTCATCAGTCTCTCGACTGGTTTGATGCAGTTCTCCAAGCTGTTATAACTTGCCGGCTGCATTGGCGTAGTTGATAACGTGCTCGCCTCTCATCATGCGGTCTTGGGTTCGAATCCCATTCAGGCACGGCATATTTTCATACAAGAATCATTTCATCCTTCAACGTCTGCATTAGCAGTAATTGCAGAACAGTCGGACGTTAAACAAAAAAAAGACCTGTTTTATCTAGTGCAAGTCATTTTATATCTAATACCTGTAACACCCTACATCTATTGTAATTTGCTTCAAATACTCTGCCTTCCCTTAACTCAATCAATATTACTCAATAAAGCAATACCTACCTGGATGTCTAAGATATGCCCCACTAGCCTATCCCTTCTTCTGGTATGATGTTTACATACAATTATTCTTTTTTCATCCACTCGTCTAAGAACCTCTAAATTACTTATTTTGTCCACCCACCTAATCTTTAAGTTTCACTTCTGTGTAATGCTACACTTCAAACCCAATGTTTTAAGAAATAGAAGAGTTTCACTCCTCCATTAGGTGTGGCTGGATAACCTGAATCTTGATGGGAAAAGATCAGGCGAACTAAAAGGGAATTCACTCACAATTTCACAAAAAATTACCCTCATATCTCATTATCACCTCTTCGACTAAACATCGGAGATCCCATTAGGTTGATCACCTCGAAAAATCATACTATGGAAGGTCTTTTAAGGAAAAATCCACCTTCAGGTAAAAATAACATGAAAAGATTCAACTCGGATTAGGTGAACAGTCACGTAAAAAGATCACGATGTATCGGTGTGTCTGGAATCAAAATGCTTAACGATAAAATACAAGATTTAAATTTAAAGAGGAAAGAGAATTTATTTAAATGAGAGAAAACCAAGATCTGAATTTTATATACTAACATAATCTAGAAAGGACCACGTACTATGGATGAAAGAAAAAATTATAATCTCTTTTTATAAATACACTAAGGCTACAACCACACAGTGTGTTTTTTCAAGCTGAAGTACCGCTTAAAAACACACCCAAAATATAAACTACTAATTTAATAATGAGGTGGCCAGATAGAGCAGTTTTTATGCCGGCTGGTTCCTCAGCGAGTGCATCTTCAAGGTCGCTAGGCAGTGGATAAGCACTGGTTTCTACGCTCATTCCCAGGGCACACATGCGTGAAAAAATAATGCAAAAAATCTGTGTTTTTGTAAATATTTTGTTGTTTTTTTTTAATATTTTTATGACTTTGATTATTGAGTACATAAGACTGTGAAAAAATTGTTTTGGAGGTGGAGAAACACCAGTATATTAGAAAGTGATGTTTCAAAAGATGACATGGACATTCGATAAAACTCAAAAAACTTATCTGGATACCTCTTCAGACTGTTATATAAAAATATAAATTTTCCCTTCGCTAATTTGAATTAGATGGATCCAGTATTTTCGCTAGTATCAGCGATATCGCTGGGGAATAATTAATAAAGCACATATCATCATAATTATTACTTCAGAAATAAATCTTTATAATACATATTGCCTGCCCATAACAGACAGGTGGAGTGTCAAATTATTTACACTCGATCTGTTCATTGCAGGGCTAAAATAAATAGTTCTGTTTCTTATCACATGTGTTGTTTAGGTCAACAGCCGAAAGGCTGGTTTGAACCTCTAGAGGTTTTACTAAGTAAAACGAGGAGTGAGGTGGTTTACCATTGCCTTCCTCACTGAGTTTAAAAGTACGCTTATCAGCATGCCGGGCCCTCTGAAAAGTACATATTTTCCACTCTGTAAACGACACCTTCACTTCATTCACCACAGGGTCCGGCTGTACAATGAAATTCATTACTTTCAGAGAAGATAACTCTGATTAGTGTCACAGTACACCTCTACCTCTTCTGTTCTTAAATAATTCAGTCATTTAATTGACTGACCATGTGATAAGAAACAGAACTATTTTGTTGTTTTTTTGGCTGGGAAGTTTTGGACCACCCACCCTACAACCCTGACCTTGCGCCGAGCAACTTTCATCTCTTCCGTCATCTGAAACATCACTTGGGCGGCAACCGTTATGACGATGACGACGAATTGAAAACGGCCGTGAAGGCCGTTTTCAACAGAGTTATCTTCTCTGAAAGTAATGAATTTCATTATACAGCCAGACCCTGTCGTGAATGAAGTGAAGGTGTCATTTGCAAGTGGAAAATTTGTGCTTTTCAGAGGGCCCCCGGCATGCTGATAAGCGTATTTTTCCACTCGGTGAGGAAGGCAATGGTAAACCACCTCACTCCTCGTTTTACTTAGTAAAACCTCTACATGTTCAAACCAGCCTACAGGCTGATAACCTAAACAACAATACATACTGCAGTTTGAAATTAATTCTATTTTATATAATGAATTTATATAATAACTTTCACTACTTTTTTGTGTGAAAAAACGCACGCATGTAGCCTAAAATTGAATGAAAACATCAGCGAAACTATTAAACAAGAAACACGTTAAGCGTGCTTTAAATTATATATAATATATACTGCTTAAATGATAAATTAATAATAATAATAATAATAATAATAATAATAATAATTTATTATCATAATATAAATAATTAAGCATCCATATTATTATTATTATTATTATTAACATTGTCACCTAATTATGAAATATAATTTTTGTGCCATTTTTACAATATTATATTTTGATATAACTAACTGAAATGTACTATATAATTTTAAAATTATTTGATAATATTAATTAATTTATATATAATATTTTATTGAATTTATATTAAAATATGATTTATACTAAAAATATAGTTTTTTTTTAATTATTTTTAATAATTACAATATAAATTTAATTCAAATAAGTAATATTGATATCTGATCTGATATTGCCTAAATTGGTTTAAAGAAGTCAGAAAGTATACTGAAAATACTGAAATAAATTGAGAAAACTTAATGAATTGAACCAAATTCTTCTTCTTCTTCTATATGCCTGCTCCGCGTTCAAGATTGGCGATCATCATCATGATTCTAACCTTGGAACCAGCCGCTCTGAAGAGTTGAACTGAGGTGGTCCCAAACCACCCCCGCAGGTTCCCCATCCAAGAAATTCTCCTTCTCCCCGGTCTTCGTTTACCTTCAATTTTGCCTTCCATGATGCACTGCAGTAGGTGGTATTTTTTATTCCGTACTATATGGCCAAAATATTGGAGTTTCCATCTTTTGATATTGAAAAGAAGTTCTGTATTTTTGTTCAAACGGCTTAGAACTTCCGCATTTTTAATTTTATCCTTACATGAGATGCGGAGCATCCGCCGGTAAGTCCACATCTCAAACGCCTCCAAGGACTTAGTCAATATCCATCCCTCATGACCATAAATGAGTACAGGAATTACATAACATCTGAGTATGCAAAGTCTTGTATTGAGGTTGAGTTCTCTATTGCAAAGCAAATTTTTCATTTTCCAAAATTTTCATTTTTCATGAACCAAATTAAGACAACTAATTATAGACTTTACGGGCAAAAGCAAACACCAGGTGAACAGAAGAAAGGAGAAAAGCCTACACTGAGCAAATGCTGAGAACGAACAGGGTGCAAAAAGAGCTTCCAGAAATGTCAAAAATTACCTCACATAGTTTAAAATTGGCCGTATACAGAAAAAAATTGTGTTAACACATTCCGTGCGGATGTGGTATATCTACCACGTAAGGATTTTTATAAGTGACGAGTGTGGTAAGGATACCACGGCAGTCCTTTTCATAAACTTTCTGTCGTTACTAACCAATTCAATGTATCAAGAAACAACTTTCACACACTTATTCATTAAATTCTAGTACCTTTTGGTTAACAGCATAAATTTAATCTTAATTTTACCTTGATTGGTATTTTTTTTACCAGGTATTGGTTAATCCAATACCTGGATTTCTTAAGATATGCCCCACTAGCCTATCCCTTCTTTTGGTAAGATGCTTCCATATACTTCTTTTTTCATCCACTCGTCTAAGAACCTCTAAATTACTTATCTTGTCCACCCACCTAATCTTTAACATTTTCCTATAACACCACATTTCAAAAGCTTCTATCCTCTTTTTATCTACAGCCCCTATCACCAACGTTTCACTTCCATATAATGCTACACTCCAAACATAATGTTTTAAGAAATTTTTCCTAATCTGTAAATCAATGTTTGTAGTCAGTAAACTGTTTTTCATTTCAAAGGCATTTCTAGCTTGAGCATTTCTGCTTCTGATATCACTTGTGCTTCTACCATCCTTTGTTATTTTACTCCCTAGATAGCAGAATTCCCCAACTTCCTGTATGTTTTCGTTGCCTACTTTTAAATTTCCCATCTCTTTTAGTATGACCATACTAGTTAATGAAAACATTATTAAAAGTTAAGTAGCATTGTTAGGCTAATTACTTTGTGAGATAATAAATAAACAAATATCACTAAATTTTTTTGTTGCAATTCAAACGAAAAATTCAACATCATAAAAAAATTTAGAGTTTAAAATTCAACAGACATTTTACCTAAATTGAAAACAAAATAAATTAAATTTTTCAAATGTTTAAATGAAAAAATAACAATGTAACCTCTATTATTATTTTTTAGTATAGCTTCTATAGCTGCAGTAAATCATTAATATCTTTAATGTACATTTTCAATTTACACTTGAAAATTCTGTAATAAAATATTTTATTAACATAATTTCAATAATTATTAATTTAAAAAAATTATAGATTATTAATTTAAATAAAATAAAATCTTAATAGCACATTAATTTAAATACAGAAACATAAATTTTTTTTTAAATTACACAATACAAATAAAAATTACAAGTTTTTCACAACGTAAAAATATTTTTCACAGCTTTCAAAAAAATGTAATCTCTGAAGTTCAAAATAGACCTCATTTTCTTTTATATCTAATAAATAGAATAAGTTTTTATTACGTTACGTTAGATGAACTATCACAACATAAAAAATATTTCTCACAGCTTTCAAAAAAATTTAACTTCTGATGTTCACATACTACCCGTTGCCAAGCTTTGTGCAGCTGAGAGGTATGCATTATGTCACTACTACTGTGAGAGATAGCGTTAGTAATAGTAACGTTTTACTTGTATTATGTTTGTAGTAGTCACACGGGTCCTATCCAAACTACATAATATATTCTGTGTCACTGTCTACAGCGAATAGTCAAAACAACACCCACGTATGTCACACACTACAGTTCAGCCGTTCTTAGTTTGCTCCTACTGTCAACAAACAAAAGCCACCTACTACAGGGTGCACGCTAGAGTCTACGACTTTACGGATGTCGTATTCCTATTAAGTTAACTATTTTTTAAATTATAAGTACTTAAAGTACTTAAAACATCAGTCATGATATGATGTAGGCCTAACAATTTCATTTATAAAAATACTTTTAAAAGTATTTTGTTGTTACATTTTTATCAGCGTGTACACATTTTTATGTAATGCGCATGCTCAGTGATGTCATTATTTGTTTACATTAGGAGAAAACTACAAGAGGCTGGACTGTAGGCAGACTACTGTCCAGCGAAGAGCAATGAGATGATTAGTACAGTGTTATGACGTAACAGCAGTCTGGTACTTTGTCTTTCCCCTTCATCCCGCAGCTGCACAAAGCTTGGGGACGGGCAGTAGACCTCTTTTTCTTTTATATCTAATAATAGAATAAAGTTTTATTATGTTAGGTTAGGTGAACTAACCTAAAAAAGTTATGTACAACTAGGTTATGTATTATTAATTAACCTTAAATTAATTTCAGCTACATTATTCAATATTGTAACACTAATAAAACCAATTTTACTGAAAATTTTAATCGTTAAAAAATCAAATCAATACAGATTAATTAAAAATTAATTGATATAACATACTATATTTAACACAATTAAAAGCTTTCCTAACTTTACATTACTGTAGCCTAATATATGAGAATCAATTTTTATGTAGATGTACACATCTACATCACATATGTAGATTAGTGAAGAGTGTTCACTGTTTCAACCCAGTGATTTTGCGTTCACCGTTACTTTTAATAGTTACTAGTGATTTTTAGTAATAACTCTGTATACACTTGTATATTTTTAGATGTTATCATGAAATAATAATCATGATTTCAGTTGTTATTTCATGATAACAACTGCAGTTTTGATAAATTAAAAAAATGGGCTGCATATATAACTAAAATTAAAAATTTAGCCTAAAACAAATTAGGTAACACAAGGTATCCTAAATTAGTAATATAAAGAACATTTTGTATAAAAAAGAGAAAGTACAAGAAACAATTTACAACTGAAAAAATTAACAACGCACAATATAAATAAAATAGCTAGGTAGAACGAGGCGTGCAATAAAAATAACACTGTAATGTAATTGTGTGTACCGCGATCAGAAATGTAAAGGAACTACCATCTTTTTGTTTAGTCTAGTTGCTGAGAAACATGACAAGGGGTGAGACTGACAGAGGGAGAGAAGTAAGGTGAACATTCGCCATGTCGTTCTGTCTTCCAGTGACAGAAGAGTAAGCGATCTATGTAACAGTGACTGGGGAACGATTACTCGCCTATCTGAATAACTGTGGTCACCGTGAATTATAAGTAACCGTGACTCGTTCACAGTGACAGTTCTTTTGTCTCTTTTCTAATGTAGATAACTGTACACATCTACCTCTTCTGTTCTCATTAAATGTTCTTCTTTAGTCATATAATTGGATGACCATGTAATAAGAGACACAACTATTTTTTGTAGCCTTGGAACTAACAGATCGAGTGCAAATAATTTAACAATCCATCTGCTAGTTATGGGCGTTAACATTGACATAGTATAGTAGCTGTGATTAAAAATTCTCTTGATTACTTCCATACAAATGTCTCATACTAACAATAATATGATCATACTACGAGGGCCATCCGGAAAGTAGTACCCGTTTGTGAAATAAAGATACAGAAGTAAATATTAACAAATGTAAACATTTTTATTGAAAAGAGCATACCTTAAACTACTTCTCCACATAATCTCCAAGCAAATTTAAGCATTTGTCATAACGTGTGACGAGTTTTTGTATTCCAGCATCATATTCCTCCGCCGCCAGCCGATCGAAATACGTAGTCACACCTTCTTTAAGTTCTTCATCGCTGTCAAATCTTTTTCCCGCCAAAAACTCTTTAAGTTTTGTAAAGAGATGAAAATCTGAAGGGGCCAAGTCCGGGCTATACGGTGGATGGTCGAAAATTTCCCAATTGAATTGCTGCAGAAGTTGTTGTGTTATCCCCGCTGCATGAGGCCTGGCATTGTAATGGAGGAGAATGACGCCATCAGACAATAGACCTCTCCGTCGATTTTGTATTGCCCGCCGTAATTTCTTTAATGTTTCACAATACGCATTAGCGTTAATAGTGTCTCCACGGGCCATAAAATCAATAAGCAGTATACCACGTCGATCCCAGAAAATGGTTGCCATAAGTTTCCTGGTGGACAGAACAGTCTTGAATTTTTTTGGTTTCTTTGGTGAATGAGGATGATGCCACTCCATTGACTGTCGTTTACTCTCAGGTGAAGCATAACAAACCCACGTTTCATCACCAGTAACTATGCGATTCAAGAACGCGTCTGCTTGGTCGAACGTTTCTTGCATTGAGAAAAATTTTATTACAGCCCTCACTTCACAACTGGCGGCGTTCTCAATTTTTTTAAACATTATGAACGGTCACAGAAACAAGACAGGCAATGCTAGCGTCGCGGAACTTACAACAGAGAAGGCAGACAAGCCACTGAAGCGATCTGACCTTGACCGGCGGCTGCTCGCCTCGTCAGCGCCTCATGCGGCGGAAACGGGTACTACTTTCCGGATGGCCCTCGTATTTCATACTTACAGTAAAAAAATCTAAATTATTTTCTTTTAAAATTAACAGTAATGCACAACTAAATAATAATTATCAGACACTCTACTATCACAATTATAAAGGTAACGCACCATTGGCTCCGAACTTGGTTTGAGTCTGCAAGTGAATCCAGTCGCATAATTTTAAATGGAACATTCACCACTCCTTCTTGACTTGACCTGAAGGGACCATAAAAAGCTTCTTGAGTCAAGAAGACTTCGTTCTTCATTGGGTTGCATCCTGAGTCCGGATCTTCCCCACACCATCCCACTCAATATGGAGGAGTACCGGAATCAATGGAGGCAACATTTGGAACGGATGCCAGAGGATAGAATACCTCTAAAAGTGACGGAATATGTTCAAGTTGGAAGAAGGGAGGTGGGAAGACCTCGAAGAAGATGGCAGTAGTCGAGATGTACGGTGTTTGTGTAGGCGTACAGGATGGTTTGTGAGTTCGGAACAGGCTTATGCCTAATCCTTAATAGTAAGAAGAAGAAGAAGAAGAAGACTGCTTCTTGACTTGACCTGATTGGACCATAAAAACCTTCTTGAGTCAAGAAGACTTCGTTCTTCGTTGGATTGCATTTTGAGTCTGGATCCCCCACCCACACTATTTATTCCCACATGGCCATCATTTCCGTTCCACATCTATCGTTTCTCATTCTGTAAAGTTTGTTTCAGCAAATGAGTTTAGAAAAATGAATGTGGATCAAAAGATTGTAGTTAATTATTTTTTTTACGAACCAAATTTTTCTCGTTTTTCACATACAGAGACAACCACTTCCTTTTCTTTCTTGCTTTTAGAATACATTCAGTAAGAAATTTGAATTTTGAATTCAAAAATTCAGAATTTAAATCTTATAATACAAGGACCTGTGGACATGTTTTTCTCTTGGTCACTAGTATAGTGAGAAATTGAAAAATGTGAAACTTGAAATCACGGGTCAAGTCAAATCCGGTATGGAACCAATGGTGCTTTACCCTAATTCGTATAAAAACTAACAAAAATTTATAATATTAATTTCAGATGTAATAATACCGTGCGTTCGGAAAGTCGCTGTGCACTGGAATTGTGACTATGGATTTATGAAAATATGTATAAAGAAATGACTAAGCATTTTGGAAAAAAATTTATTCAATACCTTAATTACATTGTTAAACCGTGATTACATTGTTTATAGAAGGTGTTCGAAATGACCTCCATTGGCATCAATACAGCATTGCACTCGTTTCATTTTGTTTGCAAAACCTTTCGCAACTGAAGAACAGTGATTCCTTGAATGTATGCCGTTATTGCGGCTTTAAGTTCGTCAATCGTGTGTGGTCTGTTCCGATACACAGTTTGTTTCGCCGCACCCCATAAAAAGAAATCGGGGGGAGTCAGATCAGGAGATCTTGCAGGCCACAAATTCTTTGAAATTATTCGTTCACCAAACACGTTGCATAACGTTTTATACAGTTGCGAAAGGTGTTTGCAAACAAAATGAAACGAGTGCAATGCTGTATTGATGCCAATGGAGGTCATTTCGAACACCTTCTATAAACAATGTAATCACGGTTTAACAATGTAATTAAGGTATTGAATAAATTTTTTTCCAAAATGCTTAGTCATTTCTTTATACATATTTTCATAAATCCATAGTCACAATTCCAGTGCACAGCGACTTTCCGAACGCACGGTATTATTTTAAAACAAAACTTATAAATAATTTATACAATGTTGCAGATAATGTTTAACAATACCTACTAAAATATTATATGATTAATACATGAGCCAGCCAGTTTGGTGTAGTGGTCAACGTAATTGGGTTTTCTGCCAGGGGTCCTGAGTTTGATTCCCTGTCAGGTCTCGTAATTTTTAAAATTACATCTATCATTTTCCTACGTCCATCTGTCACACCCAAATGTCAGAAATTACACATAAGATAGCAACAAATGGTTTTCGGATTTGTAATTTACCCAAAAATTAGTGGGCTTAGATTGGGTTTGAAGTTTCGGTTTCAACAGAAAGTGGCCTAAACCGGAAGTCAAGAAATCGATGTCAGAAACAACAAGAGATAGCAATAAATGGTTTTCGGAATCGTAATCTACACAAAATGTTACTTGGTCCTAGATTGGGTTTGAAGTTCCGGTTTTGATAGGAAGTGGCCCAAAACTGGAAGTAAAGAAATCAAAGTTGGAATTTGGAAACAAAAATAGTGTTAATTGATTCCTATTACAAAGTAGATACAGAAATCACCTATAGTGAGTTCACGGTAAGAACCAACCGTCGAATCAACAAACTGCATCTGTGGTAGTACGTGTAAATACACCACACAAATACATGCAACACCCTAGCCTTAGTCACCGGGTGGACACCAACACTTTTATAACTGCTAAACAATCAACTGCTGATAACTGCAAACAATCCGTTAGTAATTAGTTAGCTAACAAACCATTTATAACTGCTAAACAATCAACTGCTAAATGAACAGCCGCATTCCCTAACGTCAATAAAATCTTTCCGTTATCGCTTAATTTTGTTTAGAATTCAGTTGCATACTACTCCGTATTGTTTATAGGCTTATTCAATGTTTATATTACAAATTCTTCATGTATGTGTCATTTTTAATTTTATGATCCTAAATGAGTTTTCAATTTAGTTGGCTTTGTTATTTTAAACTGTTTGGTTCGGTTCAATTGTGCGTCTAGTTCGAATGGCGCTTATAGTTTCATGTACGGTTAAATTTTATTGTAGTTATTACTTTACTTGACTGTATGAACAAAAGTAAGTTTAGTTTTATTTTTGCTGAAAAAGTTGATATTAATTTATAGTGATGGCTAATGCACCCGAGTCCTCTATTTACAAACACCAAAAAGGTAAACCTTTGAGGAATAAAGTAAGTGAGTTTTAAAATTAGTAAACAATAATAATTTTATTTATAAAGTAAGCATTTAAAATTATAAAAAACATTACAGTATTTAATTTTATTAAGCTAAAGAATCAGCTACTCATAAGAGTATTAAGCACGAGTCGTTTCGCATACGCCAACTATGAAAATCACATAATACTTTTGGTGCGTACGGTAATGGAGCTGTGACATCATTCACTGTTTGTTTACTTCGCAGTTGGTTCTTAAAATGAATTTGGTATAAGGTTTTTGCCACAGGTCAAAGGTAAGCCTTTTCAAAAATTGTCACCAGCCATGAAACGTGTTGTTTAAAGGGTATTTTTACCTATACATAATCTTGTACCATTACCTCCAAAACTAATTACAAAGGCATTTATATAAACTATAAAATATTTCATCAATTAATATTTTTTTCAACAAATTTTTGTTATTCCTAATTTGTGTACGTTGCAATCTGTTCAATTTAGAACAATAAGCAACCCCATGACCCAAATGAGATGAGGATGATAATATATGATGTGTAAATGAAATATAGTCTTGTACAGACCCAGGCCAACCATTCCTGAGAGAGTATAGTTAATTGAACCCCAACTATCAAAGTACACCGGTAACCACTGTCTAGTGTTCAAATATGCCGGCCGCATTGGCGCAGTTGGTAACGTGCTCGCCTCTCATCATGCAGTCTTGGGTTCAAATCCCATTCAGTGGCATATTTTCATACTTTACAAAAAAATCATTTCTTCTTTCACCGTCTGCATTAGCAGTAATTGCAGAACAGTCGAACGTTAAACAAAAAAAAAGTGTTCAAATCCATATAACAGTAACTACCTTTACTAGGATTTGAACCAGGAACCTTCGCCTTCGAAAATCAGCTGCTGAACAGCTGACTTACGGCGACGACTTTACCTCTAGACCAACCCGGTGGGTTTTGAACAAATTTAATTACCTTTTTTAAACTTGTGGTAGACCATAAGGATCAAGATAGCCGTAAAGGTTAGTGAAATTTTAAAATATTTATACATTAGAATTTTCATTGATAATATTATAATTATTTGCGTTAAACATTATCTATCTACATGTTATACAAAGTAATAAAATTAAAATAAAATAAAATATGGTAACATATAAAAATTTACAACAAATAAATAAATTAATAAATTGAGCCAACACATAAATAATTTATAAATTAATCTACTCAACTTAATTTTAATCTAATAAAACAAAAAAATGTATTATGTAAAATTATGTACAAATATATTTAAATATTTTCGAATAATTTATGTATCTGTAATTTGATTTATTCAATAATTATTAATAATTTCCAAAAACAAAATTGGTTAAAACAAAAACTTCCAAAAACAAAAATTCCAAAAACAAAAACACAAATTGGTTAATGACATCCACCCTGCATATCCTTCCATATTTTTTACAATACATTATTTATTTAAAATTTTAATCAATACAAAACTGAGCAGGAGTATAATACATGGTGATTCATTTAAAAGTAGCCCGCCGCTCGAGTGGTAATTTAATTTATAGCAAGGACGCCACTTTCAGCATCTACTGTAAAGGTGAAGTTGATATTTGTATATAAATTTTAAATAAATATGTCAATCAGGCTTTTCCCATGCGAGTTGTTAGTAAAGATTTGTGGCCTCCTCGTTCACCCGATTTGAGTATGTGCGATTTTTTTCTATGGGGTTATTTAAAAGGAACTGTTTACCAAACAAACCTCCGCAGTATACATGAGCTAAAGAATAACATCGTGGCAGCCATTCAAGCTATAAATGTTTCCGTATTGCGTCGTGTGTGCATTAATAACATTGAATGAGCGCAAAAATGTGTAAGCATTCAAGGACGCCACTTTCAGCATCTACTGTAAAGGTGAAGTTGAAATTTGTATATAAATTTTAAATATGTAAAATTATGTATTAAGTAATTCTATTTATTCATTTACTATTTGAATCCAATTGAGTGCCGAAGGCCGCTGTTAAATGCAGCAGGCCTCTTAGTTTTGTGCACGTCAGTGGCGGGAACCTTCTACGAAGAGGGTATAGACAAATTGATCACCCGCTACGACAAGTGTTTGAACATCGGTGGAAACTATGTCGAAAAATAGTTTAAGGTTTGGGCTTTCATATAGAAATAAAATTGTCTTGAAAAAAAATTGTTTTACTTGTTTTTTTAAAAACGGTACTTACTTTCAGAACACGCCTCGTACTTGGTTCGATTCTCATACAAACTACTACAAAATCTGGACATACATCTATGAACAGGATTCCCTCCTAATGTTCAAAATTATAAACATAATTAAATCGATCATAAATTTAAAAAAAAAATTAACCAGCATTATTAACATTAATACAAAAACTTCAACCTTACATTAATTTCGTAAAAATATACATTACATTACCAATTCAGTACCAAAACAAACCATAAAATAAATAAATACAAATACATAAATTATTGTACTAATACAATAAGGATTATATATTATAATAATAATTATTATTATTTGCAATATACTTATAATATATTATTATTTTCATTTAATTACATAAATACAATACAATAAATTATATTAAGTCTATACAAATAAGTTGTATTTGTCATGAAATTGCATATTGTAAATACTTACTTACATTATAAATATGTATTACTTACTGTATTTACTTACGCCATCATTATTACAACATAGTGGAAGAAAATTTTATTGTATCTGAGCTTTATGTAGGGCATAACACTGGAACAATAAAACAGATACACAAATAAAATTTATACGACTGTAATAAACTACAGTTTAATAAATAATACATTTATGAATAGTATTCATAAAGAATACAGCGATGGGCTGGGCACGTGAGGGGAAGAGGGGAAGAGTCCAACCTGAAGAAAATATTAGACCCCAACCCCACAGGAAGGCGCCTCCGGGGAAGACCTAGACAAAGATGGTGGAAGCAGGTTAAGACCGACATGGAGAGACTTGGAGCTACAGAAAGAGATGCTGAGGATCGAGCGACATGGAGGCAAACCCTCAGACCCTCTTAGCAAACCCTCTTTTTTTTATGTTTTTGTTGGTGCGGCTAAATATCAACTCCGATATAGATGGCCATGGGAGTAAGAGTAAGTAAGTAAGTATTCATAAAGAAAAGGTTGGCCTTTAAATATTTTTATTAACACTTGCCCTATATAAATACAGTCGAACTTTCATATAGCAAATCATCACGGGACTTCCGAAAAAGTTCGTTAAATAGAAACTTCATTATATGAAATAATCCATGTACTAACGGCATATAAGTAAATTTATTTTATTTATTTATTTATTTATTATTGCTAAAAAGTACAATGAATCTTATCCTATCTTATTTCCTAATACCCGCATAGGTCTAGCCTGTGCATGGGTATCAGTTGGTTTATTTTATTTATTCTATTATAATAATAGCTTTTTAGATCTTGTAACATCTGATTTCAGATTGTTACTTATTTTAGGGTTTTGTTGGCGTAGTTTATGGTTTTGGTTTCCTTTTACTCGTTTCTCCGGGCGTTTTTTTTTTACTTGCCGTCCGGTGGCGCGCTCTACCTTTTCTAGGAACTGTGTTTGCCCCTCGTGATGAGCTGCCTCCATGAGCTTGACTGGCGACACTCTCTGACGTTGTTTCACCGTGTAAAGTGCAGTAGTCATGTAGCAATTTTACTTGAATTTTATTATTTTTAATACTTTTGGATAAAGTATTTCTTCTGCCCATTGATTGAAATGGTAAGCTAATTTTCATTTCTTAGTATTCCAAGAGTTGAGAATTTTGTTACGAGCTGTTTAAAATCATGTTTTGTAAAAGTAAGCTACGCTGTGTCTGGGCTTGCTTCTGATTGCTGGATACGAGTTCTATTCAACTAAAACTAATTTTGATTTTGATTATTTTATTTTGTAAACGATATAATGTTTTCTAATTGGGAAATGATTTTTGCAATAATAATTGCTTAATTGTATTTTGTCTAGATCTTTTAAAGTTTTATAATTGTATTTCAACTCGTAGAAATTCTCTTTTCTTTAAATTACTTGACCTAGTTTTTTAATTTACTTGTATTACTTATGAGTTTGTGCTGTTGTTAAGATCGTTGGTTATTTTGGTTAATTATTGACACTCACCCGATCTTTTCTTCAGGGTCGGAGTCCGTAGAGGGAATCCTCCAATTTAATGATCTACCACCGTTCATTGTCAACCAATACTTGGATGTTCGATTCTCGAACATGACAATTTTTCAACAAACTTGTATCCTGTAATCTGATGGGATGTTTTCTGGTTATTTTGATGCCTGGCGTTCTTCCGAAACTAATTTGGATATTACTTCGTGATTGATCATCTTAGTTTGGCTCGTGAGTCTGTATCACTACTCTTAAGTGTTAACGACATGGGGTATGTTACTATTTTATTTTTTTATTATGTGAAGTTCTCTAACATCAGCCTACTGTGATTCGTGGTAACCGACGCATTTAAATTTTTTAAGAGATTCAACGAAATCGAAACCTTTATGATATTTACATGTGTTGGACAGGAAAATCTGTGTTTGGCTACTACTTGTTTAAAATGTATTTTTCATGTCAATTCACAAATAGCAACAGGCAAACAGAACATTAAAATAAATTTTTTTTATCTGCATAATATAATATTAACTACTTATTAATTCACTTTCATCAAAAATTTAATATGAATCGGTGCATTTATTTTTCTTAAAAATAAATTTTTTTTGACAAATTTAAAGTAACCTTGAATCTTTACTATTTTTTTTTATTATTACACCTTGATAAAAGGTTAAATAACTTTTATTTCTTTTATTTATAGTTTTGGGGAAATTCTAGGAATTATAAATGAAAGGGTTTGTAAAAGCTACTAGTATGCTAAAGAAAGAAATAAAAAAGTTGGCCAACAATTTGCTATTATCAATTGATCTTTGTATGAACACACTTTTTTTTTTAACACTTTATAATTAATATTTATTAGTTTGCTAAAAAGGAAAGTTTACCATAGTAAATAACTGCATCAAAATTTATAACAATTTATTGAGTCTTTTAAAGATGAAGTGTATTGTACCGCTTGTTGTTAAATTCTATTCTTATTTTGTTATTAATTAAAATTTTACTTACTACTATAATTGATTTTATTTTCATTCATGCAACGATTTCCTGTGCGTTTGTTTTTGTGCTTCCTAAATTGTATTGTTAACACCCTGTCCGACCTATCGCTTTATATTTTTGCCGTATGTGTTACCGGCGGCGATAGGGGTGTTACAATCTACACTAAATTTAAAAGAAAGAAAGAAACAAAATTTACAAAAAAAAACATACAACAAAATTTCCTAACGTAAATATACAAAAAAACAGGATAATAGTATAAAAAATCATGTAATGGCAAAGGATGAAGCAGACTTTCGATGACAATGTTAACAAAAAAAATAATTTTTTTTTTTATTTTTATTATTTTTTTTTTTAGCTGACACGAGAAAGAGCAATTAGTTTGAATACATAGAATTAATTAAATCCTCAGACTGCCCTCTCCCTAAATTAATCAGCCAGTTAGTTACTTTTCTTTTATATAACAGGTGATTCAAAAAGAGCGCCGGTTTTTAAACGGCTGGTAAATTTTTGTTTATCGGTTGGCAACATTGTTAGACCTCATTTCTATTTCGGAGAACATTCCGATTGACGACTGAGTTGTAGTTTCGCTTGTTCGCAGTGTAGTACTCTCGCAGTCTGTGTCTAACCATGGAGAAGTTTACTATTGCACAACGAGTGTTAATCGTCAAAACATTTTACCAGAGTGGAGAGAGTTATGCGGCTACTGTCAGGCGACTTCGCAGTACTCTAGGACGTAATGAAGCACCGAATGAATCAACAGTTCGCAGGCTCATGAAAAAGTTTTTTGAGACGGGTTCAACAGTCGACCTTAAAAGTTCTGGACGTCGTCGTTCTGGCCGAACTGAGCAGAACGTTGCGTTGGTTCGTGACAGTGTGGCTGTTAGCCCAGCAAAATCAATACGTCGCCGTTCTCAACAATTGGGTTTACGATGTTCTTCTGTACAGAGAATTCTTCGGTACGATCTCCAATATCACCCGTATAAAATTCAGTTGACGCAACATTTGAAAGTGGCAGACCACCAGAAGAGACTGACAGTTTGTTGACTGGGTATTGAGAAAACGGCAGGATGATGACACCTTCGCAAACAAAATCATTTTCAGTGATGAGGCGTACTTCCACTTAAACGGTTTTGTTAATAAACAGAACTGCCGTATGTGGGGTTTAGAAAACCCTCGCGTGGTTAATGAAAGGGAAATGTATACACAGCGAGTGACAGTTTGGTGCGGCTTTTGGTCGGGCGGTGTCATCGGCCCTTACTTTTTCGAAAATCAAGAAGGACAAGCCGTGACAGTAAATGGAGACCGATACCGTACGATGATTATGGAGTTTTTGTGGCGTCATTTGGATAGAATGGACATTGACGAGTTGTGGTTTCAGCAGGATGGTGCCACCTGTCACGCTGCACGAGAAACAATGTTGTTGCTCCGTAAACGGTTCCAGGATCGCATCATTTCTCGTAATTCCGACCATCAATGGCCACCAAGGTCGTGTGACTTGACGCCTTGTGACTTTCATCTTTGGGGTCATCTGAAGTCATTGGTGTATGCCAATAAACCCCGAAACTTGTCGTGCAGTAATATCCAATTTCATGGACAGAGTTGATGCGTGCCAGCGCAGTAGAGGAGGACACATGCATGACATCATTTTTCATACATGAAATCGGAAGGTAAGATGAACTTGTTGATGTATTTATTTTCAGTTTTTCAATAAAATAAATCTCTTAACTTGATATATCAAAACCGGCGCTCTTTTTGAATCACCCTATATTTGAGGAGTTACATCAGTCTTTCGGATTTATTGCATGTCCATTATTGGTAGACAATAAAATCACTAATAATAGATATACAGGGTGCTTCTAAAACAGTGTTTACTATACTAAACAGTGTAAGTGCCATGTCGGTTGAAATATTTGGTGGGCCTATGCTCTCATAGTTTTTTTTAAGATTACAACCTAAATATCCATTTTAACGAAAAAAAAATTGTATAATCAAAGTTGTTGAACGCTGCCTCCATAGCGTAATGGTAGCGCGCTGGCCTACCACACTGAGGTCCATGGTTCGATTCCCGGATAGGGTCTGGAAATTATAACAAGTCACAACCCAATGTTCCATAACCCACTGTAATCGCTAATGACCAAGCTGTTGACGCGACTTTAAATAAAACTAAAAAAAAAGTTGTAGAACAATAAAAACCCTAAAACTTTTATTTCAAATATATTTTTGTAAGCTCCATTTGCAAATTAGTGATTTTTTATACTTAACTTGTTACAATGGGTAAAAAATTGGAATTTTTTAACATTGCGGCCTAAGTATGCATTTTATGATAAAAAAGTGTATAAAATTAAAGTTTAGGAAAATAAGTATCTACCACTTTTATTTTAAGCAGCCTAGTTTAGCGTCAATTAGTGATTTTAAGTATTTATAATTCGACAAAAAATGATTTTCATTTACGTCATTCACTATTATTAAAAAAAATTGACGATTTAAAAAAAACCGTAGGAGCAGTTTTTGAGAACATTGCAAAAATGTGAAAAATTGCACCAATAAATTAATACTTTTGGTTGACCAATTTTGATAAAAATGTTCATGTCAGGTCTTATAATGTACCTAACTTAAATTCCAAGTTTCAACTTAGTATATCATTCTTGAATTATTTTGTTCGCATACACACCAATCGCTTAAAACATGTTTTTTTGGGTTCAGGAGGCCTAAAAATATGTATATCCAGTAAAAACTTGATTTCAAAAAATTGGCATGAAAATACTTTTAATACTTCCTAGCATGTATACTGACACAGCAAGAGAAAGTAATAATAATAATACTAAACTGACCTTTAAGAATGTAGTCTGTCAGGAGAGTTGGAACTGTTGGGCTATCTTCATTAATCGCCTTTAAAACTGTAACAATAAAAAAAAACAAAAGAATAATATTAATAACTTAATCAGAATTATATTTATAATAATGCAAACGTTCATGTAGCAGCTGTTGTTGCCACACTTAACAGTAGCAGTGTTTACTATTATTGTTAAGTGCAGATTGCTAAGTGCTTGTCCTTCAAAAATAGGTGGAGTTGCAAAAAACTGAGAAAAATAGTATAACTATAGCTCAAAAATAAATCCTTATAATGCATCCTGCAGTTTGAAACATCTCCACTTCATACAACGAATTAATACAATAACTTCACCAACCTTCCAGAGAACCACCCTTATATTAGATAATAAAATAAAACATAAACCATTTATTGCATTAAAATACAATAAAACTATTAACAATAAATTATACAGAACATTAAATAAATTTTATAAAATCGCATACACATGTAATAATAAAAAACTACTGTCCACAAATATAATTAAAAATAATATAAATGAAACACTAAGCAATAAAAAGGGTGTGTATAAAATAGATTGTGGTAATGAGGATTGTAAAAAATTTTACATTGGTATGACTAGTCGTAATTTTCAAGTGAGGTATAATGAACATAAAAAAGCACTGAAATATGACTACATTATATCTAACTATACCAATCATATAAAAGAAGAAAAACATAAATTTGGTAAAATAGATGAACATTTCAATATAATAGAACAATGTAATATAGAGAATAAAAATACAATTGAAAAATATGAGATGTTCCATATTTATAAATATTTAAAAGAGCAAAAGCAGGACATTTTGAATGAACAGATAAAATTTAGGAATGATGAAGTGATATTAACTGCTGCTGCTATCTACAGTAAATATGAGAAGGGATAAATTAAAATAAATTAATTTTAAATCAGTTTTATACAAGTGACTGAAGATGTATCATCTTCTGTAAATTTTAAATAAATGAAAAAAATTTTTAGTTTCAATTTTTCATTTACTCTGATGATGGTGGATCCACCGAAACACGTGTAAGTGGGAATAAAATGAAGGTGACGCAGTTTAAGGGGAAGGTTGGTGAAGTTATTGTATTAATTCGTTGTATGAAGTGGAACTATAGCTCAGCCGTTCTTAGTTTGCTGCTACTGTCAACAAACAAAAGCCACCTACTACAGGGTGCACGCTAGAGTCCCCGACTTTATGGATATCGTATTCCTATTAAGTTAACTATTTTTTTAAATTATAGGTACTTAAAGTACTAAAAATATCAGTCATGATATGATGTAGGTCTAACAATTTCATTTATAAAAGTACTTTTAAAAGTATTTTGTATTTAAATACTTTTGAAAGTATTCTGTTGTTACTTTTTAATCAGCGTGTACACATTTTTATGTAATGCACATGCTCAGTGACGTCATTATTTGTTTACATTAGGAGCAAACTAAGAGAGGCCTGGACTTTAATAAGTATCCATGAGATTCCCGAGAGTAAAAAATCTGGTGTGAAACACTCACACAACTTTCTCTTGCCAATGCAAATAATTAATAATAAACCTAACATTATTAATAAAATATTAGAAACAAACAAAAACTAACCTCAAAAACATAACCTTATTTTAATCATGAGTGAATGACGCAAAATGACAATCGAACTCAGTTTGGCTTAAAAATACGGAAAATCACGCTTTCACGCTAAACTAGGCTCTGTAGAGAATAATGCTCTAAACAAAAGTTGTAGATCTTTTAATTTCCTATAAATTTTATTATATACACTTTTGTCGTAAAATGCATACTAAGACCGAAATGTTAAAAAAATCGATTTTTCTCACGTTTTCGTGAGAAAAAAAACAGAAAATCGCAAATTACCGCTAAACTAAGCGTTATACAAAAAAATGTTTGAAATAAAAGTTGTAGAAATTTACATTCTCTACAACTTTTATTATATAACGTTTTGCGCTAAAATGCATATTAAAGCCGCAATCTTAAAAAGAAAATGTTTTTACAGCCTCACGCAGAATTTCAGCAAACATGGCGCCTACCCTATATTGTAGAGCATAAAAAATATAGTAAACCAGGCGATTTTAAAAAAAATCGTAGGACTAGTTTTTGAGAAAATCGCAAAAAAGTGAAAAATTATACGAATAAACTACTACTTCCGGTTGACTGATTTTGATGAAAATGTTCGTGTCGGGTCCGGTAGTGATATGTAACTTAAGTTTCAAGTTTCAAGTTCGTACGATGTTCCGTTCTTGAGATATTCTGTTCACACACACACACACACACACACTCACGCACGCACGCACGCACGCACACACACAGACCAATCGCTAAAAACATGTTTTTTGGGTTCAGGGGGTCTGAAAACGTATAGATCCGGTGAAGAGTGGATTTGTTAAAATCGACATGAAAAGAATACTTTCCTTCCTATATATTCATAAAGGCAAGAGAAAGTAAAAAAAAAAAAAACAGTAAAATACACATTCTGGGTGTCCCATGGAATTTAAACGATAGGGAAATAACATTGACTTACATTAGTTTGATAATACTTTATTCCCACTGTCACCAGATGGTGACATTAAGTGGGGAGTAAAAACCTTCAATTTTTGGTGGCCCTGAAAATGGGCTGTTTAAGCGGTGGTCGTCTTGATGGGAAGCATCGGTCGTAGTCGTCATGACGGTCGAGGAGCTGGACGACACGGCGTGTCATCGTTTAGTGGAGACGTCATCTTCCCTCTCAGAAGTGCGTTGATGGCTGCTTCGTCGGGTCCGGTGGGCATAAGACTCGGTCGAGGGACCACTGTGGGCATAGCATACATCAGCGGGCAATGATGGTCCGGTTGACGGCTTATGGTGACGGTTCGGTGAGTGGAAGCATCATCTTCTCTCTTGTGGGGTCGTCGATTAGTCTTCGCTGGAGTCGTGTAGCCGTATGCTGTGGTGGATGTCGTAAGGGTTAACCCATACATTGTTGAAGAATGTCAAATACGAGGGCGAATCAAATATAAACGGTAATTTTGCTATTGACTGTACCAAACACGTTCGGACCAGATGTGGCGGTGAGCAGTTGTTTTTTTGTTTAATAGGAGTGGGGGGAACAGCTTACTTCGCAGCATTGTTGTGTTCTGCCGTCAGTACAGCCATGACCGAGCGAGAGATACATCCATCTGTTGCGCAACGAATCGTCATAAATTTTTTAGCAAATGAACGTGTTAAGCCTTCGGAAATTTTTACTCGTTTGCGGGCAGTTTGGGGACACTACTCTGTCTAAGAATCGAGTGTATACGTGGGCCAGAGAATTTAGGGGTGGGCGAGAACGTGTTGAAAACGAAAGTCACCGTCGACGCCCAAGGTCAAGTCTCACAGATGACAACATTAGTGCCGTTCGAGAGCTTATTGAAGGTGATCGCCGGTTAACTGTTCAAGAAATTTCGTCAGAAATTGGTATCAGCTACGGGAGTGTTCAGTCTGCAATCACAGACCACCTTGGCTTCAGAATGATTAGTGCTCGATGGGTTCCGAGGTTGCTGTCCGAAAATCAAAAACAGGTCAGGTCGGAGATCGCCGGGAGACTTCTGCATCGATTTCAAGAAGAAGGTGAAGATTTTTTGAGGCACATCGTCACATGTGATGAGACGTGGGTCCACCATTACACCCCCGAATCGAAAATGGCAAGTAAGGAGTGGCGAAGGAAGGATGAAGGCTGCCCAGTGAAAGCCAAAACTCGTCTCTCAGCCGGAAAAGTTCTTGCAACAATTTTTTTTGACTCAAGGGGAGTTCTACTCATTGATTTTCTTCACGATCAACGAACAGTGAATGCGGCTTACTACTGACAGGTGCTACAGTCGGAAAAAACCAGTTACCGAAACAAAAGACGAGGTGTGCCCATTAGAGATGTCATCCTTCTCCATGACAACGCAAGGCCTCACACGGCATTGTTGACAAGGGATAAATTGGAAGAAATGGGCTAGGAAACTCTCGAACACCCTCCTTACAGTCCAGACTTGTCCCCTTGTGACTACTTTTTGTTTGCGCCTCTGAAAGAATCACTTGGAGGAAAACGATTTGAAAGCAATGAAGATGTCAAGAAGCACGTGTGCGATTTGTTGTCAACTCTCCCTCAATCTTTTTATGAACAGGCAATATTCAAGCTTCCAAATCGGTGGCAGAAGTGTGTAGATAATGCAGGAGACTATATTGAAAAATGTTAAAGGCATAGTTTTTGTATAATATTATTCAAAAAATATAATTTTAAAAATTACCGTTTATATTTGATTCGCCCTCGTATAAAACACATAGCTTTTAAAGCAATTAGTAAGAGCGTAATCATATTCATGCATATTTTCTGAATTGCGCACAACACTGAATCACATATGCACGTTCATAATGAACATAGCATAAGAATCCATAAATGCATATATGCATTCAAACTGACTAAAAGGTTAATCCACACATTGTTGAAGAATACTAAATAATATAAAACATAGCTTTTAAAGCACTTAGTAAGAGCATAATTGTATAAGTACATATTTTTGAATTGTACACTACAATGAATCACATACGAGGTGTAGCTATTAAATAATAAAACTTCTTCTTCTTTCTCTCTCCCCGTGTGCCTTACAGCGTCGGGGTAGTCTCAGACAACTTCCTCCATTGTACTCTATCCGCCGCCAATCGTCTCATTTGCCCTCAAAGTGCGTATATTCCAATTTCCAAATCGTAAATTAGGTTTGTCCAGTCTTTTATTCCGAAAATTCCTGTCCTGTCCGAGGCTATTTATGTGACTTTGAATCCGCTTTTTTCAACGTGTGGGTGATTGGCCTAACGACGTCGTTTTTGGAGTACTTCTTCGTCTGGCTTCTACCCTTTGACCTGTCCGGCTTGGGAGGCCCTGCTGGTAGTTAGACTACTGCCGGCCGGCATAGCTCTCCGGGTCTTGGGAGCACGCAAGCCCCTCCACCATCTACAAGGTCCTCTACTCCCTACGAGGGGTTATAATAAAACTGACATTTTAATTTTATACATAACCACTTATTGTCACCTTCAATATACACTACTTCTCTATCCCTAAAACGCTCCATACGAATTTTCCATTGTTGGAAACAGTGCTGGAAGTCATCTTTTGTCAGCTCTTTCAGGACACGTGCCGCTCAAAAATGTTTGAAATGAAGCTCGCAAAAATGTTTGTACTGACACTTTGTACGCGATTGAAAATGACCCAAATTTTTTGGAAATGATAATAACATGTGATGAAACGTGGTTTTTTACTTATGATCCAGAAACGAAGCACCCATGAGCAAGTCAAAATTTAAAGCAATGATGATTGTTTTTTTTTTTTTATAATGTGGGATTGTGTACCTTCACTGGGTTCCTGAAGGTCAAACAATTAATCAATATTACTACCTTGAGGTACTTTCTAAACTATGTCAAAATGTAAGGAAAAAACGCCCCGAAATGTGGAAGGACAAATCATGGGTTCTCCAAGACAATGAGCCAGCTCATTCCATGTTTTAAGGAGCTTAAATTGCTTACAGTTCCCTCCCACTACATTTTTGAGGTGATTATGTATGTTAGGCAAAATAACTTTAAGCAGAATTTCAATGCTCACAATCATAACATGAGAAACAGGAATGATTATTATGTGGCTAATCACTCCACAAAATTGTTTGAACAAAAACCTACTTATGCAGGGAGAAAATTCATGAATAAATTACCCCAATTTTTAAAATGTGAGGATTTGAATTCCTTTAAAAAAAATCTGAAAAATGTTTTGATCGGTGAAACTTTTTATAGCATACAAGAATTTCTTTCTTGATAGTAGTAATACATTGTGTGATTCTTATATGCATTTCAGGTGTTATATCCGACGACATTTTTTTTTTTTTTTTTTTTTTTTTTTGTTTTTTTTTTTTTTTTTGCTACTTGCATCCTGGAGACTCCAAAGGGAGTATAGGACATGTCAAGGTAAAATTGATGAACTGAAAGTTTATCACCAATGTAATAAATTTACTACTTCCACCAAAATTTGTTTTTGCTACTGCTTACTTCAGTAGGCTTGTCATGAACCCTAATAAATTAAATATCACACACAATAAATAATAAAAATAAATCAAACACAATGATAAATTCATCACTTACCAATAATTTCCCCCTACCACTGGTTAACTCAGCAGGCTTGTCATGAACCCCTTTGTATCAAATTGTACACAATATTTGTTTAATTCAAGTTAAATACCAAAACTATTTAGAAAGGAATTCGTGCACACTGTAAAATGTTTCATCAATCAAATATTGTTTTAGCTTTTTTTTAAAATGACTTAAATTGTCACAACTTTTTAAACCTTGAGGCAATTTATTGATGTATTTTCTACCTGCATAAGTTGGTTTTTGCTCAAACAATTTAGTGTTGTGATTAGCAACATAATAATCGATTCTGTTTCTTGTGTAGTGGTTGTGAACATCTAAATTCTGTAAAAAGGTATTTTTCTTTACGTACATTATCACTTCAAAAATGTACAAAGAAGGAACCGTGAGCAATTGCAGATCTTTAAATAGTGATCTGCATGAGGTAAGGTGGTTGACTCCCATCATACACCTAATAGCTTTTTTCTGTATTTTAAAAACTCTTTCCATGTTACCCTGTGATGAATTACCCCATACTAATATGGCATACCTGATATGAGATAAAATTAAACCATGATAAGCTGCTACAAGCAATTTTTTATCATTTAATGTAGGACATTTACATGTCCTATACTCCTCCTGGAGTCTCCAGGGCGCAAAACAAACAAAAAAAAAATAAATAAAAAGTTATCTGTCAAGAGGTTCCTAGCCAAGTACAGCATCTCAGTGTTAGAACATCCACCTTATTCACCAGATCTTGCACCATGTGACTTCTACCTGTTCCCAAAGGTGAAATCTGCATTAAAAGGTTAGTTTTCCTTAGTTAGTTAGGTTAGCTAACTTGGCACTGTCGTGCCAGAAAGGGGTTTCAAAATAAAAACTGTTTTTACTTACTTTTGATTAATACTTGTAAAGCTTGATTGTCCAATGGGCCACTATCCAGATGGTAAGGGATTACAGTGGTGAGGTACTGAAAAAACAATTCAATAATTTAAACATTAATAAATAATAAATAAATCCTTATAATGCATCCTGCACCTTGAAATCAATTTTATTTCATAAAATAAATTTATACTGTCACCGCCACCCGTTCTAATTAATCATTTACTGTGCTGCCGGCCTTCAATACTTTTTCCGGTCTTTGTCGGCACGGTAGGCCCTTTGACGGCGTCCTGACAAAGCTTTCAGCTCCGCATCGACAGAGGCCTTTGTTATCAAGGCCAAGCCAGTCGCCGCTCTCTACCACAGCGCTCTTGGCAGCTATATAAAGAGCGCTGCACTGAGCCAGGGATTCGATTCTGATCAAGACACAGAGGGATTCACTTCGAACCAGACGCTGCACATCAAGATGTCCACCACGGCACGCGGCTGCCGGACTCCAGCGAGGACTAATCGATGACCCCGCAAGAGAGAAGATGATGCTTCCGCTCGCTGACCCGTCACCATAAGCCGTCGACCGGACCGTCATTGCCTGCTGACGCGAGCGATGCCCACAGCAGTCCCTCGACCGAGCCTTACGCCCACCGGACCCGACGAAGCAGCTACCGACGCACTACTGCGAGGGAAGATGATGTCTCTGCTGGACGACGACACACCGTGTCACCCAGCTCCTCGACTGCCAAGACAACTACGACCGACGCACTACTGCGAGGGAAGAAGATGATGTCTCTGCTGGACGACAACACGCAGTGTCGCCCAGCTTCTCGTCGCAGCCACGTGCTGCCTACACCGGTCTCCTTCGAGACCAGCACAACGGTCCTTCTCAGGACCAATTTAATAAGGTTTTAACCAGCCCTTCTCAGGGCCATCAAACACCTCTGTCTACCTCGGCGGACACACACACATAAACGGCCCTTTTTAGGGCCACCAAACAGATAAGGTTAGCCACTTAAGGTCACCATCTGGTGACAATACAATAAATTTCAGTAACCTTTTTAAGCTGCCTTGGTTTCGGCTACATTAGAATCTCAGTAGTACGGCTTGTTCGGAACCGAGAAGGTGCCGGATTACTGAAAATGTTACTGAAAATTACTGAAAAGTTTAAGGACACCGCTACTTTTCACATTATTGGGTTTTGTCCTTACACATTTGCTAAACTATAAAATTATAAAATATTAGCCAAATAGCCCTTAAATTAGTAGTATTTCAGCACATATTCGACTTCTCTATCTTTTATACAACTAATTATTATATTTTTCTGTTTAAAAAAAAAAGTCAAATGTACGTTAAATTTTAATTCAAATATTTTATAACTTTCGAATGGCTACACTCAGACTAATGAATTGGGACTTGCAGGAAAGGCACTTTGGGCCAGTCTCTTTTTTTAAAAAAAAACACATTTCATCTTGGTCCCAGGGTTGAATGCATCAATTTTTTAACACTGGAGATAAAAAAGGACCCATTTTTCTAACTTTGCTGTGTTCATAATTGTCACCGTGTTAATTTCAAACAGTTATTGCCATTCAATGTGGGGATCTGAGGAACTGGTAGCATTGACGAACAACTGATTCCCGCTACTTGTCATTTATGCTGTTAAATTTACTAATAACGAGTTTAAGGTTTTTTAACTTGAAAATCTAAAAATGAGGCGCAAGTCAGTGAATACCACTGTGATGTGGCAAATTTTGTTTTATTTTCATGGTGACCTTAAACTTTTGACAGACACTGTATTTCATTTGAGACATTTTCTCACAGAGTTAAAATCGATAAACAATATCACTGGCTATTTTTTATGGGAACAAACATACAAAAAACAATCTAGAAATGTTTATTAATTTTGCACAATGAACGAGTATAAAATTATTGCGAAAAACTTACTTTAGATTCAACAGTAGGTTTGTTTCCGCCAGCTCGTCCACGTTTCTTTTCAACATGATGTTGCCTCCGCCTATTCTGAACAGCCAATAAAAGTGAGATAAAGGAATTTTTTAGTTCTTTCTCGTACTCGAGTTCATCTCGAAGTGCAAGTTCAGAAATTAACGTTTCAGAGTAATCCCTTATGAGTAATTCCAATTCGAGGTAAAGCTCATTTAACTGGCAGACATTTAAAGTTTTCAATTCTGTAACAAAAATAAATTTATTATTACATTTTATAGAATCAATAATTAATCTAACCAGAAGATTTAATTTGGTTAATTATAAGATGAATACAGGAGTCTGTTGATTATCCAGCCCTGGTTTAATCAAAATCCATACTGCTGCCCATGGGGAAAATGTAAAAAAGACTTAAGGTTAACACATTTTAGTAATATTACTTATTTCTGAAAATTACTACTGGCAAGAGTTGACACTGTACTGCTTTTACGCCGGTCCGTAGTTAACATTTTGCCCACTGTTGGGGGCGCTGTGATGGGGTTGCTGCTGCCAATAGATAGCGCAGTGGTCACACCTCTCACAGTGCATGTACCAAGTGGCACGATGGTATCTACCCACCGGCTGATGCGACAGTTGAAGGTGACTAGACAGTATCGAGTTCTATGTGATCGAAGATCAATACGGAAGAATTGATAGCTCAACCTTAAGTCAGTTCTTTCTGTCATTTACACCTCCCTTCCCTACCCCTCGCTTCACCAGCGACTGCTCCTCTTTGGAGGCAGCGGTAAAAAGGTGCTTGCTGCGTCGGCGACTGCTCTTATTTGATTAGGCAGCGGTACAGACGACCCCGCTTCGCTTCACTGGCGACTGCTCCTCTTCGGAGGCAGCGGTGAAAGGTGTTCGCTGCTCCTAATCATTTAGGCAGCGGTAAAGACGACCTCCCCTCCCCTTCGCTAAGCATCTGGTCTTTTTATTTTGAACTATGCCGCCGGATGCCCGGCCAGTCCTATGAGCTCTACAGACTGCGCTACTAAAAGCCGGTGGCGACAGAGTTAGTATTTATTTCATAAAATGAAATACGAGGTGTATCTATCTATTTATATGAGTCTCGTTATTTAATAACAAGACTGACAAAAAATTTAATTTTAATTTTATACATAATCACTTATTGTCACCTTCAACAAACACTCCTTCTCTATCCGTACTACGCTCCATGCGAATTTTCCATTGTTGGAAACAGTGCTGGAAGTCATCTTCTGTCAGCCTCTTTCAGGACACATACCGCTTTCTCTTTTACAGCTTCCACAGACTTAAATCTTGTCCGTTTTAATGCAGATTTCACTTTAGGGAACAGGTAGAAGTCACATGGTGCAAGATCTGGTGAATAAGGTGGATGTTCTAACATTGAGATGCTGTACTTGGCTAGGAACCTCTTGACAGATATCGCGGAGTGAGCTAGCACATCGTCTTGGTGGAGAACCCATGATTTGTCCTTCCACATTTCAGGGTGTTTTATCCTTACTCTTTGACATAGTTTAGAAAGTACCTCAAAGTACCTCAAGGTACTTTCAAACCTACCTACCTACCTCAAGTATGTTGTACCTCAAGGATATTGATTAATTGTTCAACCTTCAGGAACCCAGTCAAGGTACACAATCCCATGGATATCAAAGAAAAACAATCATCATTGCTTTAAATTTTGATTTGCTCATTCGAGCTTTTTTGGTTCTCAGTGAAGTTCAGCTCTTCCAGTGCGTGGATTGGCGCTTCATTTTCAGATCATAAGTAAAAAACCACGTTTCATCACATATTATTATCTTCTACTTGTTCCCTAAGGTGAAATCTGCATTAACATAGATAAGATTTGAGTCTGTGGAAGCTGTAAAAGAGAAAGCGGTATGTGTCCTGAAAGAGGCTGACAGAAGATGACTTCCAGCACTGTTTCCAACAATGGAAAATTCGCATGGAGCTTTGTACGGATAGAGAAGGAGTGTATATTGAACGTGACAATAAGTGATTATGTATAAAATTAAATTTTTTTACAAAGTCAGTCTCGTTATTTAATAGCCACACCTCGTATATACATTTTCTATTTATTAGACAAAAAAAATCTGGTGTGAAACACTCACACAACTTTCTCTTGCCAATGCAAATAATTAATAATAAACCTAACATTATTAATAAAATATTAAAAATAAACAACAACTAACCTCAAAAACATAACCTTATTTTAATCATGAGTGGAAGACGCAAAATGAAAATCGAACTCAATTTGGCTTAAAAAAAACGGAAAATCACACTTTCACGCTAAACTAGGCTCTGTAGAGAAAAATGCTCTAAACAAAAGTTGTAGATCTTTTAATTTTCTATAAATTTGATTATATACACTTTTGTCGTAAAATGCATACTAAGGCCGAAATGTTAAAAAAATCGATTTTTCTCACGTTTTCGTGAGAAAAAAAACAGAAAATCGCAAATTACCGCTAAACTAAGCGTTATACAAAAAAATGTTTGAAACAGAAGTTGTAGGTTTTTAAATTCTCTACAACTTTTATTATATAAGTTTTTGCGCTAAAATTTATATTAAAGCCGTAATCTTAAAAAAACAACGTTTTTACGTGAAAACAGCCTCACCGAGAATTTCAGCAGACATGGCGCCTACCCTATCTTGTAGAGAATAAAAAATTGAGTAAAATAGGCGATTTTAAAAAAAATCGTAGGACCAGTTTTTGAGAAAATCGCAAAAAACTGAAAAATTATACGAATAAACTACTACTTCCGGTTGACCGATTTTGATGAAAATGTTCGTGTCGCGTCCGGTAGTGGTATGTAACTTAAGTTTCAAGTTTCAAGTTCGTACGATGTTCCGTTCTTGAGATATTCTGTTCACACACACACACACAGACACACAGACCAATCGCTAAAAACATGTTTTTTGGGTTCAGGGGGTCTGAAAACGTATAGATCCGGTGAAAACTCGATTTCGAAAAATCGACATGAAAACAATACTTTCCTTCCTATATATTCATATAGGCAAGAGAAAGTAATTAGATAAGTTTTAATAAATGTATGATTGTCACAACAGGCAGATAAGTGTTAAATTATCTGCACTTGATATGCTAAGTTCAAGGGCTACAAAAAAATAGTTGTTTCTTATCAAATGGTCAGTCAATTAATTGACTGAAGTATTTAAGAACAAAAGAGGTAAAGTTGTGTAAAAAATCTAGTGTGAAACACTCACACAACTTTCTCTTGACAATGAAAATAATGACCAATATAACCTAACATTAGTAATAAAACATTAGAAATAAAAAAAACTAACCTCAAATAAGTAACCTTATTTTAATCATGAGTGAAAGATGCAAAAGGAAAATCAACCTCAGTTTGGCTTAAAAATACAGAAAATCACTCTTTCACGCTATATTAGGCTCTGTAGAGAAAAATGTTTTAAATAAAAGTTGTAGATCTTTTAATTTTCTATAAATTTGATTATATACACTTTTGTCGTTAGCACATACTAAGCCCGAAATCTTAAAAAAATCAATTTTTCACCTGTTTACGTGAGAAAAAAACAGAAAATCGCTAATTACTGCTAAACTAAGCGTTGTACAAAAAAATGTTTAAAATAAAGGTAGTAGGATTTAAAATTTTCTACTTTTTTATTGAATAAATTTTTGCGCTAAACTCCATATTAAAGCCGTTATCTTAAAAGAACAATTTCTTTGCGTGAAAACAGCCTCACCAAGAATTTCAGCAAACATGGCGCCTACCCTATCTTGTAGAGCATAAAAAAATTAGTAAATCAGGCAATTTTAAAAAAAATCGTAGGACCAGTTTTTGAGAAAATTGCAAAAACATGAAAAATTACACGAATAAACTACTACTTCCGGTTGACCGATTTTGATGACAATGTTCGTGTCGGGTCCGTTAGTGTGGTATGCAACTTAAGTTTCAAGTTTGTACGATGTTCCGTTCTTGAAATATTCTGTACACACACACACACACGCACACACACACAGACCAATCGCTAAAAACATGTTTTTTGGTTCAGGGGGTCTGAAAATGTGTAGATCCGGTGAAAACTCAATTTCTTAAAATCGACATGAAAACAATACTTTCCTTCCTATATATTCATATAGGCAAGAGAAAGTAAAAACACTACTCACTGTTATCTCCTCTCACAGTATCGAATTTCATTATACAGCCAGACCGAGTGGTGAATGAAGTGAAGGTGTCATTTGCAGAGTGAAAAGTAGATGCTTTCCAGACAGTCCGGCATGGTGATAAGCATACTTTTACACTAAGTGAGTGTTGGCAATTGTAAACCACTTCACTCCTCGTTTTACTCAGTAAAACCTCTACAGGTTCAATAAATGTTTAAGTTTAATGCATAGGTTTAATGTTTAAACAACATACAGTAGAGCATCAATAATTCGGACGTCAAAAATCCGGAACGTTGAAAATCCGGATTCAATTCTGGCGAAAAATGGGAATTAATTTATCGTAGGTTAAAAAAACTGTCTAATATGGCTGAACGGCTCGCCGTACATGATGAGTAAAAGATACGCTCGAATCGCGTGTTGTGTAGTGGTCACTCTTTTATATGTGCAATTACAAATTTCGTTAAATAAAAATTAGTTCTTTATACATAACTACATATTTCGTAGTTTTACTTACCTGCTTCATATTTCTGTTAATAAATCATGTAAAATATAGTCGAATTTAGCTACTGTACTTTTCTTACTTTGAAGACGTCTACTAGCAATTTTATCGGGTGTTTCGATAATCCGGATGGCGTCCAGTCCCAATTAATCCGGATTATTGACGCTCTACTGTATTCATAAATAATCAGATACTTACTGTCTTGATACAATGGTGAATGTAAGACTTCTTTTGCCTTCCTGTGAAGAGAATCTTCAGGACATTCTGAATCTGGTGAGCATTCTGTTGAAGTTGTTTCCTAAAACAATTAAACATTAACAAAGATTTAAAAAAAAAAACATTTTAGAGAAAATTTTGGGTTATTCTTTTAAAAATCACATAGGTAATGTCACCAGATGGCGATATTAAGTGGCTAACCTTATCTATTTGGTGGCCCTGAAAAGGGCCGTTTATGTGTGTGTCCGCCGGGGCGGACAGAGGTGTTTGATGGCCCTGAAAAGGGCCGGTGTAAACCTTAATGAATTGGTTCTGAGAAAGACCGTTGTGCCGGTCTCGAAGGAGACTTTGCTCAGGTGGCTCAGGTTGATGGCCCTGAGAAGGGCCGGTTAAAACCTTATTAAATTGGTCCTGAGAAAGACCGTTGTGCCATTCTCGAAGGAGACTTTGCTCAGGTGGCTCAGGTTGATGGCCCTGAGAAGGGCCGGTTAAAACCTTATTAAATTGGTCTTGAGAAGGACCGTTGTGCCGTTCTCGAAGGAGACCGGTGTAGGCAGCACATGGCTGCAAGAGCCATGGCTCAGGTTGATGGCCCTGAGAAGGGCCGGTTAAAACCTTATTAAATTGTTCCTGAGAAAGACCATTGTGCCGGTCTTGAAGGAGACCGGCGTAGGCAGCGCGTGGCTGCGATGAGAGCCGTGGCTCAGGTTGAAGGCCCTGAAAAGGGCCGGTAAAAACCTTATTAAATTGGTCCTGAGAAGGACCAATGTGCTGGTCTCGAAGGAGACCGGCGTATAGGCAGCGCGTGGCTGCTGCAAGTGCCAGAGCATCTTCCTTCTTTATCTCGTGGATGTAGCTGGTCGATCTTCGTCGGAGATGTAGAGCGTAATGATAAGCGGCTCAGTGCACTGCGCTTTTATAGCTACTGCGACCGCTGTGGTATGAGGCGGTGAGTCGCTCGGCCTTGGCAACAAAGCCCTCTATCGGAAGGCAGCCGAAAGGTTTGTCGGTGTGCCACTAAAGAGCCAACTGCACCAACAAAGGCTGGAAGAAGTATTGAAGGCCGGCAACACAGTAAATGATTTATTAGAAGGGGTGGCGGTGACAATAACTTAATAATATCAACTTAGCTTATTTATGCATAGAAAATTTTATCCCCTTGTATAGGATCAATTTTAGACCACGTGAGGTGACAAGATGTTTCTGGAAGCTCATTTTGCAACACACATTCTCGGTATTCGCTCACTATACGCTTTTCTCTTTTCTTCTATCCACCCGATGTTCTGTTTTTACTCTTCAAGGAACTCCTTAAAGTTCATAAAGGTTGATTTAGATTTACATGAAACGTGCATGTCTGACAAAACAAAATTAATTGCATACCTACATAATCTATTCTCCATGCACATCTACTGCGCATAATCGTAATGGGGCAGCAGGAGACATGGGGCGACACAAGCCAACAATCTCAGCAAGAATATTTTGTTTAAGCTGCCACGTGTTGTTGAATGTCGTTGGGTGTCTGTGCGGGTCCGCATGGCTAATGTGAATATGAAAGTCACTTTTTTTTGGTTTTATACCAAACCAAACCTGACCAGAAATCGAACCCCAGACCCTGGCATAGAAGCCAGTTGCACTAACCACTACGCCAACGGGCCAGAGTGGACAGACGTTATTCATACAGTATAATTATATTAACTACCGCCAATCGCGTTCTATAAATAAAAATGTGAAAATTTATTTACGAGGGTCGTTTGAAAAGTCTGTGCAAAAATAAAAACTATTCAATTGTTTGAAGTAAACCTTTTTTACTTTTTGACATAGCCTCAAACACTTCAACCTAGCCTCAACACATAGCCACTTCGACATAGCCTCAAACACATAAGCTTAAACACTTCATCCAACACTGCTCTAGTTTGTTGATCCCTTCCGAATAATAGAATTTGCTCAAGTCTGAAAAATTGCCATTCGTTCCTGCAATCACCTCCTCGTTTGAATAAAATCTTTTTCCTGCTAGTCATTTCTTCAAATTGGGAAACAAATAGTAGTCCAAGGGAGCCAAGTCTGGAGAATAGGGGGGATGTGAAACGAGTTGGAACCCTATTTACATTAATTTTGCGACCACAACTGCTGGTGCGTTGTCGTGATGGAAAAGGACTTTTTTGTGGGGCAATTCGTGGGCCTTTTTTTTTTTGCAGCTTGGTTTTCAAACGGTCCAATAACGATGAACAATATGCACCTGTAATAGTTTTACCCTTTTCCAGATAATCGATGAAGATTATTCCTTGTGAATCCCAAAAGACAGTCACCATAATCTTTCTGGCCGAAGTAACTGTCTTCGCCTTTTTTGGCGCAGATTCCCCCTTAATAACCCATTGTTTAGATTGTTCTTCGGTCTCAGGAGTGTAGTGATGTATCCATGTTTCATCCACAGTGACAAAACGACGCTTAAAATCCTGCGAATTTTTCTGAAACAGCTGCAAATCATCCTAGCAACGCTTCACACAAAATTCTTTTTCATCCAATTTTTGTAAATCACTCGACTTCCTCGATTAAAACGAATGTCAAACAGAAAGAAATAGACCGATCTGGCTGAAACTACACATGTGTTTTTCCAACAGATGCTACTAACTAAACATATGCTCGATATGCGCTAGTAGTGCCATATATCTGACTTTGCACGAACTTTTCAAACGACCCTCGTATTTTCACTTACCTCCATCATATCGTCAATTTCTCTAATAACTTCATCAGCAGTTTTAACTGGTTCTGAGTCTTGATTTAAACCGGATAGAATGAGTGAGTGCATATCCAAATCACTCGCCACCGCTTCATCTTCTGAGCTTAATTCACCATCGTCCATTATTACCTTATCCTGTTCACAAAACAAACAACTTATCAATCAACAACATAAATTGTTATAAATAAACAAACTCAAAAAATTCCATTCATAAAATGAAATGTCTCATAATAGAAATAACGGTGACAATTTTTTCTAAAAACATTGTAAGAGATCAAGCCCACTTAGCTTTCGTAACAAAGAAAAAGGCTTCCCTTTGCCCTATGGAAAAACTATTACTAATTACTATACAAGGAAGTGAGGAAGGCAATGGTAAACCACCTCACTCCTCGTTTTACTTAGTAAAACCTCTACAGGTTCAAACCAGCCTTTCGGCTGATGACCTAAACAACAACAACACAATTACTATACCTACTCTGTAAGAGGAATCGAATGACACTATTTTTGTTTCAAAATTCCAAATTTGACTTCTAGTTCTGGGCCACTTCTGATCAAAACCAGAATTTCAAACCAAATGATTTCTGTATCTACTCTTTAAGAGGAATGACACTATTTTAGTTTCCAAATTCCAACTTTGATATCTTGACTTCCAGTTTTGGGCTGCTTCCGCTCAAAACGAAACTTCAAACACACCAGGCCCACAAACTTTTTGTGTAGATTACGGATCCGTCAACCATTTATTGCTATCCTTTGTAGTTTCTGACACCTGGATGTGACGGACGACCATAGAAAAAATGATAAAACACAATTTTAAAAATTGCTACCAATAATCAATTTAATAATGGTGAAAGAATCAGGGAGGAAATAGGAATGAAGGATGTGAAAGAAGTAATAGATAGAAAACAATTGGGATGGTGGGGTCACATACAAAGAATGGATGACGAAAGGAAAGCCAAGCAGTATGCAAACGTAATCGTTGGCGGGAGTAGGAAAAGAGGACGTCCACGATACTCATATGATGAGCACATACGAAGATTGGGAGAGGAAAGAGGCATGGCCCTAGAGCAAATGAGACGATTGGCGGTGGATAGAGTACAATGGAGGAAGTTGTCCGAGACTACCCCGACGCTGTAAGGCACATGGGGAGAGAGAAAGAAGAAGAAGAAGAAGAAGCTACCAATAATGACCGATAAGATTTTTTTAACAAAATATTGTACTTTAGTTTTCAAAATTAACGCACCAGTTGGTGTAGTGTTAAAGCCGTCGTCGCAAATCAGCTGTTTAACAGCTGATTTTCAGAGGTGAAGTTTCCTGGTTCAAATAACGAAGGTTTCCAGGTACAGATATAGATAATTTAGTCACGAGATTGCCTTTTGCGAATGTATGGATTGTGAGAAACGGAATAGAAATATTTGCAGTGCTGCCAACTTCAACAGTGAGACATTCCTCGTACATTTCACTACTGTGCAGTTTCTACATACATTTTTTAAGCTGTAATTTATTCCAAGAAAATGTTTTTTTCATAAACCTTAATAAGATATAAATGTGACCTGTAATATTCCCTATAGCTTAATTGTTTAGGTCAACAGCCGAAAGGCTGGTTTGAACCTCTAGAGGTTTTACTAAGTAAAAACGAGGAGTGAGGTGGTTTACAATTGCCTTCCTCACTGAGTTAAAAGAGTATGCTTATCAGCACGCCAGGCCCTCCGAAAAGCACTTACTTTCCACCCTGCAAATGACACCTTCACTTCATTCACCACAGGGTCTGGCTGCATAGTGAAATTCATTACTCTCAGAGGAGATAACTCTGACTAGTGTCTTTTACACCTCTACCTCTTCTGTTCTTAAATAGTTCAGTCATATAAGTGGCTGACTATGTAATAAGAAACAGAACTATTTTTTTTAGCCCTGGACCGAACAGATAGAGTGCAGTTAAAATAACACTCCACCTGCTCGTTTTGGGCATATAGCTTAATTACATGATTAGAAATGTTTGATTTACTCTAATTACGAATGAATTGCCTTCTTTGCTATTGCTTTTACCGGCGTTTTCATTATCAGCCTCTCCAGTATCTACCTAACCGTTTTTTTTTTATTACCAGATGTCAACAAAACTGTTAAAAAATAGCTTCTTCACGTCCCTAATTTCCTTCTTTATTTTTCGAATTGTGGAAAGAGAAACATTAGTAGTTAGCTGCTAGCTCACGGCTTTTGTTAACAGGCATGGATAGGCATTTTGTATAGCTTCAACTTCACAATATTTTATTACATTGCGTTCAGGACTGTTAATAGTTCGACCACGACCCTGTGGTGAATGAAGTGAAGGTGTCATTTGTAGAGTGGAAAGTAGATGCTTTTCAGAGGGCCTGGCATGCTGATAAGCATATTTTTCCACTCAGTGAGTAAGGCAATTGAAAACCACCACACTCTCTTTTTTATTTAGTAGCCTAAAACCTGTAGAGGTTCAAACCAGCCTTTCAGCTGATCACCTAAACAACAACAATTGAAAGAAAAAATGTTAACATACCTTATTTTCATTTAAGTTAAGTGCCGGCATGTGTAATTTTCTGGCATATGATTTTGACCAATCTATAGGAAGAATATTTCCAAAATTTCCGGTAATTGTCCACCACATCCTGAAAAAAGAAACAAAAATTATATTTAGCAATTTTATTCCACATTTAATAAATTACTCGCTGTGGCACTCCATGCCGTGTTCATTTTGAGCATGTCACAGGGGTTAGATTAATCATAAATTCATAAGTAGATCAGAACCATAGAAGTGCAAGCGCGCTGTTACCACCAGTGCTAAACCCAGGGTGTTGGGGACAGAATTTTCCCATAGGCACAAGAAAGAAACTGTTTAATGGCAGGATTAAAAAATATTCCACAAAGACAAATCTTAAAAAAAAGTATAATTACTAAATTTAATTAATTACACTAGGGACGCATTTATTTAAAAAAGGTAAAATATTTCAAAATTTTTGTTTTTGGTTCAAATTTAATTAATTAATACCGTAGTAGAATAAAAATCTCATCATAAGAGTGCTATGTTAAGTTTTGTAACTACAGACTGTACTTTATTTTTTTATTTATTTACAATTTTAATCCATACAAAACTCAAAAAGAGTATAGAATAAGACAGTATCAAAACATTTCATCTCTTACTGTACTGTAAAATAAATGTATATCAAATGTATAAATTTACTGTACAGTTTATCTAAAGATGTGTGTGTTGTTGTTGTTTAGGTCATCAGCCTGGTTGGCTGGTTTGAACCTGTAGAGGTTTTACTAAGTAAAACGAAAAGTGAGGTGGTTTACCATTGCCACAACTCACTGAGTGGAAAAGTACGCTTATCAGCATGCCAGGCCCTCTGAAAAGCACATATTTTCCACTCTGCAAATGACACCTTCACTTCATTCACCACAGGGTCCAACTGTATAATGAAATCCATTACTTTCAGACAAGATAACTCTGATTAGTGTCTTTTACACCTCTACCTCTTCTGTTCTTAAATGATTCAGTCATTAAATTGGCTGACCATGTGATAAGCAACACAACTATTTATTTTAGCCCTGCAACGAACAGATTGAGTGTAAATAATTTGACACTTCACCTGTCTGTTATAGGCAGATGTGTGTGTATAGAAGGCTAAATCGTTTGTAAGTGATAAAGACGTTCAATAGATCTTTTTATTAATATTAAACAATCTTTCTTTTAATTAAACAAATATTGTGTACAATTTGATACAAAGGGGTTCATGACAAGCCTACTGAGTTAAGCATAGCAGGAAAAAATTATTGATAAGTGATGAATTTTTATCATTGTGTTTGACTTTTTTATTTTCATTGTATGTGATATGTGATTCAATGGGGTTCATGACAAGCCTACTGAAGTAAGCAAAAGCAAAAACAATTTTTTGGTAGTAAGTGATGAATTTATCATTGGTGATAAACTGAAAGTTAATCAGTTTTATCTTAACATGTCCTATACTCCCTTTGGAGTCTCCTGGATGAAAAAAAAAATCTTAAAAAACCCCAGATCTTGAAGAAGAAAACACAAGCGTGCAACAGATTAGTTTAAAAAACATTGTCAAGACCGTTTTGCACGTTGTTCTCTCTCTCTCTCTAGTTAACAGCCATAAGGCTGGTTGGCAACTGCTCTCCATGCTCCTCGGTCATCTGCTTTCCGCTTCAACTCGCAATATGAAGCACATCCCATGTCCTCTAGTAACTGCTTCATGTACTCCAATCTGGGTCTTCCCCGCAAATTTCTCCCCTCCACAACTCCTTCGATTATTCTTTTCAACATACTGTCATGTCGGAGTATGTGGCCTATCAGCTGGGCTCTTCTCTGTCTGATCCATTTTAGGAAGCTCCTTCCCTCCCCCGTTCTACCGAAAACTTGTTCGTTCGTCATCATTTCTCTCCAGCTGACCCTCAACATCCTTCTATAGCACCAGGCTTCAAATGCAGCTAATCTTCTCTCTTCCCTCACACCAAGTGTCCAAGCTTCACTCCCGTAAGCTGCAATACTCCACACATATGTCTTCAGCATGCGTTTCCTTACATCAAGACTAACATTCCTAGAAGTGAATAAGCTCTTCTTCTTATTAAAAGCATTCTTAGCCTGGGTAATCCTGCTTGCGACATCCCTGTAACTCCTTCCATCATTTGTGATCTTACTGACCAGGTAATTAAACTCATTCACTTCCTTTATCACCCCATTTCTCAATGTTATCGCTGTGCTGTTTTCTCTGTTTCTGCAACATACCAGAATTTTTGTTTTGTGGGTGTTTATTTGCATGCTGAATTCCTCATCCATTACTGCATCCATCCTATTCAGTATTCTTTGTAGGTCCTCCTCACTTTCTACCATCACCGCTGTGTCATCCGCAAACCTGAGCATATCTATCCTTTCCCCATGAATTGTCACTCCTAGGTTCATTTCTTCTCTCACTCTGTCAATTGCTTTCTGCACGTATAGGTTGAACAAGTATGGTGATAGGGAACACCCTTGTCGCACAACCCTCTGGATGCAGGCAGATTCCTCCTTTCTTCCACTTCTAACTACTCCCATTTCTCGTTTATATATGTTATAGATGAGTCTTCTGTCTCTAAAGCTGATACCTACTTGGCGTAGGATGTTGAATAACACTTTCCAGTTTACCCTGTCAAATGCCTTTTCAATGTCAACAAAGGCTATGCAAGTACGTTTCCCTTTTCTCATTTGCTTTTCAATCACTTGCACGTTGTTATACAATTTTAAAAGAAAACACTGTCATACTACTGTACTCTTATTCCATCCGTTGATAATTTCTTACTGTAAATCCCTTTCCTATGTTATTTTTAATTTAAATTAAATTTTTGTCCTTTGATAAATAAATTTTTGATTTTAATCTAGTCTAAAGTATAAAATGTACTTTTTTATTAATTTAAAAATACATTCACCTTAAAAGAAATAAATTCAGACAGTAAAAGTACAGTACATTCACACAAAACTTAAACACTACAAAGCAGTTCTAAGATCACAAGCAATGTACAGCAGTGAAACCCTCTTCAGTATTGATGGAAACAGAATAAAAGAAACAATCAGAAAAATAGAAAGAAGGATTCTTAGAACCTGCATAAACAAGAAACACATAGTTGACAACCAGCACAGACTTTTACCAAGAGAACAAATTTATAAAGAAATAGAACCAATCACTGATGCAATGCGCAAAAAGAGAATTTCTTTCTTTGCACATATCCTCAGAACTCCAGAAAACCGATTATTAAGAAAAAATGTAGAAAAATTCATGTGTGCAAAAACAGAAGGAGCCACAATTCCTTGGCTTGAAGAAATCAAAAAAGACAGAACAGAACTAAATCTAACAATTGCTGATGTCAAAGATCGCATATCGGTTTACAAGGAAACAATTAAAGACAAAACAAAATTTTATCAGTAAGAACAATTAAACGAAAAGAACAGGTTTGTTCAGACGAATTGAGAAAAACAAGATGGGACAGAATGAAAAAGTATTGGAAAGAAAGAAATGAAAATGAAATAAACTGCCAAAGAAAAAGAACTAACCAAAGAGACTAAAGTGATCCTTTGTGGTCATAAAATTAAAATAGCCGGCCGCATTGGCGCAGTTGGTAACGTGCTCGCCTCTCATCATGCGGTCCTGGGTTCGAATCCCACTCAGGCACGGCATATTTTCATACGTTACAAAATATCATTTCATCCTCCACTGTACAAAGTTACACCCCATCGTCGTCGCTAATGACCGTTGTAGTTGATGCGACGTTAAATAAATAAATAAAAAAAAAAATGAAATGATATTTTGTAACGTATGAAAATATGCCGTGCCTGAGTGGGATCCGAACCCAGGACATATTGTAAACATATTGTTTACACAGGTTGTAGGTTACAAGTTATTAAATGAAGTTCCGGCTTATACGTAAAGGACTTGATCTCATCAATTTTAGATAAATGAGTCAATAAACTGTACTAATATATTACAGAAAAATTCAGGTTAAATTTTAATAGGCCTATATACATTTTCACTTATTTAAAAAAAATACAATATTCAAAAATTATATGGTTATTAAATAATGTTTTATTAATATAATAAATAGGTTTAAACACAAAAGTTAAATTTCCCAAAAGGTTTATAAATAAATATTCGGTTTAATAAAAACAGCAATAAATTCATTTTTTTAAATCGCAAAAAAACTGAGGCCTAAGTAAGCCTGATTCAAAGTGCACTTTGTAAAAAAAAAATTTTGTGTACAACTATATGCATTTTTTTTAAATTAAAAAAAAAAACAACAGCGCAGGTTAACCCAGAAATGTAAAAAAACATCTAAAAAACTAAAGAGTACATCAGTAGTTTAATTCATACTAGTTACGTATAATTAAATAAGGTAATATCGGTAAGGAAAATTGGTGGTGTTCAGGTCATATATAATTACCTTAATCTAATAGAATTGAAAAAACGTGAAGTCCACTGGTGAAGTCATAAGAAAATTTAAAGATATAGACTAATTCTTTTAGAGAAAACTAATTGTAAAATAAGTACATACAGAAATATTCCAAGGCAGTTCAGTAGCTTACATCACACATCTGTTTTCCCCTTTTTTGGTTACGGCAGATCAATCAAAATGACTAAATTTTATGTGTTATAACAGAATCATACTTTTAACCAGCAACACTTTCAACGAAAACGGCGTAAAGTAGAACTTAAAGAATCATTACATAATGACAATTTAATAACAAAACACAATATAGGTTGACCGTACACCTACAATGTACAAAGGTCTCAACGCACACAAAGAATATGAAAACGTCTCCAATACAACCCCCGTAGAAGCAACGAGAGGTCACATGATCCAAAGAGGTAATCACAACTTGCATTCCCCCAACGAAACTGTAGACATCTATAAAAAATTATCTACACATGTTAAAAAAAGACAAAGCGTTTTTTATTGTCCACGCTAATTTTCAAAACTACTGGACGGATTTTCATGAAATTGTTAAAGCATATTCATATTTATATTCACAGCAACAATTTTAAATTTAATAGTAAACGAATGCGCCCTGTAAACCCAAAACCCGTAACCCAAAACAACTAGACACCACATTCAAACCAAAGCACGCAAATTGTAGTTCACCAACAGAAAATGCTACAGCGCTCACACTTTGCCATAAGGTGAAGTTAGTAACGTGCTCGCCTCTCATCATGCGGTCTTGGGTTCGAATCCTACTCAGGCATGGCATATTTTCATACGTTACAAAAAAATCATTTCATCCTTCACCGTCTGCATTAGCAGTAATTGCAAAACAGTCGGACGTTAAACCAAAAAAAAAAAATAATGTGAAGTTTGGCCACCAAAGAGATCGGGAGGATAAAAATAATTAAATTTTCAAGCTGTACAGAGTAGTCGACGAGCAAACTCCATGGCGGCGCTGCGATACTTTGTGTAGGTTTACCGATAGTTCGAAGTTTTTTTTGTTATTCCCCCCTTCCAGCATAATTTGTCACATTTTGCCGGCCGCATTTGCGTAGTTGGTAACGTGCTCGCCTCTCATAATGTGGTCTTAGGTTCGAATCCCATTCAGGCACGGCATACTTTCATACGTTACAAAAAAATCATTTCATCTTTCACCGTCTGCGATAACTTACGATTTTGGAATTTCGTACACGCTGTAAGAATATAATTGTCTATATTTTGTTAAAATTTCAAACTTTTCGGTCAAATACTTATAGAGTTAGTGAGCCTCCAAACGCATGAAATTAGTTGCGGTATCAAAAAAACCGGGTGTTTTTATCTTCTAACCTCGATATGGCAATTTTGAAACAACATTAAAAATCTGGTGTGAAACACTCACACAACTTTCTCTTGCCAATGCAAATAATTAACAATAAACCTAACATTAGTAATAAAACATTAGAAATAAACATAACCTAATTTTAATCATGAGTGAAAGACGCAAAATGAAAATCAACCTCAGTTTGGCTTAGAAATACGGAAAATCACTCTTTCTCTCTAAACTAGGCTCTGTAGAGAAAAATGCTCTAAACAAAAGTTGTAGATCTTTTAATTTTCTATAAATTTAATTATATACACTTTTGTCGTAAAATGCATACTAAGGCCGAAATCTTAAAAAAATTGTTTTTTCTCACGTTTTCGTGAGAAAAAACTGAAAATCGCAAATTACCGCTAAACTAAGCGTTATACAAAAAAATGTTTGAAATAAAAGTTGTAGAATTTTTAATTCTCTACAACTTTTATTATATAACGTTTTGCGCTAAAATGCATATTAAAGCCGCAATCTTAAAAAGAAAATGTTTTTACGTAAAAACAGCCTCACGCAGAATTTCAGCAAACATGGCGCCTACCCTATCTTGTAGAGAATAAAAAATTGAGTAAACCAAGTGATTTTAAAAAAAATCGTAGGACCAGTTTTTGAGAAAATCGCAAAAAAGTGAAAAATTATACGAATAAACTACTACTTCCGGTTGACCGATTTTGATGAAAATGTTCGTGTCGGGTCCGGTAGTGGTATGTAACTTAAGTTTCAAGTTTCAAGTTCGTACGATGTTCCGTTCTTGAGATATTCTGTTCACACACACGCACGCACGCACGCGCGCGCGCGCACACACACACACACACACACACACACAGACAGACCAATCGCTAAAAACATGTTTTTTGGGTTCAGGGGGTCTGAAAACGTATAGATCCGGTGAAAACTCGATTTTGAAAAATCGACATGAAAACAATACTTTCCTTCCTATATATTCTGATAGGAAAGAGAAAGTAAAAATATAGGCCTATTAAGGGTCAACGCAGAATAAAATGAGCTAAATTTTTATGTAAAGTATGTTGAAATCCGAGTAATAGTTTTGGGGATGCTTTGGGTTCAAACTCGGGTGTCTATGATTATGACACCGATAGTAATGTCTTTTACACCTCTACCTCTTCTGTTGTAAAATAGTTGTTATATAATTGGCTGACTATCGAACGTCGTACGATCTCCCGTTCTTGAGATTTGTGTTCACACACGCGCACGCGCGTACTCACACACACACCAATCGCTGAAAACATACAGGTATTTCTTGGGTTCAGGGGATCTGAAAACGTGTATGTCCGGTGGAAACTCGATTTCGAAAAATCGACATGACAAAAATACTTTCCCTATATCTATATTCTTATAGAAAATGTTTTCAGCGATTGGTGTGTGTGTGTGTGTGTGTGTGTGTGTGTGTGTGTGTGCGCGCGCGCGCGCTCTCTCACACACTGCTGCACACATAAACATATTTCTTGGGTTCAGGGGGTCTGAAAACGTGTACATTCGGTGGAAACTCGATTTCGAAAAATAGACATGAAAACAATACTTTCCTTCCTATATACTCTGATAGGAAAGAGAAAGTATAAAACCCGTATAAAATCCAATACAAGATATCTATACAAATTAACCAATCAGGAAAGAGTTAAATTATATAATAAATCCCTTTTTGAAAATCAAATATTAGATTTTACTCGGTTCGCACGCGCGCGCGCACACACACACACACACACACGCGCACACACACACACACCATTCGCTAAAAACATATTTCTTGGGTTCAGGGAGTCTGAAAACGTGTATATCAGATGGAAACACGATTTCGAAAAATCGACATGAAAATAATACTTTCCTTCCTATATATCTATATTCTGATAGGAAAGAGAAAGTAAAAAAACCCGTATAAAATCCAATACAAGATATCTACAGAAATTAACCAATCAGAAAAGAGTTAAATTATATAATAAATCCCGTTTGATAATCACATATTAGATTACTCGGTAAAGAAATAAAAAAAAAACAAGTGAAACTTAAATAAGACTTTCAAAAACCTGTACAAAGAGGATAAAATTACAGAGAGTAAAGCGTAGTAGTTTTAATCCAGTAAGTATAGGTCATTTGTTTTAGCTAGAAGCTCTCCCTCCAACGCTGTGTGCCGCTGAGCTGTTCTGTTTAGTGGTGGGGGAAGCACCTCGTAGTTGTAACAGTAGTATACAGTTAGAAAGAGATGGAATGATCATTAAGTGAGAAGGAGACAACACTTGCCCCTTGAAACTATCCCTACTCTACCTACTCGCCCTCCCCTTACAAGCTTCTTCCTAAAACAAATGCACTATACAAATAGGTAGGCCTACAACACATAATAGCGCAATATACAATCAAGACTGGCGTTGATTAAAAGGGCTTCTTCATTTTGCTCTAATTTACAATTCTATTCAAAGATAGCGCTTTTCAAATTACGCACCCCTGGTGCAGATGCTACTAGTATTTTCTTTCTCTTATTTGAATCTATTCAAAGTCCATTTCCACTATCTCATAGAAGAGATAGAGAGAGAAATATTTTATTACCATTGTGGTATTCAATGGCAAATAAAAATCATTAATATTGATATTAAACTAGGCTCTGTAGAAAAAAATTCTTGAAATAAAAGTTATAACTTTCTTTATATAAGTTTTTGTGGTAAAATGCATACTTAGGCCACGATGTTAAAAAATCTAATTTTTAACCTATTTTTATGAGCAACATACAAAAAAATCACTAATTGGGGCTAAACTAAGGCATCGTAAGAAAAGTTTAGAGTCAAATTGTAGGTTTTTAAATTTCCTACAACTTTAATTATATCTCTCTAAAATATATAAAAATTTCGTGTCACAGTGTTCTACTCCATACTCCTCCGAAACGGCTTAACCGATTTTGATGAAATTTTATATGTACACTTGGTAGATTTGAAAATAGGTTTTTATCTACTTTTTATACCCCTAAGTGATAAGGGTGGTCCATCCCAAAAAAAAATTTTATTTTTTATTTTTTTATAATCTGGCATTAAAAAATACATACACTCCTAAATTTTCACCCTTCTACCACCAACCCTTATTTTTGCAAAACAACGTTTGCCGGGTCAGCTAGTTATAGTATATATTTGATTTTATATATAAATCTTAAAAAAAAAAAAAAATTTTACCATCAGAGCATACGTCCAACAAGTATTTCAGCAGACGTAGCACTAGTATTTTGTAAAGCATAAAAAAATTTAGAAAATGAGGCAATTTCTAAAATTATCACAGGGAATTGTAGGAACCGGTTATGAGAAAATCGCAGTAAAAAAACTGCACGAATAAATTCTCACTTCCTGTAGACTGATTTTTACTTTCTCTTGCCTATATGGATATATAGGAAGGAAAGTATTGTTTTCATGTCGATTTTAAGAAATCGAGTTTTCACCGGATCTATACGTTTTCAGACCCCGTGAACGCATAAAACATGTTTTTAGCGATTGGTCTGTGTGTGTGTGTGTGTGTGTGTTTGTGTGTGTGTATGTGTTTGTGTGTGTGTATGTGTGTGTGTATGTGTGTGTGTGTGTGTGTGTGTGTGTGTGTGTGTGTGTTTGTGTGTGTGTGAACAGAATATCTCAAAAACGGAACTTCGTACAAACTTGAAACTTGAAACTTAAGTTACGTACCACTACCGGACTCGACACGAACATTTTCATCAAAATCGGTCAACCGGAAGTGGTAGTTTATTCGTGTAATTTTTCACTTTTTTGCGATTTTCTCAAAAACTGGTCCTACGATTTTTTTTTAAATCGCCTGGTTTACTCAATTTTTTATTCTCTACACGATAGCGTAGGCGTCATGTTTGCTGAAATTCTGCGTGAGGCTGTTTTCACGTAAAAACGTTGTTTTTTTAAGATTACAGCTTTAATATGCATTTTAGCGCAAAACTTTTTATAATAAAAGTTGTAGAGAATTGAAAATTCTACAACTTTTATTTCAAACAATGTTTTGTATAACGCTAAGTTTAGCGGTAATTAGCGATTTTCTGTTTTTTTTCTCACGAAAATGTGTGAAAAATTGATTTTTTTAAGATTTCGGCCTTAGTATGCATTTTACGACAAAAGTGTATATAATTTAATTTATAGAAAATTAAAAGATCTACAACTTTTATTTAAAGCATTTTTCTCTACAGAGCCTAGTTTAGAGAGAAAGAGTGATTTTCCGTATTTCTAAGCCAAACTGAGGTTGATTTTCATTTTGCATCATTCACTCATGATTAAAATAAGGTTATGTTTTTGACGTTAGTTTTTTGTTTATTTCAAATATTTTATTAATAATGTTAGGTTTATTGTTAATTATTTGCATTGGCAAGAGAAAGTTGTGTGAGTGTTTCACACCAGATTTTTATGAAAATATTTGCGTTAGATCCCCTAGTGGTACCTAATTTAAGTTCAAAGTTCCAACTTCATACGATATTCCGTTCTTGAAATACATTATTTTATTCATACACAGACCAACCATTAAAAACATTTGTTTTGGGTTCAGAGGGCCGAAAACATGTGTTTCTGGTCAAAATTAGATTTCGAATAATCGACATGAAAACATTATTTTTCTTCCCTACATATTCATACAGGGCAAGAGAAACTAAAAGACATTAATTTTTTTTACTCCTAATTTGTGTACGTTGCAATCTGTTCAATTTAGAACAATAAGCAACCCGATGACCCAATCAGATGAGGATGATGTGTATGACGTGTAAATGAGACTGTGTAGTCTTCTACAGACACACTCACTGAGTATGGTTAATTGAACCCCAACCATCAAAGTACACCTCCTAACCACTGCCTAGTATTCAAATCCGTATAGTTCAGCCGCTCTAAGTTTGCTCCTACTGTCAACAAACCAAAACCAGCTACTACAGGGTGCACGCTAGAGTCCATGACTTTATGGATGCCGTATTCCTATTAAGTTAACTATTTTTTTAAATTATAAGTACTTAAAGTACTAAAAACATCAGTCGTGATATGATGTAGGCCTAACAATTTCATTTATAAAAATACTGTTAAAAGTATTTTCTATTTAAATACTTTTGAAAGTATTTTGGTGTTACTTTTTAATCAGCGTGTACACATTTTTATATAATGCGCATGCTCAGTGACGTCATTATTTGTTTACATTAGGAGCAAACTTATAGAGGCTGGACTGTAGTAAAGTAACAATTGCTAGAGTCCCAGCTGCGTGTAGTTGTTGTGGAATGCAGTGCGTTGTTATAGGTAGTAGTGGGAGAATGAATGAGTTAGTAGCATATTTCACAGCTGATGCATTTGTAATGGTAGCGTCTACTAACTAGACTAAAAAAATATTCTTATCATCCGGCGCATTAATTTAACAAATATAGGGTGATTCAAAAAGAGCGCCGGTTTTGATATATCAAATTAAGAGATTTATTTTATTGAAAAACTGAAAATAAATACATCAACAAGTTCATCTTACCTTCCAATTTCATGTATGAAAAATGATGTCATGCATGTGTCCTCCTCTACTGCGCTGGCACGCATCAACTCTGTCCATGAAATTGGATATTACTGCACGACAAGTTTCGACTTCCATTTGCCCGATAACCCGTCGAATTTCCTCCTTCAAGTCATTAATGTTTCGGGGTTTATTGGCATACACCAATGACTTCAGATGACCCCAAAGATGAAAGTCACAAGGCGTCAAGTCACACGACCTTGGTGACCATTGATGGTCGGAATTACGAGAAATGATGCGATCCTGGAACCATTCACGGAGCAACAACATGTTTCTCGTGCAGCAACTGAATTTTATACGGGTGATATTGGAGATCATACCGAAGAATTCTCCGTACAGAAGAACATCGTAAACCCAATTGTTGAGAACGGCGACGTATTGATTTCGCTGGGCTAACAGCCACACTGCCAGGAACCAACGCAACGTTCTGCTCAGTTCGGCCAGAACGACGACGTCCAGAACTTTTAAGGTCGACTGTTGAACCCGTCTCAAAAAACTTTTTCATGAGCCTGCGAACTGTTGATTCATTCGGTGCTTCATTACGTCCTAGAGTACCGCGAAGTCGCCTGACAGTAGCCGCATAACTCTCTCCACTCTGGTAAAATGTTTTGACGATTAACACTCGTTGTGCAATAGTAAACTTCTCCATGGTTAGACACAGACTGCGAGAGTACTACACTGCGAATAAGAGAAACTACAACTGAATCGTCAATCGGAATGTTCTCCGAAATAGAAATGAGGTCTAACAATGTTGCCAACCGATAAACAAAAATTTACCAGCCGTTTAAAAACCGGCGTTCTTTTTGAATCACCCGTTACCTAACGGGTTATTAACTTGGGTCAGATTCATAATATTTAACTTACCAATTTATATAAAAATATGTAAATAAATAAATGTAATAAATAACAACAATATGTTAAATACGGAAAGTTTGACAACGAATGTTTTGTATCAGAGTAATAGAACAATAATTGTGCCAGCATGCGTCACTCATTCATTATACCTCAACCGTACCCTCCAACCCGCAGCCGACCCCATTAGCGTAGTTGGTAACGTGCTCGCCTCTCATCATGCAGTCTTGGGTTCGAATCCCATTCAGGCACGGGATATTTTTATACGTTACAAAATAACATTTCATCCTTCATTGTCTGCATTAGCAGTAATTGTAGAACAGTCGGACGTTGAACAAAAAAATAAACTTCAACCCGCAACTACATATAGCTTGGAACCGCATAATAACTTTACTACAGTCCAGCCTCTGTTAGTTTGCTCCTAATGTAAACAAATAATGACGTCACTGAGCATGCGCATTATATCTAAATGTGTACACGCTGATTAAAAAGTAACAACAAAAATACTTTCAAAAGTATTTAAATACAAAATACTTTTAAAAATATTTTTCTAAATTAAATTGTTAGGCCTGCATCATATCACGACTGATGTTTTTAGTACTTTAAGTACTTATATTGCCCATAACAGACAGGTGGAATGTCAAATTATTTACACTCAATCTGTTAGTTGCAGGGCTAAAATAAATAGTTCTGTTTCTTATCACGTGGTCAGCCAATTAAATGACTGAATCATTTAAGAACAGAAGAGGTAGAGGTGTAAAAGACACTAATCAGAGTTATCTCGTCTGAAAGTAATGGATTTCATTATACAGCCAGACCCTGTGGTGAATGAAGTGAAAGTGTCATTTGCAGAGTGGAAAATATACGCTTTTCAGAGGGCCTGGCACGCTGATAAGTGTACTTTTCCACTCAGTGAGGAAGGCAACGGTAAACCACCTCACTCCTCGATTTACTTAGTAAAACCTCTACTGGTTCAAACCAGCCATTTGGCTGATGACCTAAACAACACAACAACAAGTACTTATAATTTAAAAAATAGTTAACTTAATAGGAATACGACATCCATAAAGTCACGGACTCTAGCGTGCACCCTGTAGTAGCTGGTTTTGGTTTGTTGACAGTAGGAGCAAACTTAGAGCGGCTGAACTATAGGACTTTTCAACTACGGAACCTTCGTCTACAAAAATCAGCTGTTATGTAGCTGACTCGCGGCGACGACTTTTCCTCTAGACCAACCCTGGCCTTCGGGCCAGCCCAGTCAGTCAGCTGGTAGAAAGTCGCTATTATTTGTTAAGTAACACCGGTTGTGCAAGCGACTTTGTATGGTGACCAGTTGACAGTCATCCATGAACAAACTCTACTGGGGGTCTCTGTTCAAACTCATGTCTAATCCACGTCAAAAAAAAAATACAGTAAAAAGCAGCGATCAAATTAGGTAGTTGTCAACAATGTACAGTTCCCGATAACAAATAAGAGCTAAAAAATAAAAAAAGACCAACCCGGTGGTGGAATAAAGACATTATTAATTAAAAATCTATTTTTAGATACTACTTACGTTCATTAAAACCTGTATAATATGGATACTAATTCATTAGAAAAAAATAAGGTAGATTATTTTAAAACAAAAAACAATTTAAAAAACCAAACTAAAATAAATAAATGAAACCTCTTCCAACAACAAAGAAACTAAATTAACAATCAAATATAAATCATCTCTAAATATAACCTGCCTTTTAAAAAATAAAAATAAATAAAAGTTTAAAATTGAATTTAGAGATGTGTAATTAATCAAAGTTTTAAGTGGAAGTTAAAATGAATTGTGTGTGTTGGTTTGGGGTGGTGAGGTTTTTAAGATGTGTCATTTTGGTGTTCCTTTCAGTTATTATTACTAGTTATAACTGATCTAAAAGGGAAAGGAGAGATAGATTAAGCAGGCAGTTGCTATTTTTAGATTAGTGAGACAAAACATACCTCCTAACTAACTTTCTTAGATTACCATTCTTTCAACTATATCTTTTTAAGTTGTGTTTTTATTTTTCATCACTCACTTTATTTGCTTTTAAAATTAGTTTTGGATCTAGCCTACAACGCGGAGGTCTCAGGTTCGATTCCCGGTTAGAATCTCTAAATTTTTACAAATTGAAACTCACAATTACTCGTACATAAACCACCGTACTCGCTAATAACCAAAATATAATTTTCTTTTTTAAAGTGCCATTTTAAATACTTCTAGAAGAACTGTATGTAGCCCACATACTCAGTATTCGTTCACTATATATTTTTCTTTTTTCTTCTGTTAATCCTTTGTTCTGTTTTTACTTTTTATGGAAGCCTTCATATTCAGTTCTCACCGGATGGTGACATTAAGTGGCAAACCTTATTTGTTTGGTGGCCCTGAAAAGGGCCTTTTAAGCGGTGGTCGTCTTGGAGAGGCGTCGGTCGTAGTCATCGTGGCGGTCGAGGAGCTGGGTGACACGGGGTGTCGTCGTCCAGCAGAGACATCATCTTCTGATGACGGTCCGGTCGACGGCTTACGGTGACGGGACGGCGAGCGGAAGCATCATCTTCTCTCTTGCGGGGTCGTCGATTAGTTCTCGCTGGAGTTCGGCAGCCGTGTGCGGTGGTGGACGTCTTGTCGTTGTCTGGATCGGAAGCGACGAGCCGGCGTAGTGGAAGCGGAGCCCGAAGAGTGACGGCTCGGCTACCGGGTTCAGACCTAGCCTTCCCTCAGCGGCAGTTGGGTCCCCACTGCGCGCGGCAGTGGTGGCCCCCACAGCCCCGCAGTATCGGGTAGGCGTAGGCCATCCGCCGTTAGCGCGGCCGAGGTGGCTCTCTCCGGGCCGGCGAAGGCTGACCGGTGCGGGAATGTAGCGTCCGCCACCGATAGCTAGACCAGGGATGGTGCGTCTGGTATCGGCTGGGCCTACGCCTACCCGACACTGCGGGGCTGTGGGGGCCACCACTGCCGCGCGCAGTGGGGACCCAACTGCCGCGCGCAGTGGGGACCCAACTGCCGCTGAGGGAAGGCTAGGTCTGAACCCGGTAGCCGAGCCGTCACTCTTCGGGCTCCGCTTCCACTACGCCGGCTCGTCGCTTCCGATCCAGACAACGACAAGACGTCCACCACCGCACACGGCTGCCGAACGCCAGCGAGAACTAATCGACGACCCCGCAAGAGAGAAGATGATGCTTCCGCTCGCCGTCCCGTCACCGTAGGCCGTCGGCCGGACCGTCATCGCCCGCTGACGCGAGCGATGCCCACAGCGGTCCCTCGATCGAGCCTTGCGCCCACCGGACCCGACGAAGCAGCCATCGACGCACTACTGCGAGGGAAGCAGATGACGTCTCCGCTGGACGACGACACGCCGTGTCGCCCAGCCTCCGACCGCCACGACGACTACGACAGACGACCACCGCTTAAACGGCCCTTTTCAGGGCCACCAAAATAATAAGGTTGCCACATAACGTCGCCATCCGGTGACAAGTGGCGCCCGAACGTGGGGCAAGGATATGAAAAGGATTTTTCATACCGGACCAGCACCTGAGATAACAGAAGATATGGCGCCCAACACAACACAACTGCCTGCAGCTTGACGAGGCTGGACTGCTTCGTTCTCGCATGCAGCCACCGAATTTCACCCAGCAGCACAGTTCTTAGTGGGGGGGGGGAATTGTCACCGCCACCCCTTCTAATTAATCATTTACTGTGTTGCCGGCCTTCATTAGTTCTCCCGGCCTTTGTCGGCGCGATGGACTCTTTAGCGGCGAAGCGACAAAGCCCTGTAGCGGCGCCCGACAAACCTTTCGGCTGCCTTTGTCATCAACGCCAAGTCAGTAGCCGCTCTCTACAACAGCGCTCTTGGCAGCTATATAAAGAGCGCTGCACTGAGCCTGCCGATTCAATTCTAATCAAGACACCGAGACCTTCACTTCGATCCAGACAACGACGAGACGTCCACCACCGCACACGGCTGCCGGACTCCAGCGAGAACTAATCGACGACCCCGCAAGAGAGAAGATGATGCTTCCGCTCGCCGTCCCGTCACCGTAGGCCGTCATCGCCCGCTGACGCGAGCGATGCCCACAGCGGTCCCTCGATCGAGCCTTACGCCCACTGGACCCGACGAAGCAGTCATCGACGCACTACTGCGAGAGAAGAAGATGACGTCTCCGCTGGACGACGACACGCCTTGTCGCCCAGCCTCCGACCGCCACGACGACTACGACAGACGACCACCGCTTAAACGGCCCTTTTCAGGGCCACCAAAATAATAAGGTTGCCACTTAACGTCGCCATCCGGTGACACACGTTCAATTCATTTGTTAGAAAATGTACGTATTTAAATCGAACATTAGTTTACCATTAATAACTGAAATTTTACTATTGCTACTCTTTCATTGTTATTTTTCGTTAAATTATTTACTATTATATTATATTTACTATTATTTACTTTCGTTTACAACCTGTAGGAGGCGCTTGCCTCGCGCGGAGTATTCTTACAGTAGATCGACTATACGGTAAACTAGCCTCTGTAAAGAAAAAAGCTTAAAATAAAAATAAATAACTGTTTTATACAAAACAAAACAAAATTAAGGTAACTATTAGGCCATTCCGCCAGCCCAGTCATTCAGCTGGTAGAAGTCACTATTATTTGTTAAGTAACACTAAGTGGACAAGCGAATTTGTATGGTGACCACCTGACAGCCGTTCCTGAACAAACTCCACTGGGGGTTTCTATTCAAAAATTCATGCCGAATCACATCAAAAAATACAGCGATCATATTGGGTAAATGTCAATAAAGTAATTTTTTTTCTTTTTTTGTTCTAAGTCTGACTGGTTTTCAATTTCTGTTAAAGCAGACAGTAGATAATGATGATAATGAAAATGAGTGACGAAAAAATGCCACACCTGATCGGGAATCGAACCCGGGGACCCAGGTGTAGAAGCCAGTTGCGCTAATCACTACGCTAACGGGCCGGCCGTTGAGAAGGAACAGAGGGAGGGAGAAACAGAAAGATAGAGATAGAGAGAGAGAGAGAGAGAGAGAGATGGGGGAATTTTTATTTTCTTATGGTTTTACGTCTGACTGTTTCGCAAAGTGGAGAATGATGATATATGAAAATTATTGATGAAAAAATACCAGACCTGACCGGGAATCGAAGCCGGGACCCCGGCGTAGAAGACAATTGCACTAACCACTACGCTAACGGGCCGGCCAATTTTATATATTTTTTTTTTATATTTTATACTTAATACTGTTGTACATAAAGTACAGTTCTCGATAACAATAAGAGCTAAAAGATAACTTATTTTTTTAATTCTTTAAACATTTGTGTGTGATGATCAAATACGTTATTATTCTTAAGGCCCGCTGCTGACGGGCGGTAAATTGCCGCGCCGCCGAAGCGGCTAACGTCCAAACGGTTTAGCTTTCCTAATATCCCAATATGTGACTGCCAACGGGCGGACGGTGCCGTCGCGGACTACTTAGAATGTCTGAGAATTCAGGCGTCGCCGTCGCGGTCGATTTCGTGCCGTCGGGTTCTGCCTCTCCGCTGAGCGGCTTCAAGGTCATGCGGCGAGGAATAACATGAGTGGTCCTTTATCTCTGCCAACTGACGGTCGAAACCGCAGCGGCTGCAGTATTTTGTTCAATTTTGTTCTATTTTTTAGTATTTTTAGTAATTTATTTCTTTTTCAGTGTTCTTTTTTTGTATAAGTTTATTATGGATGAAATATATATAGACTTATTTATTGATGAAGTTAGAAAACGGCCAGAATTATGGCAAGTTTCTAACGAAAATTACAGAGACAAAACAAAAAGAGAGCACGGTGGTTTTGTATCTGTCAGATTTTTAATAGTGAATTTCATATCATAATTTACATAATTTTTATTTTTAAGTTAGGTATCTATTCTTTATAATTATATTGTTTTACATTTAAATGATGGTTTTTCTTTGTTTTAAATTTAGGCTACTTTTTATAGTCTACCATATAAATGAATTTCAGATCACGTTTACAATTATTGACTTTTAATTTTTTTTAAATTTAGCACCCTGCAGTAACCAAAAATTGTTTTGTTTCCCATATCACAATGAGTTTAAATATATTATATTAAAAAAAAAATTAAAAACAATAAAAAAATTAGTTTAAAATAATACAACTAATGTACATCTTAGAAACCACGGACAAAATATGCAAGTGAGCCGCGATTCAAATTTATTTTTTTTACTTTTTTATATCTAATCTAAACCTGATTTACGACTTATCCAAATGTGTCTTGTCTCAAAGTTACGACTAACATTTCTATCGGTGGTATGGAGAGTCTCATGTTTGTATCTTCACTCTTTAATTTTTCACCGAGTTTGTGTAATCAAAAGACTTCACACTCAGACAAAAATAATTGAAAACTTTATATTATCATTTCGTAATTCCGAGAACATGGTTAAAACTGCCATGGCAATGACATGGTTAAAATGGTTGAAAATGCCTGGCGCTTACAAAGAGGCGAACCCAGTACTTATTTTTCTTCTTTATAATAAAGTTTTTAGAAACTAAATATATAAACACTTCTTGTTTCCTCCTATATACTTCCATTACTACTGAAAATAACGAAGCGGTTCGTGCCGCTCATGTGCAGTGTAGCGAACCGCTGGGAGGCGCCGTTGCGGATCCCCGACGGCACCGCTCGACTTGAGCCGTCCGTCAGCAGCAGTACTAAGAGTTTATAAATGTTCTATTTCATTACCATGAACACTTTCACGTTTCTTAGTTTTTCTGAATAAATACAGATAATTTTTATAAACGTACATAATTTTGTTTAATAAACCCATTCACAAAACGGTAATCTATATTGATATTAAAACAGCAGAATAAAGTAATGTATTCAAGAATAACAATATCAAAATTAATTACCATTAAAACGTAATAAATTATAAAGCAGTTCTAAGGAATAAGTTATTCATTCATAAGAGGGAGGGAAAATTGAAGGCGCCGTACAATAACAACTAAATCTGTTATTTATGATTTTATGTTAATCATATTCTATAGTGACAGCCACAGTTGAAGGCAGTACGAAATCGTGAATCATTGTAAAACAATGTTGCCATATTTCTCTCAACATAATAAACTAACCTCTTAAGTTATTTTATTTTGTCTGTATGAATGTAACAGTCTCCGATATAGGTATCAGACGAACTAATGTCCCATAGCCCCGAGCGAGTGAGAGGGAGATAATATGGCATAACTACGCATGGGCTAAAGGTCTTTACCGTTTTAATCCAAATCTGAAAACATACTACAGTCGTTATCTTGATTGTTAGTTTACTGCGTGCATAAACGCTAGCTCACAGCAATGAGTAAAATTATACGACAATGTTATTGGAATGGCGCGATGGATTGTGCGAGTGATGTAATAGGAGACACATATACAGACACACAACGGACAGTATACACATTAACAACACTCAAACGTAAACATAAACACACAACCTCACAGCATCAACATCAACATACCAGATGATCTCATTTACAGAACTGTCAGATGTGAGAACAAAAAAAAATAAAAAGAAAATTTTATTAAATTAATAAAATTGGATTGTTGCCTCCATTCCTTTTTAAAACTTTTAAAAGGATAGGTGGTTTGTACAATTTTTATAGTAAAAAACAATATTACAAATTTATTAATTTCAAAGCATTATATTTAAATTAAAACATTAATTTTAGAAGATTTTGATAAAAGATTCAACTATTTTAAAGAATTTTAAGAATTTTAATTTTTAAGTATTTTAAAAAAAAATTTACCAAGGATTTTTTTTAATAAAAGAAGTTGAATTTTGAGAATAAAACTTTTTGCAGTTTTTTATTTATGAACCTGGGACAGTGAGAGCGTTATGGATTCTCTCACTACCACGGCTAGGGGACTGCAGTTCATCTCAATACTGTAACTGGAAATGCTTTTTTACTTTCTCTTGCCCATATGAATATATAGGAAGGAAAGTATTATTTTCATGTCGATTTTTCGAAATCGAGTTCTCACCGCATCTACACGTTTTCAGACCCCCTCAACCCACACAAACATGTTTTTAGCGATTGGTCTGTGTGTGTGTGTGCGTGCGTGCGTGCGTGCGTGTGTGTGTGTATCTCAAGAACGGAACATCGTACAAACTTGAAACTTAAGTTACATACCACTACCGGACCCAACACGAACATTTTCATCAAAATCGGTCCACCGGAAGTAGTAGCTTATTCGTGTATTTTTCACTTTTTTGCGACTTTTTCAAAAACTGGTACTACGATTTTTTTAAAAATCGCCTCAATTATTTAATATTTTATGCTCTACATGATAAGGTAGACGCCATGTTTGCTGAAATTCTAGGTGAGGCTGTTTTCACGTAAAAACATAATTTTTTAAGATTACGGCTTTAATATGTATTTTAGCGCAAAACTTTATTAATAAAATATGTAGAGAATTTAAAATCCTACAACTTTTATTTTAAAACATTTTTTGTATAACGCTTAGTTTAGTAGTAATTAGCGATTTTCTGTTTTTTCTCTCACGAAAACGTGTGAAAAATCGATTTGTTTAAGAATTCAGCATTAGTACGCATTTTACGACCAAAATGTATATAAAAAAAGTTATAGGAAATTAAAAGATCTACGACTTTTATTTAAATATTTTTCTCTAAAGAGCCTAGTTTAGCAAGGAAGAGTGATTTTCCGTATTTTTAAGCCATACTGAGGTCGACTTTCATTTTGCGTCTTTCACTCATGTTTAAAATAAGGTTATGTTTATTAAGGTTAGTTTTTGCTTATTTCTAATGTTTTATTACTAATGCTAGGTGTATTGTTAATTATTTACATTGGCAAGAGAAAGTTGTGTGAGTGTTTCACACCAGATTTTTTTTTTATAAATAAAGCTTCTCCTCAACATTCTTACTAGATGTCACCAACCGCCGTTAGCCATGGCAGTGAGTATAATTAATTTTATTTAACAATAATTTTACGATTACAAAGAATTAAAATATAGATAAACAAACGCAGTATTGTAGAATACTTTATCATAATGTAGACACTACGTAGGAGTATGAATGAATTACAGAAACTGTTAAATTTGCAAGTTCAAGTACCAGGAAACCTATTTAAGAATAAGTTTTACACCTTTATTTTATTGTAACAAAAAAAATCAATTAAACCAATTTTTACTTTCTCTTGCCTATATGAATATATAGGAAGGAAAAGTATTGTTTTCATGTCGATTTTTCGAAATCAAGTTTTCACCGGATCTTTACGTTTTCAGACCCCCTGAACCCAAAAAACATGTTTTTAGCGATTGGTCTGTGTGTGTGTGTGAACAGAATATCTCAAGAACGAAACATCGTACGAACTTGAAACTTGAAACTTAAGTTACATACCACTACCGGACCCGACACGAACATTTTCATCAAAATCGGTCAACCGGACGTAGTAGTTTATTCGTATAATTTTTCACTTTTTTGCGATTTTCTCAAAAACTAGTCCTACAATTTCTTTTTAAATCAACTGGTTTACTACATTTTTTATGCTCTACAATATAGGGTAGGCGCCATGTTTGCTAAAATTCTGCTTGAGGCTGTTTTTACGTAAAAACATTTTCTTTTTAAGATTGCGGCTTTAATATGCATTTTAGCGCAAAACGTTATATAATAAAAGTTGTAGAGAATGTAAAATTCTACAACTTTTATTTCAAACATTTTTTTGTATAACGCTTAGTTTAGCGGTAATTTGCGATTTTCTGTTTTTTTTTCTCACGAAAACGTGAGAAAAATCGATTTTTTTAACATTTCGGTCTTAGTATGCATTTTACGACAAAAGTGTATAAAATTAAATTTATAGAAAATTAAAAGATCTACAACTTTTATTTAGAGCATTTTTCTCTACAGAGCCTAGTTTAGCGTGAAAGCGTGATTTTCCATATTTTTAAGCCAAACTGAGGTGGATTTTCATTTTGCATCATTCACTCATGATTAAAATAAGGTTATGTTTTTGAGGTTAGTTTTTTGTTTATTTCTAATATTTTATTAATAATGTTAGGTTTATTATTAATTATTTGCATTGGCAAGAGAAAGTTGTGTGAGTGTTTCACACCAGATTTTTAATTCTGTACAGTTATTTAATACGAATATAATAATAAAAATTCATTTGGTCGCCTACGTGACAGAATTGTTAAAATGTTAGACAAAGCAAAATCAAGGTCAGTTACATGTTCTATTCGAAACTTAAAAATCTGGTGTGAAACACTCACACAACTTTCTCTTGCCAGTGCAAATAATTAACAATAAACCTAACATAAGTAATAAAACATTAGAAATAAACAAAAAACTAACCTCAATAAACATAACCTAATTTTAATCATAGATATGAAAGACGCAAAATGAAAATCAACCTCAGTTTGGCTAAAAAATACGGAAAATCACTCTTTCACGCTGAACTAGGCTCTGTAGAGAAAACTGATATAAGTAAAAGTTGTAGATCTTTTAATTTCCTATAAATTTGATTATGTAATATTTCGTCGTAAAATGGATACTGAGCCTGAAATCTTAATATAATCGATTTTTTTACACGTTTTCGTGAGAAATAACCGAAAATCGTTAATTACCGCTAAACTAAGCGTTATACATAAAAATATTTGAAATAAAAGTTGTAGAATTTTCTACGTTTTTTTAATAAATTTTTGCGCTATAATACATATTAAAGCCGTAATCTTAAAAAAACATTTTTTTTACGTAAAAACACCCTCACCAAGAATTTCAGCAAACGTGGCGCCTACCCTATCTTGTAGAGAATAAAAAATTGAATAAACCAGGTGATTTTTAAAAAAAAATCGTAAGACCAGTTTTTGAGAAAATCGCAAAAAAGTGAAAAATTATACGAATAAACTACTACTTCCGGTTGACCGATTTTGATGAAAATGTTCGTGTCGGGTCCGGTAGTGGTATGTAGCTTAAGTTTCAAGTTTCAAGTTCGTACGATGTTCCATTCTTGAGATATTTTGTATACACACACAGACCAATCGCTAAAAACATGTTGTTGTGTGAGTTAATGGGGTCTGTTTACTAGTAGATCCGGTGAAGAGTGTATTTGTTAAAATCGACATGGAAACAATACTTTCGTTCCTATATAGCCTATTCATATAGGCAAGCGAAAGTAAAAAATTTATTTGGTCGCCTACGTGACAGAATTGTTAAAATATTAGACAAAGCAAAATGAGGTCAGTTACATGTTCTATTCGAAGCTTAAAAAAAGGCTGAAAATTTCAACTTATTGAAAACTAGTTGATACTGTCCATAACAGTGGTGGATTGTTAAATTATTTGCACTCGATCTGCTAAAGTTCCAGGACTACAAAAAACAATTGTCTCTCTACTGCCGAACCCGGCACGAACATTTTCATCAAAATCGGTCAACCAGAAGTAGTAGTTTATTCGTGTAATTTTTCACTTTTTTGCGATTTTCTCAAAAACGGCTCGTACGGTTTTTTTTAAAATTCCTCATTTACTAAATATTTTATGCTCTACAAGACAGGGTAGGCGCCATGTTTGGTGAAATTCTTTTTACGTAAAACAATTATTTTTTTAAGATTGCGGCTTTAATATGCATTTTAGCGCAAAAATGTTTTTAATAAAAGTTGTAGAAAATTTAAAATTCTACTTTTATCCCTAACAGTTTTTTGTATAATGCCTAGTTTAGCAGTAATTAGCGATTTTCTGAAACGTGTGAAAAATCGATTTTTTTTTAAGATTTCGGCCTTAGTACGCATTTTACGACAAAAGTGCATATAATAAAATTTATAGGAAATTAAAAGATCTACAACTTTTATTTAGAGCATTTTTCTTTACAGAGCCTAGTTTAGCGTGAAAGAGTGATTTTCCGTATTTTTAACCCAAACTGAAGTTGATTTTCATTTTACGTCTTTCACTCATGATTAAAATTAGGTTATATTTATTGAGGATAGGTTTTATGTTCATTTTTAATGTTTTATTACTAATGTTACATTATATTGTTAATTATTTCTTAATATTGCGGAAATACGTAAGTATCAACAACTCTTATTTTAAGCATTTTTTCTACAAATTTCTCGGATTTTTAAACCGAACAGAGGTTGCAATTCACTCATGGCTAAAATTAAGTTAAGGTTTTAATTTAACATTGACAAGAGAAAGTCGTGTGTAAGTTTAACACAAGATTTTTTTAAATAGGTTATAAATTTCTTATTTATTTTTCTAATTATTTTTAAATTATTGTTTATTATTATTATTATATTTATTTTTCTTATTTATTTTTCTATTTCTTATATATTTTTAATAACTAAAATATAACAATCAACGGAAATTGAGGTACGTTAAACGAATTTTCACTAACACAATACGTAATTTATTCTTTTATACATTATGAACAGTCAGGAGATAAGATAAATACTCGACAGGTTTAATGTGTAAAATTACCGTACAAGTAATTATGACAGTACTGTTAAAATTACTCGACAAGAAAAACTTTCTTTAGACCAATAGTATATATTTCAAGTTTCATATTTAGAACAGAGATAAAAACTGTGGAAGTAGGTTAGATATACATAAAACGAGGTAAATTACTAATTTATTTTTTAAACATTAACATAATATTAGTTTTAAATTAGAATTAAACGAATTGTTTGACTTTTTTAAAGTAATTAAATAAGCTAATTAAGGTTAATAATTATATTAGTAATCTATAAAGTTTTTCTTTGCCTAATAAAATAGACTAAATTTTAGTGTTTTAAATCCTCAAAATCATTTAAAAATTAATCCGCTGAATTCATACGTTTCATTTCATTAAGTTATGGTTTTTATTTTACTACTTTACTGGTTTTTTTACTTTCTCTTGCCTATATGAATATATAGGAAGGAAAGTATTGTTTTCATGTCGATTTTAAGAAATCGAGTTTTCACCGGATCTATACGTTTTCAGACCCCCTGAGCCCAAAAAACATGTTTTTAGCGATTGGTCTGTGTGTGTGTCTCTGTGTGTATGTGTGTGTGTGTGTGTGTGTGTGTGTGTGTGTGTGTGTGTGTGTGTGTGTGCGTGTGTGTGTGTGTGTGTGAACAGAATATCTCAAGAACGGAACATCGTACGAACTTGAAACTTGAAACTTAAGTTACATACCACTACCGGACGCGACACGAACATTTTCATCAAAATCGGTCAACCGGAAGTAGTAGTTTATTCGTATAATTTTTCAGTTTTTTGCGATTTTCTCAAAAACTGGTCCTACGATTTTTTTTAAAATCGCCTATTTTACTCAATTTTTTATTCTCTACAAGATAGGGTAGGCGCCATGTTTGCTGAAATTCTCGGTGAGGCTGTTTTCACGTAAAAACGTTGTTTTTTTAAGATTACGGCTTTAATATAAATTTTAGCGCAAAAACTTATATAATAAAAGTTGTAGAGAATTTAAAAACCTACAACTTCTGTTTCAAACATTTTTTTGTATGACGCTTAGTTTAGCAGTAATTAGCGATTTTCTGATTTTTTCTCACGAAAACGTGTGAAAAATCGATTTTTTAAGATTTTGGCCTTAGTATGCATTTTACGACAAAAGTGTATATAACCAAATTTATAGGAAATTTAAAGATCTACAACTTTTATTTAACGTATTTTTCTCTACAGAGCCTAGTTTAGCGTGAAATAGTGATTTTCCGTATTTTTAAGCCAGACTGAGGTTGATTTTCATTTTGAGTGTTTCACTCATGATTAAAATAAGGTTATGTTTATTGAGGTTAGTTTTTTGTTTGTTTCTAATATTTTATTACTAATGTTAAATTATATTGTAAATTATTTGCATTGGCAAGAGAAAGTTGTGTGAGTGTTTCACACCAAATTTTTTTTTTTTTGTTTAACGTCTTAACTGGTCTGCAATTACTGCTAATGCAGAGATGAGGATGATATGTGTGACGTGTAAATGAGGTGTAGTCTTGTACACACTTAGGTCGACCATTCCCTGAGAGAGTATGGTTAATTAAACCCCAACCATCAAAGTACACCGGCAACCACTATCTAGTATTCAAATCCGTATAAAAGTAACTTAAGTTCAGTTGTCGTTAGTTTGCTCCTTCTGTCAACAAACCAAAGCCTGCTACTACAGGATGCACGCTAAGAGTCTACGACTTTACGGATGTCGTATTCCTATTAAGTTAACTATGTTTTTAATTATAAGTACTTGTGTTTAGGTCATCAGCCAAAAAGCTGGGTTGAACCTGTAGAGGTTTTACTAAGTAAAACGAGGAGTGAGGTGGTTGACCATTGCCTTCCTCACTGAGTGGAAAAGTATGCTTATCAGCATGCCGGGCCCTCTGAAAAGCACATATCTTCCACTCTGCAAATAAAACCTTCAATTTATTCACTACAGGGTCTGGCTGTATAATGAAATTCATTACTTTCAGAGGAAATAACTCTGATTAGTGTCTTTTACACCTCTACCTCTTCTGTTCTTAAATGATTCAGTCATTTAATTGGCTGACCATGTGACAAGAAACAGAACTATTTATTTTAGCCCTGCAACTAACAGATTGAGTGTAAAAAATTTGACACTCCACCCGTCTGTTATGGGCAGTATAAGTACTTAAAGTACTTAAAACACCAGTCATGATATGATGTAGGCCTAACAATTTCATTTATAAAAAATACTTTTAAAAGTATTTTATATTTAAATATTTTTGAAAGTATTTTGTTGTTACTTTTTAATCAGCGTGTACTCATTTTTACACAAAGCGTTCTGAAAAAGGGTTCCAAGAATTCAGGGCGTGATTCCCTACAAAAAATTTCAAATTAACATAGGTCCAAAAATCATAAGTTACCGAGTTAACAGGTAAGGATTTCGTCAGAATTTCAGTTACCCCGTTGAAACGAAGCCCTGCAGATATTTGTTGGGCGTTAAATTAGACATAAATTTTACTGTATCGTATGTAAAATGAATAGAAAAATTGAACAAAACATGTTTCAGGCCTGTAGCTGCAGTAATTTTTAAGATATCTGATGAAATACGCAAAACTTGGTCCCGAAAAAGAAGTTTCTTTTAGGTTTTTTCGGGACCAAGTTTTGCGTATTTCATCAGATATCTTAAAAATTACTGCAGCTACAGGTCTGAAACCTGTTTTGTTCAATTTTTCTATTCATTTTACATACGATACGGTAAAATTTATGCCTAATTTAACGCCCAAAAAATATCTGTAGGGCTTCGTTTCAACGGGGTAACTGAAATTCTGACGAAATCCTTACCTGTTAACTCGGTAACTTATGATTTTCGGACCTATGTTAATTTGAACTTTTTTGTAGGGAATCACGCCCAGAATTCTTGGAACCCTTTTTCAGAACGCCCAGTATAATGTGCATGCTCAGTGACGTCATTATTTGTTTGCATTAGGAGCAAACTAAGAGAGGCTGGACTTTACCTGTACTATGATTTTTTTTTTGTAATTCCTAATTTGTGTACGTTGCAATCTGTTCAATTTAGAACAATAAGCAACCCAATGACCCAATCAGATGAGGACAATATGTATGACGTGTAAATGAGGTGTAGTCTTGTACAGACTCAGGTAGACCATTCCTGAGAGAGTATGGTTAATTGAACCCCAACCATCAAAGTACACCGGTAACCACTGTCTAGTATTAAAATCCGTATAAAAGTAACTACCTTTCCTAGAATTTGAACCAGGAACCTTCGTCTCCAAAATCAGCTGTTAAACAGCTGACTCACGGCGACGACTTTACCTCTAGACTAACACTAATAATTAAACATAGAATTTATTAAACATTATATTTTTATAAACATTATAGATTATTTTTTTCATAATTTAAAATGTCAAGAAAAAGTCATGTGAATGTTTTTCACCAAATTTTCATAATATTCTAACAATAAAGTGTAAACTATAATTTAAGCTGAAGGCCGCGTCTTTACGAGAAAAATTAGCCTAGATAGATGAATTTAAAAAATACATAAATAAAAATAAATTAAATTTTATTATCATTTTTACTCGGAGATTTAATGATATGAACTAAAAAAAAGCGCGCACCCGCAGTTACCAGAGTCACTCCCACCTCTCCAACGATAATATAAAACACTTAACTCTCTCACTCTCTCTCTCTCTCGCATTTATCTCTCTCTCGCTCTCTCTCTCTATCTCTCACTCACTCACTCACTCACTCACTCACTCACTCTCTCTCTCCCCTCAATCTCTCACTCTCTATCTCTCTCTACTCCTCAGTCACTCATTTTCTCTCTCTCTATCTATCTACATATCTCTCTTTCTCTCACTATCTCTCTCTCTATCTCTATCGCTCTTTCTCTCTCTCTCTTTTTCTCTTTCTACCCCTTCACACACTTATTTTTTCTATCTCTCTCTATCTATCTATCTCTCTTTCTCTCACTATCTCTCTATCTCTATCGCTCTTTCTCTCTCTCTCCCCTCATACTCTCTCTTTCTCCTAAATAAACCGTATAATAATAATTTCTTTATGGAATACCCTATTTTACCATCCTTTTATAAGGTGCTACGTACACAATCTACCTCAAACCAGCTGTTGAAATTCTTTTTAGAGATCTAATCAAGGCGAAGCCTAACCTGATCAAACATTAATCAAGAATTTATAGTGTCATACAAACTACACTATGATAAAGCCTACTTTTATTATACTATATACGTCACACTAAAAAGCTCTACATTTATTTTCAAGCACGGTTCATTTACTTCTCGTAAAAGAAGATCGTTCATTGACTAAAAAATGAACTAAAGCAAACAAATTTGACGCTAGATTTAATGGAAACTTTAATGTATTAATACTTTTATAAATAGCTTAACCAATATAATTTATCACTTAATAAACGATACAGTAAACTGAACTAAATTTTTGGCTAATTTTTAAGCTACATTTTATTTTACTCAATTTCAGACCAATTTTCATGTTATATTCATAACTTTTTTTTTTAATATTCCTAATGTGTGTACGTTGCAATCTGTTCAATTTAGGACAATAAGCAACCCCATGACCCAATGAGATGAGGATTATATGTATGACGTGTAAATGAGGTGTAGTCTTGTACAGACCCAGGTCGACCATTCCTGAGAGAGTATGGTTAATTGAACCCCAACCATCAAAGTACACCGGTAGCCACTATCTAGTATTCAAATGCGTATAAAAGTAACTACCTTTACTAGGATTTGAACCAGGAACCTTCATTTCTGAAAATCAGCTGTTAAACAGCTGACTCGAGGTGACGACGTTACCCCTAGACCAACCCGGTGGATTAACTTTTCTAGGTTTATTTGGCCAACAATCTAAAATTATGTAATATGGAATGAAAACGTGTAGATCCGGTGAAAACTCGATTTCTTAAAATCGACATGAAAACAATACTTTCCTTCCTATATATTCATATAAGCATGAAAAACTAATAAAATAAATTAAAATGTTAAAAATTAAATTATTCCGATAGGCCTTTACACATGTTGTTGTTTATATCAACAGCCGAAAGGCTGGTTCGAACCTCTAGAGGTTTTACTACGTACAAAACGACGAGTGAGGTGTTTTACAATTGCCTTCCTCACTGAGTTTAAAGAATATGCTTATCAGCATGGCAGGCCCTCTAAAACGCACTCACATTCCACCCTGCAAATGACACCTTCACTTCATTAACCACCACACAATCCAACTGTATAATGGTGAAATTCATAACTGTCAGAGAAGATAACTCTGATTAGTGTCACAGTACACCTCTACCTTATCTGTTCTTAAATACGAGGCGTGTTCAGAAAGTAAGTACCGTTTTTTAAAAAAAAAACAAGTAAAACAATTTTTTTTAACACAATTTTACATGAAAGCCCAAACCTTAAACTATTTTTCGACATAGTTTCCACCGATGTTCAAACACTTGTCGTAGCGGGTGATCAATTAGTCTATACCCTCTTCGTAGAAGGTTCCCGCCAACGAATGTAGCCACGACTTCACGGCAGTTTTCACTTCATCGTCGGTTTCAAAGTGTTGGCCGCCTAGCTCGCCCTTCATGTGCAGGAACAAGTGGTAGTCAGATGGTGCCAAGTCCGGGTTGTAGGGCGAGTGATCGAACAGCTCCCAACGAAATTGTCGAACCAATGTTTGAGTGTCACCAGCGGTATGGGGCCGAGCATTGTCATGGAGCAACACATTGATTTTCTCCCAAGAGGTGAAACCATTAATGCGGCAAGGTATTGCGAAACCTTAAGAAAACTAAGGCGGGCAATTCAAAACAAACGGAGAGGAATGCTCAGTACGGAATTGTGTTGCTCCATGACAATGCTCGGCCCCATACCGCTGGTGACACTCAAACATTGGTTCGACAATTTCGTTGGGAGCAGTTCGATCACCCGCCCTACAGCCCGGACTTGGCACCGTCTGACTACCACTTGTTCCTGCACATGAAGCGCGAGCTAGGCGGCTAACGCTTTGAAACCGACGATGAAGAGAAAACTGCCGTGAAGTCGTGGCTACATTCTTTGGCGGGAACCTTCTACGAAGAGGGTATAAACAATTTGAACACCCGCTACGACAAGTGTTTGAACATCGGTGGAAACTATGTCGAAAAAATAGTTTAGGGTTTGGGCTTTCATGTAGAAATAAAATTGTGTTGAAAAAAATTGTTTTACTTGTTACTTTCCCTTGCCTATATGAATATATAGGAAGGAAAGTATTGTTTTCATGTCGATTTTAAGAAATCGAGTTTTCACCGGATCTATACGTTTTCAGACCCCCTGAAACCAAAACACATGTTTTTAGCGATTGGTCTGTGTGTGTGTCTGTGTGAGTGTGTGTGTGTGTGTGTGTGTGTGTGAACAGAATATCTCAAGAACGGAACATCGTACGAACTTGAAACTTGAAACTTAAGTTACATATCACTACCGGACCCGACACGAACATTTTCATCAAAATCGGTCAACCGGAAGTAGTAGTTTATTCGTATAATTTTTCACTTTTTTGCGATTTTCTCAAAAACTAGTCCTACGATTTTTTTTTAAATCAACTGGTTTACTAAATTTTTTATGCTCTACAATATAGGGTAGGCGCCATGTTTGCTGAAATTCTGCTTGAGGCCGTTTTTACGTAAAAACATTTTCTTTTTAAGATTGCGGCTTTAATATGCATTTTAGCGCAAAACGTTATATAATAAAAGTTGTAGAGAATGTAAAATTCTACAACTTTTATTTCAAACATTTTTTTGTATAACGCTTAATTTAGGGGTAATTAGCGATTTTATGTTTTTTCTCGCGAAAACGTGCAAAAAATCGATTTTTTAAGATTTCGGCCCTAGTATGCATTTACCGACAGAAGTGTATATAATCAAATTTATAGGAAATTAAAAGATCTACAACTTTCATTTAGAGCATTTTGCTCTACTACAGAGCCTAGTTTAGCGTGAAAGAGTGATTTTCCGTATTTTTAAGCCAAACTGAAGTTGATTCTCATTTTGCGTCAATCACTCATGATTAAAATTAGGTTATGTTTATTGAGGTTAGTTTTTATTTTTTATCTAATGTTTTATTACTAATGTTAGGATTATTGTTAATTATTTGCATTGGGAAGTGAAAGGTGTGTGTTTCACACCAGATTTTTTTTATTTTAGTTTATTTTTTTTTGGTTTAACGTCCGACTGTTCTGCAATTACTGCTAATGCAGACGGTGAAGGATGAAATGATTTTTTGTAACGTATGAAAATATGCCGTGCCTAAATGAGATTCGAACCCAAGACCGCATGATGAGAGGCGAGCACGTTACCAACTACACCAATGCGACCGGCAGATAGTTGAATAGATAGGCTACAGAAACACAGAGCCTAAGTATAAAAATCTACCTAATTATAATTTATAGTTAAGTTATAGGCCAATACTAGGCTTATCACCTGTTACAATTTAACTTTCTAATAAGCAACGAATCAAGTATGTAACGTCATGCATAAAGACAAGGCACTGTTCGCATTTTCTCATTTCATAACAAATTACACACTACATGAATACGTTCACTTATTTATTCTGTTTATTTACACATTAAAAACAAAAAATCTGATACGGTATTCCGATTGTCTAACTTTCTCTAAAGAACAAAATGTGGTGTGTAAACACTCACGACTTTCTTTTGCTAATGCAAATAATTAACAATATAACCTAACATTAATATATTTTTTTTAAAATTTCTAACGTGCGTACGTTGCAATCTGTTCAATTTAGAACAATAAGCAACCCCATGACCCAATGAGATGAGGATGACGTGTAAATGAGGTGTAATCTTGTACAGACTCAGGTCGACCATTCCTGAGAGAGTATGGTTAATTGAACCTCAACCATCAAAGTACACCGGCAACCATTGTCTAGTATTCAAAACATTAGTAATAAAAAATAAAAAATAAAAAAATTTAACCTCAAAAAACATAACCTTATTTTAATCATGAGTGAACGACGCATAATAAAAATCGACCTCAGTTTGGCTTAAAAATACGGAAAATCACTCTTTCACGCTAAACTAGGCTCTGTAGAGAAAAATGCTGTAAATAAAAGTCGTAGTACGTTTAATTTCCTATAAATATGATTATTGAAACGTTTATCGTAAAATGCGAACTAAGGCTGAAATCTTTAAAAAATCGATTTTTTTACATGTTTTCGTAAAAAAAAAAAACAGAAAATAGCTAATTTACCGCTAAACTATGTTAATATGATTATTGAAACTTTTGTCGTAAAATGCGAACTAAGGCTGAAATCCTTAAAAAATCGTTTTTTTTACAAGTTTTCGTAAGAAAAACACAGAAAATTGCTAATCTACCGCTAAACTAAGCGATATATATGAAACATGTTTGAAATATAATTGGTAGGATTTTTAATTCTCTAAGTCTACATTTTTGCGCTAAAATGCATATTTAAGTCGCAATCTTAACAAACCAGTTTTTTTACGGGAAACAACCGCCTAAAGAATTTCAGCAGACATGGTCCCAATCCTATCTTGAAGCGCATAAAATATTTAGTAACTAAGGCGATTTAAAAAAAAATCGTAAAAGCAGTTTTTGAGAACACCGCAAAAAATAAAAAATGACACAAATAAACTACAACTTCCGGTAGACCGACTTCGATGAAAATGTTCGCGTCGAGTCGTCTAATGGTTTCTAACTAAAGTTTCAAGTTCGTACGATGTTCCGTTTCTGAAATATTCTGTTACACACACACGCGCACGCGCGCACACACACAGACCAATCTTTAAAAATATGTTTTTTGGGTTCAGGGGATCTGAAAACGTGTAGACCGGTAAAAGCTCGATTTCAAAAGTCGACATGAAAACAATACTTTCCTTCCTATGTATTCATATAGGCAAGAGAAAGTAAAAATTTACCACCGGACATGAGACGGGTCGTTTAATGAAATGAATTTTTCATGATTTAAATTGGTAATGGAAAGATGTGTAAGTGTTTCATACCAAATTTATTTTTATGATATGTAATTTGAGCCCACATAAGATAACTGCGCATGCTCGTGTTCTCTCGTAATAGGAGAGTGAGTCAACATTAATATTTAAACAATGTTATGATGGAGTGGGAAGGAGGAGAGGGATATGACAGATTAGCAAATTAATGAAGTACCCTTTTCATCATTGACATGTCCTATACTCCCTTTGGAGTCTCCAGGATGCAAGTAGCAAAAAAAAATAATCTACAACTTTTATTTCAAACCTTTTTTTGCATAACACTTAGTTTAGCGGTAATTAGCGATTTTCTGTTTATTTCTCTCACGAAAACGTGTGAAAAATCGATTTTTTAAAGATTTCGGCCTTATTTTACGACAACAAAGTATATTTTATAATCAAATTTATAGAAAATTAAAAGATCTACCACTTTTATTTAAAGCATTTTTCTCTACAGAGCCTAGTTTAGCGTGAAAGAGTGATTTTCCGTATTTTTTAACCAAAGTGAAGTCGCTTTTTATTTTGCGTCTTTTACTCATATTACAATAAGGTTAGTTTTTAAGGTTAGGTTTTTGTTTATTTTTAATGTTTTATTACTAATGTTAGGTTATATTGTTAATTATTTGCATTGGCAAGAGAAAGTTGTTTGAGTGTTTCACAATAGATTTATTAGATATGTAAAATTGAGCCCACATAAGATAACTGACCCACCGGGTTGGTCTAGAGGTAAAGTCATCGCCAAAATCAGCTGTTTAACAGCTGATTTTCGGAGACGAAGGTTCCGGGTTCAAATCCTAGTAAAGGTATTTACTTTTATACGGATTTGAATGCTAGACAGTGGTTACCGGTGTACTTTGATGGTTGGGGTTCAATTAACCATACTCTCTCAGGAATGGTCGACCTGAGTCTGTACAAGACTACACCTCATTTACACGTCATACATATCATCCTCATCTCATTGGGTCATGGGGTTGCTTATTGTTCTCAATTGAACAGATTGCAACGTACACAAATTAGGGATTATAAAAAAAAGAAGATAACTGCGCATGCTCGTGTACTCTCGTAATAGGAGAGTGAGTCAATAATAACGTTTAAACAATGTTATGATGGTGGATTGAAGAGGAAAGGGATGTGACAGATAAGCAAATGAATAAAGTACGCTTTCATCTAGTCCTGTTCACAGGAGGGGTCAGTTCTGCCCGTTTAATTCACAGCTTATGTTAATAAACACCGTGTCAAAGCAGATTACTTCCCTTACCAAGCACACGCTTACATCTGTTATTGATCACGTAGTACAACATCCAATAAAAATCTGGTGTGAAACACTCACACAACTTTCTCTTGCCAATAGAAATAATTAACAATAAACCTAATATTAGTAATAAAACATTAGAAATAAACAAAAAACTAACCTCAATAAACATAACCTAATTTTAATCATGAGTGAAAGACGCAAAATGAAAATCAACCTCAGTTTGGCTTAGAAATACGGAAAATCACTCTTTCTCTCTAAACTAGGCTCTGTAGAGAAAAATGCTTTAAATAAAAGTTGTACATCTTTTAATTTCCTATAAAATTAATTATATACACTTTTGTCGTAAAATGCATTCTAAGGCCGAAATCTTTAAAAAATCAATTTTTCACGTTTTCGTGAGAAAAAAACAGAAAATCGCAAATTACCGCTAAACTAAGCGTTTTACAAAAAAATGTTTGAAATAAAAGTTGTAGAATTTTAAATTTTCTACAACTTTTATTATATAACGTTTTGCGCTAAAATGCATATTAAAGCCGCAATCTTAAAAACAAAACGTTTTTACGTAAAAACAGCCTCACGCAGAATTTCAGCAAACATGGCGCCTACCCTATCTTGTAGAGAATTAAAAATTTAGTAAACCAGGCGATTTTAAAAAAAATCGTAGGACCAGTTTTTGAGAAAATCGCAAAAAAGTGAAAAATTATACGAATAAACTACTACTTCCGGTTGACCGATTTTGATGAAAATGTTCGTGTCGGGTCCGGTAGTGGTATGTAACTTAAGTTTCAAGTTTCAAGTTCGTACGATGTTCCGTTCTTGAGATATTCTGTTCACACACACGCGCGCGCGCGCACGCACGCACGCCCGCACGCACGCACACACAGACCAATCGCTAAAAACATGTTTTTTGGGTTCAGGGGGTCTGAAAACGTATAGATCCGGTGAAAACTCGATTTCCAAAAATCGACATGAAAACAATACTTTCCTTCCTATATACTGTATTCATATAGGCAAGAGAAAGTAAAAAGAGCTGTTGGTACAATGACGTCACAAAGCCTACACAAAATTATATGATATTTTTGTCCCTTATGATGTGAACATAGTAATCTATTCAATTGAGAACAATAAGCAACCCCATGACCCAATGCGATGGGGATGATGTGTATGATGTGTCAATGAAATGTAGTCTTGTACAGACCCAGGCCGACCATTCCTGAGGGAGTATGGTAATTAAACCCCAACCATCAAAGTACACCGGCAATCACTGTCTAGTATTCAAATCCGTATAAAAGTAACCTTTACTAGCATTTGAACCAGTAACTTTAGTCTCCGAAAATCAGCCAATATACACACAGACCAATCGCTAAAAACATGTTTTTTGGGTTCAGGGTGTCTGAAAACGTGTAGACCAAGTGAAAACTCGATTTCTTAAAATCGACATAAAAACAATACTTTCCTTCTTATATATTCATATAGGCAAGAGAAAAATAACAATTACCACCAGAAATAAGGCGCGTCGTTTAATGAAATGAATTTTTCATGATTTAAATTGGTATAAATCATTATAATTACCTATATCATATCATATTTAACATCCAATAAAAACAGCTGTTGGTACAATGACGTCACAAAGCATACAAAACTATAGTCAATTGAATCACGAGTTTGCCATTGTATGCAACGAGGGGTAAAGGGGGAAAAGCAACAGTGCGCATGCGCAAATGCTTTAATTTCAATACATCAAACATAACAACTTGAACTATACCCAGAGCATATACAATATATTCTTTCGAAGGAACCTTTTGTACTTTAACTTTACGAATATAACTGTTTGTTATACGAATACAACACAGTAATCGGGCGGGGGCCGGCCGCATTGGCGTAGTTGGTAACGTACTTGCCTCTCATCATGCGGTCTTGGGTTCGAATCCCATTCAGGCACGGCACATTTTCATACGTTACAAAAAATCATTTCATCCTTCACCGTCTGCAACTGAGTTCGATTTTCATTTTGCGTCTTTCAGTCATGATTAAAATAAGGTTATATTTTTAGAGGTTAGTTTTTTGTTTATTTCTAATGTTTTATTACTAATGTTAGGTTGTATTGTTAATTATTTGCATTGGCAAGAGAAAGTTGCGTGAGTGTTTCACAGCAGATTTTTTTATTTTTTATTTTATGACCACAAAGGATCACTTTAGTCTCTTTGGTTAGTTCTTTTTCTTTGGCAGTTTATTTCCTTTTCATTTCTTTCTTTCCAATACTTTTTCATTCTGTCGGATCTTGCTTTTCTCAATTCGTCTGAACAAACCTGTTCTTTTCGTTTAATTGTTCTTACTGATAAAATTTTATTTTTGTCTTTAATTGTTTCCTTGTAAACCGATGTGCGATCTTTGACATCAGCAATTGTTAGATTTAGTTCTGTTCTGTCTTTTTTGATTTCTTCAAGCCAAGGAATTGTGGCTCCTTCTGTTTTTGCACACATGAATTTTTCTAAAATTTTTCTTAATAATCGGTTTTCTGGAGTTCTGAGGATATGTGTAAAGAAAGAAACTCTCTTTTTGCGCATTGCATCAGTGATTGGTTCTATTTCTTTATAAATTTGTTCTCTTGGTAAAAGTCTGTGCTGGTTGTCAACTATGTGTTTTTTGTTTATGCAGGTTCTAAGAATCCTTCTTTCTATTTTTCTGATTGTTTCTTTTATTAATACTGAAGAGGGTTTCACGGCCGTACATTGCTTGTGATCTTAGAACTGCTTTGTAGTGTTTATTATTTTTTTTTTTTTGTTTAACGTCCGACTGTTCTGCAATTACTGCTAATGCAGACGGTGAATGATGAAATGATTTTTGTAACGTATGAAAAAATGCCGTGCCTGAATGGGATTCGAACCCAAGACCGCATGATGAGAGGCGAGCACGTTACCAACTTCGCCAATGCGGCCGGCTTGTAGTGTTTAAGTTTTGTGTGAATGGAAAGACATTTTTTGTTATAAGTGTTTTTAGTAATTTGCTGTCCTTTATTTTTTTATTTTATTTATTTATTTTTTTTTTTTTGATTAACGTCCGACTGTTTTGCAAATTGCTGCTAATGCAGACGGTGAAGGATGAGACGAATTTTTTGTAACGTATGAAAAAATGCCATGCCCGAGTGGGATTCAAACCAAAGACCGCGTGATGAGAGGCGAGTACGTTACCAACATCGCTAACGAGGCCGGCAATGCTGTCCTTTAGAAAGTTTAGAAATTCTCTCATTCCATGCTGTCTTTTCAATATTAGTCTTTAACGTAGAAAGAACAATTTTTTTAAATAGTGCTTCAGCACCGGTGACGTTATTTGCTAGTGACGGTATGTACTCATAACGGCCGGTCACGCGCGTGACCCCTACCGTCTCTTTAATTTACCGTGAGCAAAACATATTTTTAAGGCGTTATGTAAAAACATATGTTAATAAATTATCAAAAATGTAAATAAACAAACGAAAATTAAATCGCAAGTTTAAAAATAATTTTACAAAGTGTTTCGGTGAAAATAAATGCAAAATTATGATTGTAACATTGAAAAATATAATTTCACCACATGAAAATCATGATAAAATGTAGTTTAATGATAAAAATTATGATGATATTAAATATTTTCACGATTAATACATTATCTTCAACATCGGGTCCGATTGGAGGTAAAACAGTGGTTGTGTATATAGAAGAAGGTGACGATATAATGACGGATGTGGAAATTGGATCGTGTCCATTTGAAGCGAAATTAGAATATCAACTTCGTCAAGGAAATCGGACGAAATTTTGTAACGGTGCAATAATAGGAGAGAGATCAGTGTTGACATTAACTCAGTGTAAATTAAGTAATTATTATTATTACGCGGATGATGTAACATATTTTGTGACATACGGAAACGTAAGAGAAGATGATAAGGGGCATAACAAACTAAAAAAAAGTAATCAAATAGCAGATTTTTGTATGTACTTAAAAGATGCAGGGGATGTCCAATTCCGTCACGGATTTGATCCGAAATTGGATAACATTACATATTTGTACAGTATATCAATGGTAAAATTAGAAAACAATATTAATTTTAATCAATACACGAAAAAAATTGATATATCAAAAGAAAAACCAAAAATCGGAACCAATTGTACCATATACGGTTGGGTCACAACAGATTCGTTATCATTTTTAAAAAAACTTGACGTTAAAATTGGCAATTGTGATATGCCGGATCAAATGCCTTCCGAAAAATTTATCTGCATGCATTCGAAACATCATGAATTCGAAAGCGGATCTTTAGTATGTAACAATGAATTATCAGGATTTGTAATATCTATACCTTCGTTACCTTATAATGAAGACACTCCGATGGTCTGTCTTGATGTAAGTCCTTTTCGGAATTGGATTGTTGAAAATACGGATCAAAAAGGTGACCTTGCGGATGCGGTTTGTGAGGCGATACTCAAAGATCAAGAAACATCCTATCTGGTAATTGCAGCAATTGTAACAATTGGAATTGTTTTACTTTGTATATGTTACGGTGTGACGTTTTGTATATATTGTTTTTGTATAAGATAAAAATGAATTTTTCTTTAAAAAAAAATTTACTATTATTATTATAAACCCACCGGGGTTTAACACGGAGTACAGAATCTCAAAATTGGAGCGTCGGATCATCAGGAGATGCCTGAACAAAGGATGTTTCTCTGATGGGATATGGAAGCCCGTCTCGAAAGAGGAAGTATACAGAAATACAGAACCTCTAGCAGACCAGATGAGGAAAAGAGAATTTCCTTCTTTGGACATCTCTTGAGGACCGACTCTTCCAGAATCTCGAAACAAATCATCAACTTTTTCCTAAACAGAAAGACTCAGCCCCACTGGATCAGGGAAGTTAAGGAGGAGATGAACGGACTCCAAATCTCACTGGAGGACCTCAAAACAAAATCCGGAAATTACCACAGGCTGAAGACCACAAGACTTGAACAGCAGAAACCGACGAAACGACAGAAGGTTGTGTATTCTGACAAGGAACGGCAGAGAAGATCGGATGGATTGAAGGAATACTGGAGAAAGTTCAAGGAAGGAAACATCAGGAAAGGACTCCAAAAACTGAAAAATTGAACCGCAAAAATTGAAATGAGTTTTTTTTTAGCTTGATGAACTTATGTAGTCCTATGCGGCTTAAACGAAAAAGAAAAAACCCACCGGGTTAGTCTAGAGTAGGGTGACCAGGCGTCCCGTAAAAAAGGGAAAGTCCCGTTTTTTCTCGTTGTGTCCTGTTGTCCCAAAAAATATTATTGGGACGTCAAAATTTCCCGTTTTCCCACTTTTATAATTACATATTAGAGAAAAAAGACATTATTAAGTTGGCTAAAAAGTACACCAAAACTTAAAAATGTATTGCATTTTGTTAAATTCTGTTACCAGTTGTGTATTTTAATGGTATATCCTTGTTCATTTATAATTGAGATATAACTTTAGTAATAAAGTAATAAATGAACCTCAACATTTTATTTATTTATTTTTATTTCATGAAAAACTAGCAAATTGTGTGCTTTGATGGGCTTAAAAGAAAAGAAAATTTACGCTTTAAGTTTTAAAAACCAAATTAGACACTTGATTTTTTTTTATTTTATAATATTTTTAACAGACGAACAGGCAGAGAGTCAAATTATTTACTCTCAATCTGTTCGTTGCAGGGCAAAAATTAATAGTTCTGTTTCTTATCACATGGTCAGCCAATTATATGATTAAATCATTTAAGAACAGAAGAGGTAGAGGTGTAAAAGACACTAATCAGAGTTACCTCTTTTGAAAGTAATGAATTTCATTATACAGCCAGACCCTGTGGTGAATGAAGTGAAGGTTTCATTTGCAGAGTGGAAAATATATGCTTTTCAGAGGGCCCGGCATGCTGATAAGCATACTTTTCCATTCAGTGAGGAAGGCAACGGTAAACCACCTCACTCCTCGTTTTACTTAGTGAAACCTCTACAGGTTCAAACCAGCTTTTCGGCTGATGACCTAAACAACAACAACAGACGAACATTAAACCAGGATTCTATAGACCCTATTCCATACTCTCGTCCCTAGACCACAGCCCCGGTAGTGCGTGTTATATTAGTGTCCCGATTTGCATGTAACAATCTGGTCACCCTAGTCTAGAGGTAAAAGTCGTCGCCAAAATCAGCTGTTTAACAGCTAATTTTCGGTGACGAAGCTTCCTGGTTCAAATCCTAGTAAAGGTAGTTATAGGTATAAAACGAACTAATGTCCCATAGCCGAGCGAGTGAGAGGGAGATATGTAATATAACTACGCATGCGCTCAAAGGTCTTTACCGTTATAATCCAAATCTGAAAACATATTGCAGTCGATATCTTGGTTGTTAGTTTACTGGATGCATAAACGCTTGCTCACAACAATGAGTAAAATTATACGACAATGTTATTGGAACGGCGCGTATGGCTTGTGCGAATGAGAGTGTTATGAATTCTCTCACATTAGGGGACATTAGTTTACCTGAATACTATACTTTTATACGGATTTGAATACTAGACAGTGGTTGTGGGTGTACTTTAATGGTTGGGGTTCAATTAACCATACTGTCTTACGAATGGTCGGCCTGAGTCTGTACAAGACTACACCTCATTTACACGTCATACACTTCATCCTCATCTCATTAGGTCATGGAGTTGCTTATTGTTCTGAATTGAACAGATTGCAACGTACACATATTAGTAATTAAAAAAAAAAATACATATATATATATATTATAAAGCTGCCCATGACGGACAGGTGGAGTGTCAAATTATTTACACTCAATCTGTTCATTGCAGGGCTAAAATAAATAGTTCTGTTTCTTATCACATGGTCAGCCAATTAAATGACTGAATCATTTAAGAACAGAAGAGGTAGAGGTGTTAAAGACACTAATCAGAGTTATCTCCTCTGAAAGTAATGAATTTCATTATACAGCCAGACCCTGTGGTGAATGAAGTGAAGGTGTCATTTGCAGAGTGGAAGATATGTGCTTTTCAGAGGGCCCGGCATGCTGATAAGCGTACTTTTCCACTCAGTGAGGAAGGCAATGGTAAACCACCTCACTCCTCGTTTTACTTAGTAAAACCTCTACAGGTTCAAACCAGCCTTTTGGCTGATGACCTAAACAACAACATATTATAAAGGGTGTTTTATTAAGGACGCAACCCTGATTATAAGAAGATGCAAGTAAAACATCGGTAAATTTTCTGTCCCCCACACAATCGGTATGTTGGCAACAGTGTACTCAAGACCAACTACCTAAGACAGTTAAAATGTTCCAGTCACGCATTAGTATGGTGATATCAGTCGTTTTGTTATATTGTGTCAGCAATGGTTTTTTCCAAGGAAGAATGCGTGTTTATTGTAGAGGCTTACATAGCGAGTTTCTGATGGTCTGTAGCTTTCAGTTGATGAGTTACGCCAACGCGATAAGGATGCAAATGTAACTTTTTCGTAGCTTTTAAAACAGTTAATGTTAGAGCACTGAGAGGCGAGCACGTTACAAACTACGCCAATGCGGCCGGCTCATTAGGCTATCGTTAGATCGATGAGCTACTGTTTTAAGGAAACCATACAAAAGTTTGTACCAAACTCACAACTGTCCACAGCGTTTAATATCTTGTAGTTCATTATATTTTATTTAGTAACAAGCTACATAATAAGAAAATTAACTACTGTTAGGCTTCATTTTAAGTACCTATTTCCTTTTAAAGGCACGCGCCCTTGTCACACGTCATTTAATCTACACACGCACGCACCAGTTCACGGATACTCTACCTTGAAGTAAAAGTTTTTTCATACGTTAGAGCACTAATAAATACATTTTCTTGTTTTATAAGAACACTAAGTATTGTTATCATTAATTATTTTACCCTAAAAAATTGGAGTAGAAACTGTACTTTATTGAGTATCATGTTTAACCCTTTCAATACCAACGTCCGGAAAAGAAGGAGTCGATATTTTTTTACGTAATAATAGCATCCGGTTTACCGGACGTCCGTAAGTTATGCATAAAGTGCCTAAGTCCGAATAACCGAACATTTCCAAAGAAACTTTCTTTTTACTTTCTCTTGCCTATATGAATATATAGGAAGGAAAGTATTGTTTTCATGTCGATTTTTCGAAATCGAGTTTTCACCGGATCTACAAGTTTTCAGACCTCCTGAACCCAAAAAACATGTTTTTAGCGATTGGTGTGTGTGTGTATGTGTGTGTGCGTGTGTGTATGTGTGTGTGTGTGTGTGTGTGCGCGCGCGCGTGTGTGTGTGTGTGAACAGAATATCTCAAGAACGAAACATCGTACGAACTTGAAACTTAAGTTACATACCACTACCGGACCCTACACGAACATTTTCATCAAAATCTGTCAACCGGAAGTAGTAGTTTATTCATGTAATTGTTCACATTTTTGCGATTTTCTCAAATACAGGTCGTACGATTTTTTTTTAAAATGGCCTGGGTTACTAAATTTATTATGCTCTACAAGATAGGGTAGGCGCCATGTTTGCTGAAATTCTTGGTAAGGGTGTTATCACGTAAAAAATTTGTTTTTTTAAGATTGCAGAGTTAATATGCACTTTAGCGCGAAAATGTATTTAATTAAAGTTGCAGAAAATTTAAAATTCTACAACTTTTATTTCAAATATTTTTTTGTATAACGGTTAGTTTAGCGGTAATTAGCGATTTTCTGTTTTTTCTGCCGAAAACGTGTGAAAAATCGATTTCTTGAAGATTTCAGCCTTACTATGCATTTTACGACAAAAGTGTATATCATCAAATTTATAGGAAATTACAAGATCTAAAACTTTTATTTAAAACATTTTTCTCTACAGAGCCTAGTTTAACGTGAAAGAGTGATTTTCCGTAATTTTGAGCCTAACAGGTTGATTTTCATTTTGCGTCTTTTACTCATGATTAAAATAAGGTTATGTTTATTGAAGTTAGTTTTTTGTTTATTTCTAATGTTTTATTACTAATGTTAAGTTTATTGTTAATTATTTGCATTGGCAAGAGAAAGTTGTGTCAGTGTTTCACACCAGATTTTTCAGGATATTAACAATTCTTTTTTAGATTTTTGTAATGGTGCAATTTTTTAAAAATACAATAAAAAATAAGTACATAACTTACAAGTAAAACGTTCAAAAAATTTTGTAATCAGATACGCAATGTAAAAAAAAATTGTAGTTGGAAACAAAAAGTAATAAATTTTTAACAGTGAAAGTTCAAGTTATGTTTATTTTCCTTACAAGAAAGCATTACATATTCCATTTTATTTATTACTTACGTCACACAAGCTCAACTAGAATCTTAATCTACGAAACCTTGGTCAAAGTAAATACATAATCTAACTGTCACGGTGGATCAATTGTTAATTTACAGTTACTATGAAACAGAACATTCTTGGTTCGATTCTGTTATAAATGTCAACGGTGGCACTTCAAGTGAAATAAGTATTTTTACTTTCTCTTGCCTATACGAATATATAGGAAGGAAAGTATTGTTTTCATATCGATTTTAACAAATCCACTCTTCACCGGATCTACACGTAAACAGACCCCCTCAACCCACACAAACACGTTTTTAGCGATTGATCTGTGTGTGTGTGTGTGTGTGTGTGTGTGTGTGTGTGTGTGTGTGTGTGTGTGTGTGTGTGTGTGTGTGTGTGTGTGTGTGTGTGTGTGTGTGTGTGTGTGTGTGTGTGTGTGTGTGTGTGTGTGTGTGTGTGTGTGTGTGTGTGTGTGTGTGTGTGTGTGTGTGTGTGTGTGTGTGTGTGTGTGTGTGTGTGTGTGTGTGTGTGTGTGTGTGTGTGTGTGTGTGTGTGTGTGTGTGTGTGTGTGTGTGTGTGTGTGTGTGTGTGTGTGTGTGTGTGTGTGTGTGTGTGTGTGTGTGTGTGTGTGTGTGTGTGTGTGTGTGTGTGTGTGTGTGTGTGTGTGTGTGTGTGTGTGTGTGTGTGTGAACAGAATATCTCATGAACGGAACATTGTACGAAATTGAAACTTAAGTTTAATACCACTACCGGACCCGACACGAACATTTTCATCAAAATCGGTCAACCGGAAGTGGTAGTTTATTCGTGTAATTTTTCACTTTTTTGCGATTTTCTCAAAAACGGGTCGTACGATTTTTTTTAAAAATCGCCTGGGTTACTAAATTTTTTATTCTCTACAAGATAGGGTAGGCGCCATGTTTGCTGAAATTCTTGATGAGGCTGTTTTCACGTAAAAATTTATAAAATAAAAAATGTAGAGAAATTAAAATCCTAAAACTTTTATTTTAACATTATTTTGTATAACGCTTAGTTTAGTGGTAATTTCTGTTTTTTTTCTCACGAAAACGTGTTACAAAAAATCGATTTTTACTATTTCGGCCTTAGTATTCATTTTACGTCAAAGTGTATATAATTAAATTAATAGGAAATTCAAAGATCTAGAACTTTTATTTTGAGGATTTTTCTCAACAGAGGCTAGTTTGGCGTGAACAAGTGATTTTCCGTTTTTTTTTAAGGCAAACTGAGGTTGATTTTAATTTTGCATCATTCACTCATGATTAAAATTAGGTTATGTTTTTTGAGATTAGTTTGTGTGTTTATTTCTAATGTTTTATAACTAATTGTCACCGCCACCCCTTCTCATAAATCATTTACTGTGTTGCCGGCCTTCAATACTTCTTACGGCCTTTGTCGGCGCGGTAAGCACTTTGACGGCATACCAACAAACCTTTCGGCTCCCACCGACAGAGGCGTTTGTCATCAAAGCCAAACCAGTAGCCGCTCTCCACCACAGCGCTTTCGGCGACTATACAGGGTGATTCATGAAGTTCTCCCCCCACTTCTACAGCACATTGTACTAGTAAAAATAATGAAAAAATGTTATATAAACATAGGTCCGAAAACGCTTCGTTAGCGAGTTACAGCTAGCGAAAGTTTCGCCTGGATTTCAGTTCACCAGGTGAAATGAGGTCTTCCTGGAATTGTGGTAAGGTAGATTAAGGGGCGAATTCAATCATTTCTTATGGTTTTTGATCTGATAAATTGAATAAAACAGGTCCCAGAACTGTAAGTTAAATAGTTTTTGAGAAAACCAGTGTCAAATGCAAAAAATGGAGTGAAAATCACATTTTTTCATCTTTGGGCAAGAATAACTTTGTTATTTCACCAAGAAACAGTTAAAAATTTTCAATAAAAAATGTAGAAAATTTTATTCTGAACAAACCGGTGTAAATAAAGTACACAGAAAGCGAATAGTTTTTGAGAAAACCAGTGTCAAATGCAAAAAAATGGAGTGAAAAAAACACATTTTTTCATTTTAGTTTTTCCGGTTAATTTTACTTTGTACTCTTATGAATAAAAACTCATTTAATCAAACATCTATTCGCTTTCTGTGTACTTAATTTACACCGGTTTGTTCAGAATAAAATTTTCTACATGTTTTATTGAAAAATTTTAACTGTTTCTTGGTGAAATAACACAGTTATCCTTGCCCAAAGATGAAAAAATAAGTTTTTCACTCCATTTTTTGCATTTGACACTGGTTTTCTCAAAAACTATTTAACTTACAGTTCTGGGACCTGTTTTATTCAATTTATCAGATCAAAAACCATAAGAAATGATTGAATTCGCCCCTTAATCTACCTTACCACAATTCCAGGAAGACCTCATTTCACCTGGTGAACTGAAATCCAGGCGAAACTTTCGCTAGCTGTAACTCGCTAACGAAGCGTTTTCGGACCTATGTTTATATAGCATTTTTTCATTATTTTTACTAGTACAATGTGCTGTAGAAGTGGGGGGAGAACTTCATGAATCACCCTGTATAAAGAGCGCTGCACTAAGCCGAGTGATGCAATTCCGATCAAGACTCCGAGGGATTCACTTCGAACCAGACAGCAGACGAGACGTCCACCACGGCACACGGCTGCCGGACTCCAGCGAAGACTAATCGACGACCCCGCAAGAGAGAAGATGATGCTTCCGCTCGCCGACCGTCGACCGGACCGTCATCGCCCGCTGAAGCGAGTGATGCCCACAGCGGTCCCTCGACCCAGCCTTACGCCCACTGGACCCGACGAAGCAGCCATCGACGCACTACTGCGAGGGAAGAAGATGATGTCTCCGCTGGACGACGACACGCCGTGTCGCCCAGCTCCTCGACCGCCACGATGACTACGACCGACGCCTCTCCAAGACGACCACCGCTTAAACGGCCCTTTTCCGGGCCACAAAACTAATAAGGTTTGCCACTGAATGTCGTCATCCGGTGACATAATGTTAGGTTATACTGTTCATTATTTGCATTGACAAGAGAAAGTCGTGAGAGTGTTTCACACCAGATTTTTTTTTTTAATTCTTAATGATATTTGAAAGGAACCTTCCATCATCCGTAATAAGTTAAACGTATAACCGTAGACAAGAAATAATTCCAAAGAGCCGGCGACGTAATTTATTAAAACACTCTAAATCAAGAATAAAAATTAATTTATGAATAAAACAGAAAGAAACCCGTTATTAATTCTACTTGAGTATAGAACTGCATAGAATGAAATGGACAACAGTTACCTCTCCCTCACTCTCTCTCTCTCTAAGAATACATAAGTTAACGGTATTATACTGGTAGTATCTCTAGTGAGTGCATATTAAATATAAATACACAAGCGTGCTTAAAAGCGGCTGCCTCTTCTATGGTACTACAGTAGTTAGTTGACACATTTATTTATTTTACTCAAGGCCGTTTCTGAGTAGCCTCTAGCTACATAAATATTATAGTAGGATTCTATTAGCATGACTATAAACCTTCTATTTTATAGTTACGAGGTGTGGCTATTAAATAACGAGACTGACGTTGTAAAACATTTTATTTTTATTTAATACATAATCACTTATTGCCACCTTTAATTTACACTCCTTCTCTATCCCTATAACGCTCCACGCGAATTTTCCATAATTGGAAACAGTGCTGGAAGTCATCTTCTGGAAGTCAGCTCCTTCAGGATACGTGCCGCTTTCTCTTTTACAGCTTCCACAGACTCAAATCTTGTTCCTTTTAATGCAGATTTCACCTTAGGGAACAGGTAAAAGATAATAACATGTGATGAAACATGGTTTTTTACTTATGATTCGAAAACGAAGCACCAATCCATGCACTGGAAGAGCCGAACTTCACCGAGAGCCAAAAAATCTCGAGTGAGGTAGTCAAAATTTAAAGCAATGATGATTGTTATTTTTTATATCCATGGAATTGTGTACTTTCACTGGGTTCCTGAAAGTGAAACAATTAATCAATATTACTACCTTGAGGTATTTTCTAAAGTACGTCAAAGAGTAAGGAAAAAACGCCCGGAAATGTGGAAGGACAAATCATGGGTTCTCCACCAAGAAAATGCGCTAGCTCATTCCGCGTTATCTGTTAAGAGGTTCCTAGCCAATTACAACATCTTAGTGTTAGAACATCCACCTTATTTGGCACCAGATTTGGCACCATGTGACATACTTGTTCCCTAAGGTAAAATATGCATTAAAAGGACAAGATTTGAATCTGTGGAAGCTGTAAAATTGAAAGCGGCACGTTGAAGGAGCTGACAGAAGATGAGTTCCAGCACTGTTTCCAATAATGAAAAAAATATTTAAAAAAAAAATTTACAAAAAAAAAATTAAAAAAAAAAAATTTTTAAGAAACGCTATTATTTAACAATTAATCAAAAGAAAAATGAACTAAAAAGAAAAAAAAGAAAAAATTTACAAAAAAAACAATCACAGACATTACAGTTAAAATAAAAGCGTGGCGCATTAATATAATATATATTAATTATAAAAGAAAAATGAACTAAAAATAAAAAAATAAAAATTTACAAAAAAAAACAATCACAGACATTACAGTTAAAATAAAAGCGTGGCGCATTAATATATATAATATAATATTTTTATTGTAAAATATTCGTTGTAATATTATAATATTAATGCGCCACGCTTTTATTTAACTGTAATGTCTGCGATTGTTTTTTTTTGTAAATTTTTTTATTTTTTTCTTTTTAGTTCATTTTTCTTTTGATTAATTGTTATAACGTTGGTATAGCGTTTCTTAAAAAAAATTTTTTTTTTGTAAATTTTTTTTTTTATATTTTTTTTGTAAATTTTTTTTATTTTTTTATTTTTAGTTAATTTTTTAAAGTAATTGTTAAATAAAAGCGTTTTTTAAATTTTTTTTTTAATTTTTTTTTTAAATTAAAAAATTTTTTTTTACAAACACCTCCACAGCGTATTGTCATCGAAGATAAACAAGTGTGCAAAGTTTGATTCATATTGATACGGTAGAAGTATTAAAATTTTAAGTTGCAAGATTTGATGGATCCAAGAGTAAGTTAAATTAAAAGCGTTATAAACTTTTAAAATTTAAAAAAATTTTTTTACAAACACCTCCACAGCGTATTGTCATCGAAGATAAACAAGTGTGCAAAGTTTGATTCATATTGATACGGTAGAAGTATTAAAATTTTAAGTTGCAAGATTTGATGCTTCCAAGAGTAAGTTAAATAAAAGCGTTTAAAAAACGCGTGGAGCGTTGTAGGGATAGAGAAGGAGTCTATCAACAACTAACCAATTTGATAGCTGTTTTTGCTATATTGTTTGACGATAATAGGGCATGAGTTTATACAGGGACCCACCAGTAGAGTTTGTTCATGGATGGCTGTCAGCTGGTCACCATACAAACTCACTTGCCCAAACGGTGTTACTTAACAAAAAATAGTGATTTACTACCAGCTGTCTGACTGGGCTATCCCGAAGGCCCCGACCAGTTAAATAACAATCTGGTGTGAAACACTCACACAACTTTCTCTTGCCAATTCAAATAATGACCAATATAACCTAACATTACATTAGTAATAAACAAAAGACTAAACTCAAAAAACATAACCTTACTTTAATCATGAGTGAAAGACGCAAAATTAAAATCGACCTCAGTTTGGCTTAAAAATACGGAAAATCACTCTTTCACGCTAAACTAGGCTCTGTAGAGAGAAATGCTTTAAATAAAAGTTGTAGATCTTTTAATTTTCTATAAATTTGATTAAATAAACTTTTGTCGTAAAATGCAAGTTTCAATTTCGTACGATGTTTCGTTCTTGAGATATTCTGTTCACACACACGCGCGCGCGCACAGAGAGAGAGAGAGAGACAGAGACACACAAATAGTGACCAATCGCTAAAAACATGTTTTTTGGGATCAGAGAGTCTGAAAACGTGTATATCCGGTGAAAACTCGATTTCTTAAAATCGACATGAAAACAATACTTTCCTTCCTATATATTCATATAGGCAAGAGAAAGTAAAAAAGAAATTTTTATTTCATCACTGTCCTTTCGTGAGCACAGGCTTTGCCTTATTCAGGAAAGTAATTTCTGTTGTTTTTTTACTTTCTCTTGCCTATATGAATATATAGGAAGGAAAGTATTGTTTTCATGTCGATTTTTCGAAATCGAGTTTTCAACCGGATCTATACGTTTTCAGACCCCCCTGAACGCACTCTGATATGTGAACCCAAAAAAACATGTTTTTAGCGATTGGTCTGTGTGTGGTCTGTGTGTCTGTGTGTGAACAGAATATCTCAAGAACGGAACATCGTACGAACTTGAAACTTAAGTTAACATACCACTACCGGACGCGACACGAACATTTTCATCAAAATCGGTCAACCGGAAGTAGTAGTTTATTCGTATAATTTTTCAGTTTTTTGCGATTTTCTCAAAAACTGGGTACTACGATTTTTTTTAAAATCGCCTATTTTACTCAATTTTTTATTCTCTACAAGATAGGGTAGGCGCCATGTCTGCTGAAATTCTCGGTGAGGCTGTTTTCACGTAAAAAACGTTGTTTTTTTAAGATTACGGCTTTAATATAAATTTTAGCGCAAAAACTTATATAATAAAAGTTGTAGAAAATTTAAAAACCTACAACTTTTATTCAAACATTATTTTGTATAACGCTTAGTTTAGCGGTAATTGCGATTTTCTGTTTTTTCTCACGAAAACGTGAGAAAAAATCGATTTTTTTAACATTTCGGTCTTAGTATGCATTTTACGACAAAAGTGTATATAATAAAAGTTATAGAAAATTAAAAGATCTACAACTTTTGTTTAGAGCATTTTTCTCTACAGAGCCTAGTTTAGCGTGAAAGCGTGATTTTCCGTATTTTTTAAGCCAAACTGAGTTCGATTGTCATTTTGCGTCATTCACTCATGATTAAAATAAGGTTATGTTTTTGAGGTTAGTTTTTTGTTTATTTCTAATATTTTATTAATAATGTTAGGTTTATTATTAATCATTTGCATTGGCAAGAGAAAGTTGTGTGAGTGTTTCACACCAGATTTTTTTTTTAGGTGGCTTTTATTTGTTATCGGGAACTGTAAACTATTGACAGCTACCCAATTTGGTCGCTGCTTTTGCTGTAGTTATTATTTAACGTTAATAAGGCATGAGTTTGAACAGGGGACCCCCAGTAGAGTTTGTTCATGGATGGCTGTCAGCTGGTCACCATACAAAGTCACTTGCCCAACCGGTGTTACTGAACAAATAATAGTGACTTACTACCAGCTGACTGACTGGGCTATCCCGAAGGCCCTGTTCAGTTTGAATAATAAATTGTACATAAATTAGAATTAATATAATGGAAACCCACCGGGTTGGGCTAGAGGTAAAGTCGTCGCCAAAATCAGCCTGTTTAACAGCTGATTTTCAGAGACGAAAATTCCTGGTTCAAATCCTAGTAAAGGTAGTTACTTTTATACGGATTTGAATACTAGATAGTGGTTACCGGTGTGTACTTTGATGGTTGGGGTTCAATTAACCATACTCTGTAAGTCTGTACAAGACTACACCTCATTTACACGTCATACACATCATCCTCATCTCATTGGGTCATAGGGTTGCTTATTGTTCTCAATTAAACATATTGCAACGTACACAAATTAGAAATTACAAAAAAAAGTGGGTTAGTCCTGGGGTTAGAATAAGTACTGACGATTACCTCAATGCATTGCTATTTGCGGATGATATGTAGATCATACAGGAGGGTGAAGATGAGCTTCAAAGAGCAGTTTATGTTTTAAATTTTTTATGTAAAAAGTATAATTTAAGAGTTTTGGTTGCTAAATCAAAGGTTATGGCATTCAGAGGGAAGTATCCCACTCGTTCAAAGATTTTTTTAGACAATGTAGAATTAGATCAAGTGTCTCGTTATAACTATCTGGGCTTCGATGTGAGCTTTTATCGGGACTTGGATGTAGAAAATGAAATAAATAAATTTCAAGCTATTTGTGGGTACCATTAACAGGACACTGGGGTAACAGAGCTAGAACAGAGACAGTAGTGAAGTTTCTACAAGGTAATGGCAGCCTCAGTCCTTCTTTATGGAAGTGAGTCATGGGGTTACCACAAAACGCCAACAAAGTAGAATCCACGCAGCTGAAATGAGGTTTTCTAAGAAGGTTGAAGGGCTGCTCGAGGCTGGATCTAATACATAACGAGGAAATTAGATCCGAGTTGGGTGTATTTAGCTTGAATGGAAAAGTGGAGGAGTACCGAATCAATGGAAGCAACATTTGGAACAGATGTCAGAGGAGAGAATACCTCTAAAAGTGACGGAATATGTTCCAGTTGGGAAGAAGGGAGGTGGGAAGACCTCGAAGAAGACGGCAGTAGTCGAGATGTAAGGGTTGGAATGTCTCGTGTTTCTGTAGAACGTGCATGAGTTCGGAACTGGTTTATGCCTAATCCTTGATAGTAAGAAGAAGAAGAAGAAGGAGAAGAGAAGAAGAAGAAGAAGAAGAAGAAGAAGGAGAAGAAGGAGGAGGAGGAGGAGAAGGAGGAGAAGGAGGAGAAGGAGGAGAAGGAGAAGGAGGAGAAGAAGGAGGAGGAGGAGAAGAAGGAGAAGGGGGAGAAGAAAATAGTTATATAATGGAAATAAATAAATAAAATCCAGTACGTTGGCAACACTGAATGACGTAGAGGCGAATTCTTTTAATCTAGTTACAGGATGGTTGCTATTGCATACGAGCATAAATTTATGATTATGTATGCAGAATGAGTAGGGGCCTATAGTTATGCTGACGTATTTTCTAATTGACCCAGTCAAGTACCCCCAGAAGAGAACTGTTCATTTAATTAATTGTTTCCTTACATAACATTAACCGAACGCATAGTTTAAATTTCTTACGAAATATTTTATTTTATAGTAGTACTTTAACCGAACCTCTTAAAAAAATATCGGGTAAAACACTCACACGACTTTCTCTTGCCAAAGTAGTATACACTTATGAAAAATATAACCTATGTTTAATCATGAGTAAACAATATATAATTAATAAATAAATCTGGTGTGAAACACTCATACAACTTTCTTTGCCTCCCCCTACAATTCACTCCCTCAATATTACTCTCCATTATTGATAGACCAATACCTGGGATGACCCACTAGCTTATCCCTTCTTCTGGTAAGATGCTTCCATAAACTTCTTTTTTCATCCACTCGCCTAAGAACCTCTAAATTACTTATTTTGTCCACCTACCTAATCTTTAACTCCTTCCTATAACACCATAATTCTCAAAAGCTTCTATCCTCTTATGTTTCTACAGCCTCTATCACCCATGTTTCACTCCCGTATTGTTTTAGGAAATTTTTACTAATCTTTAAATCAATGTTTGTACTCAGTAAAAGCTGTAAAAAAAAATTATTTTTTAACTAATTTAATTTTTTGTTATTTACATAAACGTAGGTATATATTAGGCCATATCTACATTTTCTGAGGTTTATTTATAGAAATTAATGTAATATTTCTTTAGGTTTTCTAAACTAAGTAAAAAATTAATTACATTTGTAAAAAGATAGTACTAATCGCTGGAGCCTATATGGTCATATGAAATAAACATGAGGGTATAATTTCGCTTTAGATATTATGCACTAAAATACTGGTGGGACGATAAACCTGAAAATTCGTGGCGCAGCCTTTACTTAACTAAACTTCAAATAATCAACTTCAAACTATATTCTGTTGATTCTGTTGATAAAAAAACACACACAGACCCAATCGGTAAGAACATGTTTTTCTTTAGGTTGATGGGAGTTTAAAAAACGTATATTTCTGAAAAAAAATTAGATTTCGAAAAATCGACATGAAAACAATACTTTTCTTCTCTACATTTTCAAATAGGGCAAGAGAAAGTATACCTAATAATAATATAACAGCTGATATGGAAACGTAATAAAAATAAACAACAAAATAATGTTTATTTTGAATATTAACGGGGTTAAAAAAAGTTGAATAAGATTTTAAAGAATTTTAATTCAATTAACAGTGATGTATAATTTGTTAATAATAGGAAAATGACATCAATACAATATTGGTTATCGTTTTTAATAATAAGTAACACGATTAAGACAGACATTGTTTATTGTTTTGAAACTGAGGAAAAAAATGTCTGAAATTGTAGGAAATGTGACAAACGATAATTTATCAAACCATGATATAAGAAACCTATATGATATGAATGATGATAATTTAACAAGTTTCAAAGAAACGTCAAATAATGAATTCCAATCACAAGAAAATCATCAAAATTCTTCAAATTTCGGAATAACAAATGGATTAGAATCAACAGAATCGAACGAAAAATTATTTTCAAATAATTTACAAGAATCGATTGCATCAATACATGAGAAAATAGAATCAGGAAACGAGGAATTATCACAGACATTAGAAGATTCCTTAAAATTAATGAATACAACATATTTCTCTAAACCAAATGAATTTCATCATGAATTATCAATGAATGTAGATACAAATTTCGATCAAAAAGTTGAATCATCAGAATTAAAACCATCGATTAAAAAATTTAATAAAAATCGAAATACGTCAATAACAATCGATAATAACTCTAAAAGTAAAGATAATTTAGATGAACAAATAATCGATTCAAAAGTTGAATCATCAGAATTAAAACCATCGATTAAAAAATTTAATAAAGATCGAAATACCTCAACAATCGATAATAACGATAAAAATAAAAATAATTTAGATAAAGAACAAATAATCGATTCAAAAGTTGAATCATCAGAATTGAAACCATCGATTAAAAAATTTAATATAGATCGAAATACCTCAATAACAATCGATAATGATAATTTAGATGAACAAATAATCGATTCAAAAGTTGAATCATCCGAATTAAAACCATCGATAAAAAAATTTAATAAAGATCGAAATACGTCAATAACAATCGATAATAACGATAATTTAGATGAAGAAAAAATAATCGATTCAAAAATACCGACAAGGAAAAAATTTTATAAAAACATTGATGATGAAAAAATTGGATTAGAAAAGAATGTCGCCGATGATGATACAGAATCATCTAAAAATATATCGAAACCGAAATCGATAACAAAAAAAGCTAAATTAGGTGACATACCATATATAGTATCAGTTCAAAAACGAATACTTGAATCAAATAAAACATTATATTTATGTAATGGAGCAATAATAACACAAAAAATGATATTGACAACCTCATCATGTATTGTTAAATATAATTCAAACGATACAACAGTGATATATTTTGTAGTTGCTGGAGTAACAACAGTACCACATAATGTAGAAGATGAAAATGTTAACGGTGAACAAACTGTAGATGACGTACAATATTATTGCAGTGTAAAAAAAGCAAATAGTGATCATACATTGACACCAGATCTTAAATTAACAACAGAAATAGCGTTGATAAAATTAAAAACTAATTTAAAATGGAATAAATTGATAAAACCGATAAAAGTATCAACATATCGTCAAGATGATGGAACCGATTGTCGTTTATCAGGTTGGGCTGATTTATCATCAATTAATTTAATAACAGTTTCACATGTAACATTAAAACCATGTATTATAAATTCAGTAAGAACATATAATAAAAATATATTATGTTCTGCTTTAAACAGTTTAAAATTGGAAGGATCTCCATTGGTTTGTAATGGTGAATTGAGTGGACTTTTAACAATATTTCCATGGTCATGGTCGAACGATTCCAATAATCCACATGTATATTTGGATGTATCCGTTTACCATTGGTGGTTCGCTGAATACGGTAATGCGGATAAACCGTGTGATAAAGCAGATATTAAAGCGAAACGAAAAGATAACGACGATAAATTTGGCATAGGTAGTAATGTGGGAGGTGTTTTAATAATGTCTGTCACGGTTGGGTTGATTATGTTATTCCTCGTGTGTGCTGTCGGGTGCATTATCATTCTCACTTACAATCGATATAGACGGCGTCGTTCTGATGCACCAAATGTTACTTGATTATAATTAACTAGATTTAATTAAAGTTATAATTTTTTATTATTCATTCAAAATAAACTAATTCATTGATTGATTAAATCTTTATTTATTCACTCGTCTACACTCGACTACACTTATGTCTAAGGCAAAAATTTAAAAAAAAAACGATTTTCACACGTTTTCGTGAGAAAAAAAACAGAAAATCGCTAATTACCGCTAAATTAAGCGTTATACAAAAAATGTTATAAATAAAAGTTGTAGGACTTCCAATTCTCTACAAATTTTATTACATACATTTTGCGCTGAAATGCATTATAAAGCCGCAATCTTAAAAAAAACAACGTTTTTACGTGAAAACAGCCTCACCATGAGTTTCAGCAAACATGGCGCCTACCCTATGTTGTAGAGCATAAAAAATGTAGTAAATCAGGAGATTTTTAATAAAATCGTAGAACCAGTTTTTGAGAAAATCGCAAAAAAGTGAAAAATTACACGAATAAATTGCTACTTCCGGTTGACCGATTTTAATGAAAATGTTCGTGTCGGGTCCGGTAGTGGTATGTAACTTAAGTTTCAAATTTTAAGTTCATAAGATGTTCCGTTCATGAGATATTTTGTGTACACAAACACGCGCGCGCGCGCACACACACACCAATCGCTAAAAACGTTTTTTTGGGTTCAGGGGGTCTGAAAACGTGTAGATCCGATGAAACCTCAATTTTGAAATATCGACATGAAAACAATACTTTCCTTCCTATATATTCATATGTTGTTTAGGTCATCAGCCGAAAGGCTGGTTTGAACCTGTAGAGGTTTTACTAAGTAAAACAAGGAGTGAGGTGGTTTACCATTGCCTTCCTCACTGAATGGAAAAGTAAGCTTATCAGCATGCCGGGCCCTCTGAAAAGCACATATTTTCCACTCTGCAAATGATACCTTCACTTCATTCACCACAGAGTCTGGCTGTATAATGAAATTCATTACTTTCAGAGGAGATAACGCTGATTAGTGTCTTTAACACCTCTACCTCTTCTTTTCTTAAAATGATTCAGTCATTTAATTGGCTGACCATGTGATAAGAAACAGAACTATTTATTTTAGCCCTGCAACTAACAGATTACAGGCTATTGACATCGCCTAATGCGGTGTGGGGGTGCTCGTGTTCTGAGAATTACGTTTCGTTGTCACTTCAGCGTGAAGTATAGAGTATGACCCAGTATTGGGTTTTGGATAAAAGGCCAAAAATTATTCCATTTAACAATAATTAAGGTCTGCTTATTCATTTCTTTAATCAAATCCTAAACATACATGTTATATTAAATCCGCCGTAATTAGGTCGAGTTCATTTCCCTAAATTCAATTTAAATATTTTACCAAAATCTGTCCTGGGTGAGGTTTCATACTTTTAGGCCTAATATTTTAAGGGCCGGATAATTGGAGGTGCCGGACTACCGAGAATCTACTGTACTAGTATACGAGGTGTGGCTATTAAATAACGAGACTGACGTAAAAAAAAAATTATTTTAATTTTATACATAATCAGTTATTGTTACCTTCAATATACACTCCTTCTCTATCCCTAAAACGCTCCATGCGAATTTTCCATTTTTGAAAACAGTGGTGGAAGTCATCTTCTGTCAGCTCCTTCAGGACACGTACTGGTCAAAAATGTTTGAAATGAATTATGAAGTTCGCAAAAATGTTTGTACTGACACTTTGTACGCGATTGAAAATGACCCAAATTTTTGGAAACGATAATAACATGTAATGAAACGTGGTTTTTTACTTATGATCCGGAAACGAAGTGCCAATCCATGCACTGGAAGACCCGAACTTTACCGAGAGCCAAAAATGCTCGAATGAGTAAGTTAAAATTTAAAGCAATGATGATGGTTTTTCTGATATCCTTGGGACTGTATACGTTCACTGAGTTCCTGAAGGTGAAACAATTAATCAATATTACTACCTTGAGGTACTTTCTAAACTACGTCTACGATTAAGGTAAAAACGCCCCGAAATGTGGAAGGACAAATCATGGGTTCTCCACCAAGACAATGCGCCAGCTCATTCCGCGTTATCTGTCAAGAGATTCCTAGCCAAGTACAGCATCTCAGTGTTAGAACATCCACCTTATTCACCAGATCTTGCACTATGTGACTTCTACCTGTTCCCTAAGGTGAAATCTGCATTAAAAAAGATAAGATTTGAGTCTGTGAAAGCTGTAAAAGAGAGAGCAGCACTTGTCCTGAAGGAACTAACAGAAGATGACTGCCAGCACAGTTTCCAACAATGGAAAATTCGCATGTAGCGTTGTAGGGATAGAGAAGGAGTGTATATTGAAGGTGACAATAAGTGATTATTTATAAGATCAAAATAAAATTTTTTACGTCAGTCTCGTTATTTAATAGCCACACCTCGTACAAGTACTACAATACAAGCTAGGTATGTTGCGAGATATGTGACATAACTACGCATGCGCTCAAAGGTCTTTACCGTTATAATCTAAATCTGAAAACATACTACAGTCGTTATCTTGCTTGTTAGTTTACTGCGTGCAAAAACGCTTGCTCATACAATGAGTAAAATGAAAGACAATGTTTTTGGAACGGCACGTATGGCTTGTGCGAGTAAGAAAGTATGGTTAATTGAACCCCAACCATCAAAGTACACCCCTAATCACTGTCTAGTATTCAAATCCGTATAAAAGTAACTAACTTTACAAGAATTTGAACCAGGAACCTTCGTCTCCGAAATCAGCTGTTAAACAGCTGATTTTGGCGACGACTTTACCTCAAGACCAACTCAGTAGGTTAATGTTTATTGAGGTTAGTTTTTTTATTTCTAATGTTTTATTACTAATATTATTTGCATTGGCAAGAAAAAAATGCAAATAATAATATCAGCATGCCGGGCTCTCTGAAAAGCACATATTTTCCACTCTGCAAATGACACCTTCACTTTATTCACCACAGGGTCTGGCTGTATAATGAAATTCATTACTTTCAGAGGAGGTAACTCTGACTAGTGTCTTTAACACCTCTACCTCTTCTGTTCTTAAAATGATTCAGTCATTTAATTGGCTGACCATGTGATAAGAAACAGAACTATTTATTTTAGCCCTGCAACGAACAGATTGAGTGCAAATAATCTGACACTCCACCTGTTTATTATGGGCAGATTTTTTGTTTAAATTTATAATTTATAGTTCAAAAATTCCAACAGTATTTATCGGTTGCACTATGTGTGCAAAGATTATAATTTGAAGATTTCTGGTCGAAAATCTAAAGTTATGGCCTTCATTGGGAAAGACCTAGTGAGATCAAAGATAGAGCTGAATGGGAGCATTCTGGAACAAGTTTCTTCCTTTAATTATTTGGGGTACGAGGTTTCTCCCATAGGTAGTTTTGATGTGGAGAATAAAGTAAACAAATTTAAGCATATTTGCGGGACAATCCACAGAACTTTAAAGAATAAGACAAGGAAGGAAACAAGACTGAAGTTCTATAAGACAATGGCAGTTCCAGTGGTGTTGTATGGGTGTGAGACCTGGGCGCTTACTAGGCGACAACAGAGTAGTTTTGAGAGCTGCGGAGATGAGATTTCTCAGGGCTACAAAGGGATGCACATTAGAGGATAGGTTGAGAAGTGAGGATATACGACAGGAGTTAGGTATATACAGCTTGGAAGATAAGATGAGAGCCTACAGGAGTAATTGGTGCATTCATTTGGAGCGCATGGGGGATCAGCGGTTTCCTCGCTTGGCTAGGTACTACAGACCCAAGGGAAAAAGAAGTGTGGGACGTCCGAGAAGAAGATGGTTTCCGGAACGGGCAGACGTGCCTAATCCTTGAAGTGAAGCAGAAGAAGAAGAAGAAGAAGAAATTCCAACACATCCAGTAATCCGGCATCATCTCAGTCCCGAACTGGCCGGACTACTGACATTCTACTGTATTATAATACTAAGTACTTCTGTACTTAGCTGTAGAGCTAAGCAAGTGGAAGTGGTAAAGAGTTAACTTAAAGGGTTAACTTAAAAACAGTTAAAAAAAATCTGGTGTGAAACACTCAAACAACTTTCTCTTGCCAATGCAAATAATTAATAATAAACCTAACATTATTAATAAAATATTAGAAATAAACAAAAAACTAACCTCAATAAACATAACCTTATTTTAATCATGAGTGAATGATGCAAAATGAAAATCAACCTCAGTTTGGCTTAGAAATACGGAAAATCACTCTTTCTCTCTAAACTAGGCTCTGTAGAGAAAAATGCTTTAAATAAAAGTTGTAGATCTTTTAATTTTCTATAAATTTAATTATATACACTTTTGTCGTAAAATGCATACTAAGGTCGAAATCTTAAAAAAATCAATTTTTCACACATTTTCGTGAGAAAAAAAACAGAAAATCGCAAATTACCGCTAAACTAAGCGTTATACAAAAAAAATGTTTGGAATAAAAGTTGTAGAATTTTACATTCTCTACAACTTTTATTATATAAAGTTTTGCGCTAAAATGCATATTAAAGCCGTAATCTTAAAAAAACTTTGTTTTTACGTGAAAACAGCCTCACCCAGAATTTCAGCAAACATGGCGCCTACCCTATCTTGTAGAGAATAAAAAATTGAGTAAATGAGGCGATTTTTAAAAAAAATCGTAGGACCACTTTTTGAGAAAATCGCAAAAAAGTGAAAAATTACACGAATAAACTACTACTTCCGGTTGACCGATTTTGATGAAAATGTTCGTGTCGCGTCCGGTAGTGGTATGTAACTTAAGTTTCAAGTTTCAAGTTTCAAGTTCGTACGATGTTCCGTTCTTGAGATATTCTGTTCACACACAGACACACACACACACACACACACACACACACAGACCAATCGCTAAAAACATGTTTTTTGGGTTCAGGGGGTCTGAAAACGTATAGATCCGGTGAAAACTCGATTTCGAAAAATCGACATGAAAACAATACTTTCCTTCCTATATATTCATATAGGCAAGAGAAAGTAATAAACAGTTGTCTCACAGGTAATCGTGGAAAGAAACTAGATGAAAATAAGTAGAATTATTAGTGGGAGCTTTATAATTTAGTTGCCATCATTGGAGAGGAAACCCACTTTAAAAAAAAACCGTGGGTTGGCTTCACTCACTCAATGACTACGTATAAAACAACAATTATTTATCAGGACTGCCTACTCATACAATCTTCATGTATTACTGTTTTTAACACTAAATTGCATAAATAACAGTGTTACCAATTGCATGGTGTTTTTAACAAGAAAAAAAAAACCACTTGACTTATTTATAGAGATTGACAAATCATTCTTAGCACCACAATTTCTAAATTATATTTTAAATGATGAGTTTTCGTTGCCCATTTTGGTCTGCAACATGATTGATTCCAGTTATTTTTACTTAATCGTGCCCTACCTATTTGTATGTTTAGGGAGCGAAAGTTTATCGTTTTCATATCGATTTTTCCAAATGGGGTTTTCATAGGAAATACACGTTTTCAGACCCCCTGAACCCAAAAAACATGTTTTTAGCGATTGGTCTGTGTGTGTGTGTGTGTGGGTGTGTGTGTGCGTCCGTGCGTGCGTGCGCGCGCGTGTGTGTGTGTGTGTACAGAATATCTCAAGAACGGAACATCGTACGAACTTGAAACTTTCGTTACATACCACTACCTGACCCGACACGAACATTTTTTTTTACATCGCCTCATTTACTTAATTTTTTATACTCTACAAGATAGGGTAGGCGCCATGTTTGCTAAAATTCTGGGTGAGGCTGTTTTCACGTAAAAAAATTGTTTTTTTAAAGATTGCGGCTTTATTATGCATTTTACCGCAAAAATGTATATAATTAAAGTTGTAGAGAATTTAAAATTCTACAACTTTTATTTCAAACATTTTTTTTGTATAACGCTTAGTTTAGCGGTAATTAGCGATTTTCTGCTTTTTTCTCACAAAAACGTGTGAAAAATCTATTTTTTTTAAATTTCGGCCTTAGTATGCATTTTACGACAAAAGTGTATATAATCAAATTTATAGGAAATTGAGATCAACAACTTTTATTAAGAGCATTTTTTTGTGAAGTGCCTAGTTGAGTGTGAAAGAGCGATTTCCGTATTTTTAAGCCAAACTGAGGTTGATTTTCATTTTGCGTCTCTCATACGTGATTAAAATTAGGTTATTAAATTAGGCCGGCCGCGTTGGCGATGTTGGTAACGTGCTCGCCTCTCATCACGCGGTCTTGGGTTCGAATCCCACTCGGGCATGGCATTTTTTCATACGTTACAAAAATTCATTTCATCCTTCACCGTCTGCATTAGCAGCAATTTGCAAAACAGTCGGACGTTAAAAAAAAAAAAAAAAAAAAAAAAAAAATTAAAATTAGGTTATATTTTTAGAGGTTAGTTGTTTGTTTATTTCTAATGTTTTATTACTAATGTTAGGTTTATTGTTAATTATTTGCATTGGCAAGAGAAAGTTGTGTGAGTGTTTCACACCAGATTTTTTTTAGTTCTGGAACCAGCAGATCGAGTGAAAATAATTTAACACTCCAACTGCCAGTTATGGGCAAATTAAAATTTAGGTTATGTATTTAATTTTACGTTGTTTGCTCATAATTAAACATATTTTTAATTTTTCATTATATTCATGGGCAAGATATAATCGTGTGAGTGTTTCACACATATTTGTTTTGTAAATTTTCATCTTTCATCTAAAGATTCTTAGATTTTAAAGATAACCTTTATAAAGGGTGTTTTTTAGAGGTATAGAGCTTTAAGTTGGCAGTACTGATTTCCATGGTGGCCATTTTGAAAACGGTTTTGTAATTTATGTTCAGTTTGGTTTGCCATTTGATAATGAATAGACTGATGATGAATAGAACAACGCTTGCAAATTATGCAGATTTATTTTAAAAATCATGGTTCGGTTCGTGAAACTTATCGCGCACTACGTCCGTTTTATGATCGACATAATCGTCCATCAGAGCTTTTTGTTCAGTGATAAAGCCCATTTTTGGTTGAATGGCTACGTGAATTAACACAATTGCCTCATTTGGAGTGAATGTAATCCCTGATATATTGCTGAGAAGGCTTTACATCCAGAAAAAGTGACTGTTTGGTGTGCTTTATGGTCTGGTGGAGTCATTGGTCCTTACTTCTTCAAAAATGATACCAAAAAATGAATGTTAGAATGTAAGTCAATGGTGACCGCTACAGAGCAATGATCAATGACTTTTTTGTTCCTGAACTGAATCGCCTTAATGTTGGAAAGCTATGGTTTCAATAAGATAGTGCAACATGTCACACAGCGCGTGCCACAATCGATTTACTGAAGGAAACGTTAGGTGCAGTAACGTTTGGTGAACGCATAATTTCACGTTCTGGACCAGTAAATTGGCGTCCAAGGTCGTGCGATCTAACACCGCTGGACTATTTTCTGTGGGGGTATGTGAAGTCACTAGTCTATGCCAATAAGCCACAGACAATACTGACGACTTGGAAGGCAACATTCGCCGCGTTATTACCAATATACGGCCCCAAATGCTGCAAAAAGTGGTCACAAATTGGACGTCTCGATTGGACCACGTCCGAGCCAGCCGCGGCGGCCACATGCCTGAAATTATTTTTAAATAAAAATGGCAAATAATTATCTTTAAAATAAAACCAATTCCACGTCAATTGTTCAATTATTCTGTTTTATTTCATTTTAAAGTTCTATACCTCTAAAAAAAAACACCCCATAGTTAATTTCTTTTTTGCTACTTGCATTCAGGAGACTCCAAAGGGAGTATAGGACATGTCAAGATAAAACTGATAAACTGAAAGTTTATCACCAAGGATAAATTCATCACTTACCAGCAGAAAATTCTTTTTGCTACTGTTTACTTCAGTAGGCTTGTCATGAACCCCATTGAACCAAATATCTCACAAAATAAAAAATAAAAAAAAATCAAACACAATGATAAATTCATCACTTACCAATAATTTTTTCCTGCTACTGCTTAACTCAGTAGGCTTGTCATGAACCCCTTTGTATCAAATAGTACCCAATATTTGTTTAATTAGAAGTTACATATTTTTCAATCAAAACTACGAGTATTTAGAAAGGAATTCGTGCACACAGTAAAATGTTTTATCAATCAAATATTGTTTTAGCTTTTTTTTAAAATGACTTAAATTGTCACAACTTTTTAAACCTTGTGGCAATTTATTGATGTATTTTCTACCTGCATAAGTTGGTTTTTGTTCAAACAATTTAGTGTTGTGATTAGCAACATAATAATCGATTCTGTTTCTTGTGTAGTGGTGGTAATCTTTTCATTGGTTGGAGGGAAGAATACAGAAATTTAAATTACTGCGAAGGAAGACGAATTCTTTTCTTAAATTAGGCACAGTAACCATATTACAACAGAATTTCTACATAGACCTATCAAATAAGAGACATAATTTCAATTTAACAATAAAATAGAATAATAAGCTTCGTGACGTCATGGCCGATTACACTATAAAACGATTAGTCACAGCCGTGGTGGCTTTCAGATGATGGAACTATTCAGTCTATGATGCAGCTAATTTTATCCTCAAGTTCTGATACAATTTATTATATAATATAACAGGCCTACTTAAACGATTTTTTACTAAATTAAACAAAAAAAAAACTGGTGTGAAACACTCGCACTGAATCCTGAATCCTGGTTGAGAGGGCTGAGAAGCCCTATGATGGCGACATCGTGTTAAGGAACACCTGGTCGCTCGGGGAACAATTTTACCGAATAATTGCAACCTCATGAAATTTAGGGGGAATTTTATAGTTTAAAATTAGGAAATAGGATTCTGGCTCTTGCGGGATTGGGACTGGGACTTCAAAGGAGGTAATGTATTTTAAGAAGTTACTCGTGGATGAAAATTTATATTAAGGGACAAGTGGGTTTAAGAGCGGCTCTTTTCTTTTTTTTTGTTTTTCAGTGGCCTTTTTCAGTTATGTGGGAGTTTTATTGTCTTGAGGAGGGGAAGGCACGCGCCGTACTTAACGTGGACAAATGGTACAATTTTAGGTAGGGGTTAGTCTCTGTCACACAACTTTCTCTTGCCAATGCAAATAATTAACAATAAACCTAATAATAGTAATAAAACATTACAAATAAACAAAAAATTAACCTCAATAAAAATAACCAATTTTAATCATATTTTATATGAATGACGAAAAATGAAAATCAACCTCAGTTTGGCTTAAAAATACATAAAATCACTCTTTCACGCTAAATTAGGCTCTGTAGAGCAAAATGTTTTTAATAAAGTTGTAGATCTTTCAATTTCCTATAAATTTGATTATATAGACTACACTTTTGTCGTTAAATGCATACTAAGCCCAAAATCTTAGAAAAATCGATTTTTCACACATTTTTGTGAGAAAAAACAGAAAATCACTAATTACCGCTAAACTAAGCGTTATACAAAACAATGTTTGAAATAAAAATTGTAGGATTTTAATTTGTCTACAACTTTTATTATATAAATTTTTGCGCTAAAATGCATACGAAAGCCGTAATATTAAAAAAAAACAATTGTTTTACGTGAAAACAGCCTCACCAAGAATTTCAGCAAACATGGCACCCACCCTATCTTGTAGAGAATAAAAAATTGAGCAAACCAGGCGATTTTTAAAAAAATCGTAGGACCAGTTTTTGAGAAAATCGCAAAAAAGTGAAAAATTACACGAATAAACTACTACTTCCGCTTGACCGATTTTGATGAAAATGTTTGTGTCGGGTCCGGTAGTGGTATGTAACTTAAGTTTCAAGTTCGTACGATGTTCCGTTCTTAAGATATTCCGTTCACAAACACACACGCGCGCGCGCGCACACAAACACACACACACACACAGACCAATCGCTAAAAACATGTTTGTGTGGGTTCAAGGGGTCTGAAACGTGCAGATCTGTGGAAGAGTGTATTTGTTAAAATAGACATGAAAACAATACTTTCCTTCCTATATATTCATATAGGCAAGAGAAAGAAAGGAAAGAAAAGAAAGGAAAGAAACCATAAAATAGGCATGGGTTTTTTAAGCAAAACTGCAAAACATGTCTTGGGAGTCAACCAATTAAAATTTACTATATTATTTAGCCCTGCGGGACAAAATAATAACAACAAAAATAAGATAGGAAGATAACTCTTATACAGAGTGATTCAATAAGATGAAACAATTTCAATAAGCTGTATTTCCTGAACTACATGTTATATTTTAATTCTGTAAATTACATTTTGAAAGAGAAAGTTTTAAATTTTAATTTACATACATGAAAGTTTATAGATGTTCAATGTGTCCTCCTCCGACTGCACGTACAACATCTAGACGGTAACTGAACTCATCCCAAACTCTCTGACGCATGTCTTGGTTCACTGAGTTGACTGCAGCTGTGATACGATTCCTTAGTTCATTCAAATTGGTGGGAAGAGGTGGTATGTAAACTGCACTTTTCACGAGCCCACACAAGAAAAAGTCACAGGGTGTGAGATCTGGAGACCTCGGTGGCCAAAACTGAAGTGCGGAGTCGTCATTCGCCATGCGACCTATCCATCGTTGACGTATGGATTCATTTAGGAAACGCCGAACATTGCGATGCCAATGGGGTGGAGCTCCGTCCTGCTGGAAAATGTAATCTCCTGAATCTTCATTCATTTGAGGAACGAGCCAATTTTGTAGCATTCTAAGATACGTTTCCCCAGTAACCGTATTCTCATCAAAAAAGAAAGGCCCATAAACTTTTGTCAGCGACAAGGCGCAAAAAACTTTAACTTTCGGGCTGTCCCGCTCATGTTCCACTGTTACATGGGGATTTTGTAGCCCCCAGATCCTAACATTATGCCTGTTGACTTTCCCACTTAGATGAAATGTGGCTTCATCACTAAAAATCACTCGAGGCAGAAACAACTCATCTTCCATGTGTTGAAGCATACGGTCACAAAATTCTACACGCCATATCTTATCGCCTCGGCGAAGAGCCTGTAGCATTTGCAAACGGTAAGGTTTGTACAATAATCGGCGCCTCAATACACGCCAGACAGTTGTTTGCGGTAGTCCGAGTTCCATACTCACTCTACGGGTTGATTTCATAGGGCTACGCTCAAGGCTAGTTCGAACGCGTTCCACAATCTGCTCCGATACACGAGGTCTGCTTGGAGTTTTACCTTTACACAGAGAGCCAGTTTCGTCAAATTGTTTATTCCAATGATAAATGCTCTTCCTCGTTGGAGGTTCGACGTTAAACTTAAGCCGAAATGCACGCTGCACCGCAGTTGCAGACTCGGTTCTACTGTACTGACGCACGCAAAAAATCTTGTGTTCCATAGCAACCATCTTGCTTACAACTGACGCAGTACGCGGCTGCGCAGCTGACGGCAACAATGCGGTGCTGGAGCGCTCTGGTGTCGTTATTTATAACTTTGTTATTTCCTCTTTCAAATGTAATTTACAGAATTAAAATATAACATGCAGTTTAGGAAATATAGCTGATTGAAATTGTTTCCTTCCATCTTATTGAATCACGCTGTATATAAATAAAAAACGGGTACGGAAATGTACAATGTAAAACAAACAAAGAAGAAACACATCCTGTAGACAACAGCCTAATCTGGGTAATTATTTGATAAGAATAAACAGAGAAACAATAATAATGTTGCTTTATAAATTAAGTAGGCGAAAAGATAAGCCGAATTTTTGTATAACTTAAGTAGGTCCTCTTCGCTTACCGTCATGCCTCTTTTCTACGGTGAGTAGGTGCAAGAAATAACGATATAGTGCGACTGACTACACGATAAACAAACTAAATACCGGGTGGATAAGAAAATAATTTAACATTATTTGAATTTCAAATATTTTAACTTTTTCAGTGCCGAAACAATATTTTAAAAAATGATCTAAAGCCATGTAATTTTAATAAGGGTGTACAAAAAGTGCCATCCCTTATTTCGAAAACTTGCAGTCGTAACCCTGCCATTTCCCGAATTTCAAAAACCCAACCCCAAACCAAAAAACACAAATTTTAACGTTACAGAAAATAAAATTTTCTGTTAAAAATTAATATTTATTAAGTTCATAAAAAAAGAAACCGTTCTAACGCTAAAAATATTCAAAATACTTTTTACTTTCTCTTGCCTATATGAATATATAGGAAGGAAAGTATTGTTTTCATGTCGATTTTAACAAATACACTCTTCACCGGATCTAAACGTAAATAGACCCCCTCAACCCACGCAACGCATGTTTTCAGCGATTGGTCTGTGTGTGTGTGTGTGTGTGTATATACAATATATCTCAAGAACGGAACATCGTACGAACTTGAAACTTGAAACTTAAGCTACATACCACTACCGGACCCGACACGAACATTTTCATCAAAATCTGTCAACCGGAAGTAGTAGTTTATTCGTGTAACTTTTCACTTTTTTGCGATTTTTTTCAAAAACTGGACCTACGATTTTTTTTAAAATCACCTGGTTTACTCAACTTTTTATTCTCTACAAGATAGGGTAAGCGCCATGTTTGCTAAAATTCTTGGTGACGCTGTTTTTACGTAAATAAAGTGTTTTTTTTAAGATTACGGCTTTAATATGTATTATAGCGCAAAAATTGATATAATAAAACATGTAGAGAATTAAAAATCCTACAATTTTGATTTTTAACATTTTTTGTATAACGCTTAGTTTAGCGGTAATTAGCGAATTTCTGTTTTTTCTCACGAAAATGTGTGAAAATCGATTTTTTTAAGATTTCGGCCTTAGTATGCATTTTATGACAAAAGTGTATATAATCAAATTATAGAAAATTAAAAGATCTACAACTTTTATTTAAAGCATTTTTCTCTACAGAGAGTAGTTTAGTGTGAAAAAGTGATTTTCCTTATTTTTAAGGCAAACTGAGATTGGTTTTCATTTTGCGTCTTTCATACATGATTAAAATTAGGTTATGTTTATTGAGGTTAGTTTTTTGTTTATTTTATAATGTAAGGTTTATTGTTAATTATTTGCACTGGCAAGGGAAAGTTGTGTTAGTGTTTCACACCAGATTTTCTGAAAATCTAAGCCAGAACGCTGTAAAAATATAGGGTGATTCAAAAAGAGCGCCGGTTTTTAAACGGCTGGTAAATTTTTGTTTATCGGTTGGCAACATTGTTTGACCTCATTTCTATTTTGGAGAACATTCCGATTGACGATTCAGTTGTAGTTTCTCTTGTTCGCAGTGTAGTACTCTCGCAGTCTGTGTCTAACCATGGAGAAGTTTACTATTGCGCAACGAGTGTTAATCGTCAAAACATTTTACCAGAGTGGAGAGAGTTATGCGGCTACTGTCAGGCGACTTCGCGGTACTCTAGGACGTAATGAAGCACCGAATGAATCAACAGTTCGCAGGCTTATGAAAAAGTTTTTTGAGACGGGTTCAACAGTCGACCTTAAAAGTTCTGGACGTCGTCGTTCTGGCCGAACTGAGCAGAACGTTGCGTTGGTTCGTGACAGTGTGGCTGTTAGCCCAGCAAAATCAATACGTCGCCGTTCTCAACAATTGGGTTTAAGATGTTCTTCTGTACGGAGAATTCTTCGGTACGATCTCCAATATCACCGGTATAAAATTCAGTTGACGCAACATTTGAAAGTGGCAGACCACCAGAAGAGACGACAGTTTGACTGGGTATTGAGAAAACGGCAGGATGATGACACCTTCGCAAACAAAATCATTTTCAGTGATGAGGCGCACTTCCACTTAAACGGTTTTGTTAATAAACAGAACTGCCGTATGTGGGGTTTAATTCGACGGGTTATCGGGCAAATGGAAGTCGAAACTTGTCGGGCAGTAATATCCAATTTCATGGACAGAGTTGATGCGTGCCAGCGCAGTAGAGGAGGACACATGCATGACATCATTTTTCGTACATAAAATCGGAAGTTAAGATGAACTTGTTGATGTATTTATTTTCAGTTTTTCAATAAAATAAATCTCTTAGTTTGATATATCAAAACCGGCGCTCTTTTTGAATCACCCTATAGTTAAGATATCAAATGAGATGCGAACAACTTCGTTAACACCCAGTATTCCAAACACAATAGTGCATATTTATTAGCTATATTAACGGAATGATATAACTGTGAATTTTTAATGACAGAAAATTAAATAAGTTTTTTTATTGTTTCATGTATTATTATTATTAAAATTATTAGTTCTGTATTTATCAATCATCCAATTTAATAATAAATTGGTCAGGAGAATGAATAATAAGCAGTATGATTAGAAAAAAGAGACTGTGAAATAAAACGATTACCAAATGATGACGTATGTATAAAAGAAAGACATTATTACAATTTGTTTGTTTAAATTATTAATGAAAAAATACGACGTTTCGCATCAATCACTTCTTTGGATAAATAATAGTAGGTTACAGGTATTTTTTTTAAACCCTAATATATGTAAGTTGCAATCTGTTCAATTCAGAACAATAAGCGACCCAATGAGATGAGAATGATATGTATGACGTGTAACTGACGTGTAGTCTTGTACAGAGTGAGAGAGTATGTTTAATTGAACCCCAACCATCAAAAAGTACACCAGTAACCACTGTCTAGTACTCAAATCCGTAAAAAAAGTAACTATCTTTACTAGAATTCGAACCAGGAACCTTAGTCTCCGAAAATCAGCTGTTAAAAAGCTGACTCAAGGCGACGACTTTACCTCTAGACCAACCCGGCGGGTAGAAAGAATTTTTTTTTTGTAATCCCTAATTTATGTATGTTTCAATCTGTTCAGTTCAGAACAATAAGCAACCCCATGACCCAATGAGATGAGTTTGATGTGTATGACGTGTAAATGAGGTGTAGTCTTGTACAGACTCAGGCCGACCATTTCTGAGAGAGTATGGTTAATTGAACCCCAACCATCAAAAAGTACACCAGTAACCACTGTCTAGTACTCAAATCCGTAAAAAAGTAACTATCTTTACTAGAATTCGAACCAGGAACCTTCGTCTCCGAAAATCAGCTGTTAAACAGCTGACTCGCGGCGACGACTTCACCTCTGGACCACCCGGCGGGTAGAAAGATATTAGCACAATTTGTTTCTTTAAATTAATGAAAGACCAACCGGGTTGGTCTAGAGGTAAAGTCGTCGCCAAAATCAGCTGTTTAACAGCTGATTTTCGGAGACGAAGGTTCTTGGTTTAAATCCTAGTAAAGGTAGTTACTTTTATACGGATTTGAATACTAGACAGTGGTTACCGGTGTACTTTGATGGTTAGGTTTCAATTAACCATACTCTCTCAGAAATGGTCGGCCTGGGTCCGTACAAGACTACACCTCATTTACACGTCATACATATCATCCTCATCTCATTGGGTCATGGAGTTGCTTATTGTTCTCAATTGAACAGATTGCAACGTACACACATTAGGAATTTAAAAAAAAAAATTAATGAAAAAGTACGACGTCTCGCGTCAATCACTTCTTCGGACAAAAATAATAGTAGGTTACAGGTATTATAATCTCTAATTTGTTTACAATGCCATCCCAATCTATTCAACTGTTTTCAATTAAGCCTAACCCAATCATATGAGGTTCATTTGTATGTGTATTTTTTACTTTCTCTTGCCTATATGAATATATAGGAAGGAAAGTATTGTTTTCATGTCGATTTTTCGAAATCGAGTTTTCACCGGATCTATACGTTTTCAGACCCCCTGAACCCAAAAAACATGTTTTTAGCGATTGGTCTGTGTGTGTGTGTGTGTGTGTGTGTGTGTGTGTGTGTGTGTGTGCAAAATATATCAAGAACGGAACATTGTACGAACTTGAAACTTGAAACTTAAGTTGCATACCACTACCGGACCCGACACGAACATTTTCATCAAAATCGGTCAACCGGAAGTAGTAGTTTATTCGTATAATTTTTCACTTTTTTGCGATTTTCTCAAAAACTGGTCCTACGATTTTTTTAAAAATCGCCTTGTTTACTCAACTTTTTATTCTCTACAAGATAGGGTAGGCGTCATGTTCGCTGAAATTCTTGGTGAGGCTGTTTTTACGTAAAAACAAAGTTTTTTTAAGATTACGGCTTAATTATGCATTTTAGCGCAAAAACGTATATAATAAAAGTTGTAGAGAATTTAAAAACCTACAACTTTTATTTCAAACGTTTTTTTGTATAACGCTTAGTTTAGCGGTAATTAGCGATTTTCTTTTTTTTTCTCACGAAAACGTGTGAAAAATCGATTTTTTTAAGATTTCGGCTTTAGTATTCATTTTATGAGAAAAGTGTATATAATGAATTTTATAGAAAATTAAAAGATCTACAACTTTTATTTAGAGCATTTTTCTCTACAGAGCCTAGTTGAGCGTGAATGAGTGATTTTCCGTATTTTTAAGCCAAACTGAGGTCGATTTTAATTTTGTGTATTTCACTAATGTTTTTTGAGGTTAGTTTTTTGTTTATTTCTAATATTTTATTACTAATGTGAGGTTTATGGTTAATTATTTGCACTGGCAAGAGAAAGTCGTGTGAGTGTTTCACACCAGATTTTTTTTTTTTTTTGGTTTAACGTCCGACTGTTCTGCAATTACTGCTAATGCAGACGGTGGAGGATGAAATGATTTTTATGTAACGTATGAAAATATGCCGTGTCCGAGTGGAATTGAAACCCAAAACCGCATGATGAGAGGCAAGCACGTTACCAACTACGCCAATGCAGCCGGCAAAAGACGTGTAAGACGTGTAAGTAGAGTATGTTTTTAAGGTGAAAAACCAAAACGGTTATTATCATCCCCTGTAAAATTGAAGTGTAGTTTTGTACAGACTCAAGATAGCATAAAAAATAAATAACACCAACCTCAAAGTACACCGGTAACCGTTGTCAAATTCGTATAACAGTAAGGCTTAAAATTTCATACAGGGGAGGTGACAGTTAAAAGTAACGTGAAATTAGAACCTATAGTCCAGCCTCTCTTAGTTTGCTCCTAATGTAAACAAATAATGACGTCACTGAGCATGCGCATTATATCAAAATGTGTACACGCTGATTAAAAAGTAACAACAAAATACTTTCAAAAGTATTTAAATACTATATACTTTTAAAAGTATTTTAATAAATGAAATAGTTAGGCCTACATCATATCACGACTGATGTTTTTAGTACTTTAAGTACATAGTATAATTTAAAAAATAGTTAACTTAATAGAAATACGACATCCGTAAAGTCGTAGACTCTAGCTTGCACCCTGTAGTAGGTGGCTTTTGTTTGTTGACACTAGGAGCAAACTAACAACAGCTCAACTGTAAATGAAAAATATAATAAACAAAATTACTGTAATATAACTTGGTAAAAATATTATGTAATGTTCTCATTAGGAGAACGTGTACGTAGTACTTTGAAAAGCTCTCTACTTTTATTCATTAGAGTAGTCAAAAGTACACATTATTATTACAGAATGAAAATTAAGTACAATTTTTCATAGTAGATGATCCTTTTACCTCCCCATGTTTATAAATATTAGTCCAAAGAGATATATAAAAAAAATCTGGTGTGAAACACTCACACAACTTTCTCTTGCCAATGCAAATAATTAACAATAAACCTAACATTAGTATTAAAACATTAGAAATGAACAAAAACTAACCTCAAAAGCATAACCTTATTTTAATCATGAGTGAATGACGCAAAATGACAATCGAACTCAGTTTGGCTTAAAAATACGGAAAATCACGCTTTCACGCTAAACTAGGCTCTGTAGAGAAAAATGCTCTAAACAAAAGTTGTAGATCTTTTAATTTTCAATAAATTTAATTATATACACTTTTGTCGTAAAATGCATACTAAGACCGAAATGTTAAAAAAATCGATTTTTCTCACGTTTTCGTGAGAAAAAAAAACAGAAAATCGCAAATTACCGCTAAACTAAGCGTTATACAAAAAGATGTTTGAAACAGAAGTTGTAGGTTTTTAAATTCTCTACAACTTTTATTATATAAGTTTTTGCGCTAAAATTTATATTAAAGCCGTAATCTTAAAAAAACAACGTTTTTACGTGAAAACAGCCTCACCGAGAATTTCAGCAAACATGGCGCCTACCCTATCTTGTAGAGAATAAAAAATTGAGTAAAATAGGCGATTTTTAAAAAAATCGTAGGACCAGTTTTTGAGAAAATCGCAAAAAACTGAAAAATTATACGAATAAACTACTACTTCCGGTTGACCGATTTTGATGAAAATGTTCGTGTCGCGTCCGGTAGTGGTATGTAACTTAAGTTTCAAGTTTCAAGTTCGTACGATGTTCCGTTCTTGAGATATTCTGTTCACACACAGACACACAGACACACACACAGACCAATCGCTAAAAACATGTTTTTTGGGTTCAGGGGGTCTGAAAACTTATAGATCCGGTGAAAACTCGATTTCGAAAAATCGACATGAAAACAATACTTTCCTTCCTATATATTCATATAGGCAAGAGAAAGTAATAAATAACAATCTTACTTTATTCATTTCAAAATACACTGGAAATGAAATCCCATTTCCATAATATATAATACACCTCATTATGTAGTACCTCATTGGATCACTCGGGAAAATCCATTTTTTACTTTCTCCTTCCTATGAATATATAAGAAGGAAAGTATTGTTTTCATGTCGATTTTAACAAATACACTCTTCACCGGATCTACACGTAAACAGACCCCCCTCAACCCACACAACAACATGTTTTTACCGATTGGTCTGTGTGTGTGTGTGTGTGTGAACAGAATATCTCAAGAACAGAACATCGTACGAACTTGAAACTTTAAACTTAAGATACATACCACTACCGGACCCGATACGAACATTGTCATCAAAATCGCTCAACCGGAAGTAGTAGTTTATTCGTGTAATTTTTCACTTTTTTGCGATTTTCTCAAAAACTGGTGCTACGAATTTTTTTAATTTGTTTACTTAATTTTATATGCTCTACAAGATAGGGTAAGTGCCATGTTTGCTGAAATTCTTGGTCAGGCTGTTTTCACGTAAAAATATTGTTTTTTTTAAGATTGCGGCTTTAATATGCATTTTAGCACAAAAATTTATTAAATAAAAGTTGTAGAGAATTTATAATTCTACAACTTTTATTTCAAACATTTTTTTGTATAACGCTTGGTTTAGCGGTAATTAGCGATTTTCTGTTTTTTTTTCTTACGAAAAAGTGTGAAAAATCGATTTTTTTAAGATTTCGGCCTTAGAATGCATTTTACGACAAAAGTGTATACAATTAAATTTATAGGAAATTAAAAGATCTACAACTTTTGTTTAGATCATTTTTCTCTACAGAGCCTAGTTTAGCGTGAAAGTGTGATTTTCTGTATTTTAAAGCCAAACAGGTTGATTTTGATTTTGCGTCTTCACTCATGATTAAAATTAGGTTATGTTTTATGTTTATTGAGGTTAGTTTTTTGTATATTTCTAATGTTTTATTACTAATGGTAGCATTATTGTTAATTATTTGTATTGGCAAGAGAAAGTTGTGTGAGTGTTTCACACCAGATTTTTATAGTAGATGATCCTTTTACCTCCCCATGTTTATAAAATATTAATCCAAAGAGATATGTAAAAATAAATAACAATCTTACTTTATTCATTTCAAAATACACTGGAAATGAAATCCCATTTTCATAACATATATCGTAATATAATTGGGTGACCATGTGATAAGAGAGAGAAATATGTTTTGTAGCCCTGGAACTAACAGATTAAGTGCAAATAATTTAACACTCCATATGTAATTTATTTAATCACATTTTAATTCCGTCAATCAGGATCTGTCCAACCGTTACAAACTGAATCTCGAATTAAGAGAAACGAAGATTAATACATATCCTAGATTTGTCAAGTCCGGATAACCTGTACGATTTTTCAAATTCTCATTCTAGTTATAACAGAACCGGTTTATCGAGTGTGTAATATGAAGCGGTAACATAAATACATTGTAGAATATATTATATTATTCTGATTAAAGAAAATAACCTCAACTTATTGACTATGAAAGGTGAGAATCTCAACTATGCTAGTCTAGTGAGAATGCAACAAAACCAGTTTCTTCTCGTACCTTTCAAGAAGTTTAGTAGCTGCCGTGCAACTCAGAATTTGTCTTCAAAACAGATTACATTCGCCTCTGACAGCCTCCAGCAATATTTCATTAACTTTATGTAATAGGTTATACATCATCTGTATTAAACAGCTGTTCTTTATCGAACCAGTACGGTTGCTCTGTCTGTAATTATTAAACGCTTTTATTTAACTTACTGTTGGATCCATCAAATCTTGCAACTTAAAATTTTAATACTTCTACCGTATCAATATGAATCAAACTTTGCACACTTGTTTATCTTCGATGACAATACGCTGTGGAGGTGTTTGTAAAAAAAAATTAAAAATTTAAAAAAAAAATTTTTTTAATTTAAAAAACGCTTTTATTTAACAATTACTTTAAAAAATTAACTAAAAATAAAAAAAAAAAATTTACAAAAAATCACAGAAAAAAAATTGCAAAAAATCAAAAAAAAAATTTAAAAAAAAAATTTTAAGAAACGCTATTATTTAACAATTAATCAAAAAGAAATGAACTAAAAAGAAAAAAAGAAAAAAATTTACAAAAAAAAAAATCACAGACATTACAGTTAAAAATAAAAGCGTGGCGCATTAATATTATATATATTAACTGTAATGTCTGTGATTTTTTTTTTTGTAAATTTTTTATTATTTTCTTTTTAGTTCATTTCTTTTTGATTAATTGTTAAATAATAGCGTTTCTTAAAAATTTTTTTTTAATTTTTTTTTTTGATTTTTTTGTAATTTTTTTTTCTGTGATTTTTTTGTAAATTTTTTTTTTTTTTTTGCTAAACCGAAGTTCGCCGGTTAGATTCCCGTACGGTAACGGGTAAACTGTACTAATAATATTTCTAATATTATTGTTTGCCCATAACAGACAGGTGGAGTGTCAAATTATTTACACTCAATCTGTTAGTTGAAGGGCTAAAATAAATAGTTCTGTTTCTTATCGCATGGTCAGCCAATTAAATGACTGAATCATTTAAGAACAGAAGAGGTAGAGGTATAAAAGACACTAATCAGAGTTATCTCCTCTGAAAGTAATGAATTTCATTATACAGCCAGACCCTGTGGTGAATGAAGTGAAAGTGTCATTTGCAGAGTGGAAAATATGTGCTTTTCAGAGGGCCCGGCATGCTGATAAGCGTACTTTTCCACTCAGTGAGGAAGGCAATGGTAAACCACCTCACTCCTCGTTTTACTTAGTAAAACCTCTACAGGTTCAAACCAGCCTTTTGGCTGTTGACCTAAACAACAACAATATTATTGTTTAGGTCATCAACCGAAAAGCTGCTTTGAAGCTCTGGACGCTTTACTAACTAAAACTGACTTAACTAACTAAAACGAAAAGCTGAGTTGGCGTACTGGTTACCGTAATGGTTAGGTAGCGAACGCTTTGAAACCGACGATGAAGTGAAAACTGGCGTGGAGTCGTGGCTACATTCGTTGGCGGGAACCTTCTACGAAGAGGGTATAGACTAATTGATCACCCGTAACGACAAGTGTTTGAACATCGGTGGAAACTAAGTCGAAAATCTGGTGTGAAACACTCACACAACTTTCTCTTGCCAGTGCAAATAATTAACAATAAACCTAACATTAGTAATAAAACATTAGAAATAAACAAAAAACTAACCTCAATTAACATAACCTTATTTTAATCATGAGTCAAATACGCAAAATGAAAATCAACCTCAGTTTGGCTTAAAAATACGGAAAATCGCTCATTCACGCTAAACTAAGCACTGTACAAAAAATTTTTTTAAATAAAAGTTGTAGATCTCTTAATTTCCTATAAATTTTATTATATACATTTTTGTCGTAAAATGCATTCTAAGGCCGAAATCTTAAAAAAATAAATTTTTCACACGTTTTCGTGAGAAAAAAACATAAAATTGCCAATTACCGCTAAACTAAGCGTTATACAAAAAAAATGTTTGAAATAAAAGTTGTGGAATTTTACATTCTCTACAACTTTTATTATTTAACATTTTGCGCTAAAATGCATATTAAAGCCGCAATCATAAAAAGAAAATGTTTTTACGTAAAAACAGCCTCACGCAGAATGTCAGCAAACATGGCGCCTACCCTATCTTGTAGAGCATAAAAAATGTATAAACCAGGCGATTTTAAAAAAAATCGTAGGACCAGTTTTTGAGAAAATCGCAAAAAAGTGAAAAATTATACGAATAAACTACTACTTCCGGTTGGCCGATTTTGATGAAAATGTTTCTGTCGGGTCCGGTAGTGGTATGTAACTTAAGTTTCAAGTTCGTACGATGTTCCGTTTTTGAGATATTCTGTTCACACACACACGCACGCACGCACGCACGCACGCACGCACGCACGCACGCGCACACACACACACACACACACACACACACACACACACACACACACACACACACACACACACACACACACACACATAGACCAATCGCTAAAAACATGTTTTTTTGGTTCAGGGGTCTGGAAACGTATAGATCCGGTGAAAACTCGATTTCTTAAAATCGACATGAAAACAATACTTTCCTTCCTATATATTCATATAGGCAAGAGAAAGTAAAAATACGAGTTTAAGGTTTGGGCTTTCATGTAGAAATAAAATTGCGATGAAAAAAAATTGTTTTACTTGTGTTTTTTAAAAGCGGTACTTTTTTCTGAACACGCCTCATACTTGTACAGCTTACTATAGTTCAGTATTAAATCGTAATGTATATTTAACCAAATAAAATAAATAAGTAAAATGTTGCAAAACGATAACGAGATTCAATAAAAGACTCGAACGGTAGCCGTTGTGATTGAGGTAAGTAACCTTTGAATGTGTTTTTTTATAAGAATTAGAAGCCGGTATAGCACTCGCTTAAGGCAGCACAACTAGTCCATCTCCAGATATAGTCATAGAAAAAAAACTGGTGTGAATCACTCACACAACTTTCTCTTGCCAATGCAAATAATTAACAATATAACCTAACATTAGTAATAAAACATTAGAAATAAACAAAAAACTAACCTCAATAAACATAACCTTATTTTAATCATGAATGAAAGACACAAAATGAAAATCAACATCAGTTTGGCTTAAAAATACAGAAAATCACTCTCACGCTAAATTAGGCTCTGTAAAGAAAAATGTTTTAAATAAAAGTTGTAGATCTTATAATTTTTATATAGGCCTACACTTTTGTCGGTCGTTAAATCCATACTAAGGGCGTCATCTTAAAAAACAATTTCTTTACGTGAAAACAGCTTCACCGAGAATTTCAGCAAACATGGCGCCTACCCTATCTTGTAGAGCATAAAAAAATTAGTAAATCAGGCGATTTTTAAAAAAATCCTAGGACCAGTTTTTGAGAAAATCGCAAAAAAGTGAAAAATTATACGAATAAACTTACCACTTCCGGTTGACCGATTTTGATGAAAATGTTAGTTTCGGGTCCGGTAGTGCAATGTAACTTAAGTTTCAAGTTCGTACGATGTTCCGTTATTGAGATATTCTGTTCACACACACACACACACACACACACACGCACGCACACAAACACACACACACACACACAGACCAATCGCTAAAAATATGTTTTTTTGGGTTCAGTAGGTCTGTTTACGTGTAGATCCGGTGAAGAGTGTATTTGTTAAAATCGACATGAAAACAATACTTTCTTTCTTATATATTCATATAGGCAAGAGAAAGTAAAAATGTTGCAAAACGATAACGAAATACAATAAAAGACTCGAACGGTAGCCGTTGTGATTGAGGTAAGTAACCTTTGAATGTATTTTTTTATTAGATTTAGAAGCCGGTATAGCACTCGCTTAAGGCAGCAGAACTGGTCCATCTCCAGATATAGTCATTGAAAATAATTGACACGTCCTACCTGCACTCTTAATACCAATACTGCCTTCCCACTTCTTCATCATCAGTTTGCTCAACTAAGTTCCATAGTTATATTATAGAATCGATTAGCCTCTAACGATGACAGTCGCTTCTCTTATTTAACAGATTTTTTTAACTTTAACTTCATTTTTACTGTCTCTTGCCCTATATAAATACACTAGCAGCCCCCGCTCACTTCGTTTCACAGCAGCTAATGTAGTAAGCCTCATTAAATTATTTTAAAACTTCTCTATATACAATATTTGTGGTTTTGTTGCTCTGTGGCAGCAAAATAAATTGTTTTTTGCACTTACAGCTCTAGAAAGTACGACATAAAGTTGTCCATGAGTGAAGGAAGCACTCTTGTCTCAAATCGATGCCCACCATTTTAATGTTTGTCCCTGCGATTTAACAGAATTGAATAAAATGCATAGAAGAATACCGATGGAAAAAAGTGACAGTTGATATGTGACGTAAGAGACAGTAATACGTGGGTAATTTTAAATATTTTTGAATTTTTAATGTTTCTGGAATCAAATTTTATTCTTCACGTTTTTCTATGAAATATAAAAGTTGAATCGTGCTTCTAGCCCAAAAAAATACACCATCCAGAGGACTTAGAAAAAATAAAAGTGCTATGCACCCGGTAACTAAAACATGCGACATCGTCACAGTTTAAGTTGCTTAACTGACTTAATTAAAGTTACTTAAAGTTCCAAAATAGCCTATAGGCCTATTGATCAGGAACCTCTAAGCTATGCAACAGAGAAAGATTTTTTAAAATCAGTTGAGTAGTTTCTGAGATTACCACCTCATACAAACACACAAACCAACAGACAGACGTTTCTCCTTTATTATATTAGTGTAGATAAAAAGAAAATAATTGGTTTCATGTCCATTTTTCAAAATGTAGTTTTTACTGGATATACACGTTTTAACTGCCGATAACGGGCAGGTGGAAAGTTAAATTATTTGCACTCGATCTGCTGGTTCCAGGGCTACAATAAATAGTTCTGTTCCTTATCACATGGTCAGCCAATGAAATGACTGAATCATTTAAGAACAGAAGAGGTAGAGGTGTACTGTGACACAAATCAGAGTTATCTCCTCTGAAAGTAATGAATTTCATTATACAGCCAGACCCTGTGGTGAATGAAGTGAAAATGTCATTTGCAGAGTGGAAAATATATATGCTTTTTAGAGGGCCTGGCATGCTGATAAGCACACTTTTACACTCAGTGAAGAAGGCACTGGTAAACCATTTCACTCCTCGTTTTACTTAGTAAAACCTCTACAGGTTCCAACCAGCCTACACGCTGATGACCTTAACAACAACAAAACACGTTTTAAGACCCCATGAACCCAAAAATGTTTTTACCGACTGGTCGGTTGTGTGTTTGTGTGTGAGCGCGCGCGCGAACTAAATATTTGTTTGTAACGGATTATTGTACTAAGATGAAAGTTACAACTTAAGTTAAGTACCACTTGAGGACCCAACACAAACATTTTCATCAAAATCGATCAACCAGAAGTATTTTATGTGCTTTTCAGAGGGCCTGGCATGCTGATAAGCACACTTTTCCAGTCAGTGAGGAAGGCACTACACAGAATGTGCAAAAATTACACAGCAAAGATTACACATTCGTGTAATTTTTGCGATTTCCTCAAAAACGGCTGTTACGATTTTTTTTTAAATCGCCTCATTTACTACATTTTTTATGCTCTACAAGATAGGGTAAGCGCCATGCCTGTGAAAGTTCTTGGAGATTCCTTAATATTCATTTTAGGGTAAAAATGTTATATAATTAAAACTTGTAAAAAATTACAAAACCTAGAACTTTTATTTCAAACACTTTTTCTACAACGCTTAGTTTAGCGTCAATTTAGTAGTCAACAAATGAAATTTTGACCGCCTCCATAGTGTCGTGGTTAGCTTGTTAGCATACCACGCGGAGGTCCCAGGTTCGATTCCCGACCAGTCTGGAAATTTTTACGTGTCAAATTCCGCAGTTGACCCACCGGGTTGGTCTAGAGGTAATATCGTCGCCAAAATCAGCTGTTTAACAGCTGATTTTCGGAGACGAAGTTTTCTGGTTCAAATCCTAGTAAAGGTAGTTACTTTTATACGGATTTGAATGCTAGACAGTGGTTACCGGTGTACTTTGATGGTTGGGGTTTAATTAACCATACTCTCTCAGGAATAGTCGGCCTGGATCTGTACAAGACTGCACCTCATTTACACATCATACACATCATCCTCATCTCATTGGGTCATGGGGTTGCTTATTGTTCTAAATTGAACAGATTGCAACGTACACAAATTAGGAATAAAAGAAAATTCCGCAGTTAATGTTTCATAACCCACCGTAATCGCTAATGAACAAGCAGTTGATGTGAAATACAATATTATTACATTAAAAAACCAAAACACTGCAGTGTTATATACAGTTGAGTCGTACCATTGTACCGTTGTTAGTTTGCTCCTCCTCCTCCTTCTGTCAACAAACAAAAGCCACCTACTACAAGGTGCACGCTAGAATCTGCGACTTTATGGATGTCGTATTCCTATTAAGTTTACTATTTTTTTTAATTATAAGCACTTAAAGTACTAAAAACATCAATCATGATATGATGTAGGCCTAAAAATTTCATTCAGAAAAATACTTTTAAAAGTATTTTGTATTTAAATACTTTTGAATGTAGGCCTATTTGTGGTTACTTTTTAATCAGCGTGTACACTTTTGGATACAATGCGCATGCTTAGTGACGTCATTATTTGTTTACATTAGGAGCAAACTAAGAGAGGCTGGACTATATGTATTTATTTTTTTTAAAATTATTTGTGAAATATGTATCTGTAAGATACGAGTATATGCAATTAGTTTTAAAAAATTCTCATGCAATCCGTACCACATTGACAAGTTTAAAACACCATCAATTGTTCACATATCGATTATTCTTAAATCGATAATCGATGTTGAAAATTTGTAGAAAACATAATAAGGATAGTCTAAAATAATGTGTTACTTACAGTTAGTTAGCAAATAGATTAGATCAGTAGATAAGTAGACAAACTTTAAACTTACCTGAAACACAGAAAAATTTAAAAAAAATTAATAAAATTTAAATAGGGTCTAATAATAATATAATATAATTAAAGTTAATAAAGTGTATTTAAGACGACATAATCATTATCTGTACACAAAAAATGTGGCCGGCCCATTGGCGTAGTGGTTAGCACAACTGGCTTCTACGCCGGGGTCCCGGGTTCGATTCCCGGTCAAGCATTTTTTTCAACACTCATCTTCACCTACCATCTTTACCCACCGTCTGCATTAGCAGCAATTGCAAAACAGTCAGACGTAAAAAAAAACAAATGTGGAAAAAATGCGGATCTACACGTTTTCAGACCCCCTAAACACAACAAAAATGTTTTTAGCGATTGGTGTGTGTGTGTGTGTGTGTGTGTGTGTGTGTGTGTGTGTGTGTGTGTGTGTGTGTGTGTGTGTGTGTGTGTGCGTGTGTGTGGGTGTGTGTGTGTGTGTGCGCGCGCGCGTTTGTGTGCGTGTGCGTGCGCGCGCGTGTGTGTGAACAGATTATCTCAAGAACGGAACATCGTACGAACTTGAAACTTAAGTTACATACCACTACCGGACCCGACACGAACATTTTCATCAAAATCGGTCAACCGAAAGTTTATTCGTGTAATTTTTCAATTTTTTGCAATTTTCTCAAAACTGGTCCAACGATTTTTTTTTAAATTGCCTGGTTTACTAAATTTTTTTTGCTCTACATGATAGGGTAGTCGTCATATCTGCTGTAATTCTTGAAGAAGCTGTTTTCAAGTAAAAAATTAATTTTTTAAGATTGCAGTTTTAATATGCATTTAAGCGCAAAAATGTATATAATAAAAGTTGCAGAGAATTCAAAGTCCTACAACTTTTATTTTAAACATTTATTTGTATAACGATTAGTTTAGCGGTTATTAGCGATTTTCTGTTTATTTTCTCACGAAATCATGTAAAAAAAAAAATCGATTTTTTTTAAGATTTGAGGCTTATAATGCATTTTACGACAAAAATGTATAATGAACTTTAAAGGAAATTGAAAGATCTACAACTTTTATTTAGAGCATTTTTCTCTACAGAGCCTAGTTTAGCGTAAAAGAGTGATTTTCCGTATTTTAAAGCTATACTGAGGTTGATTTTCATTCTGCGTCTTTCACTCATGATTAAAATAAGGTTATGTTTTTTGAGGTTAGTTTTTTGTATATTTCTTATGTTTTATTACTAATGTTAGGTTATATTGGTCATTATTTGCATCGGCAAGAGAAAGTTGTGTGAGTGTTTCACAGCAGATTTTTTTACATTGCATATAAACTCTACAAGTTCTATTCATAATCACTAAAAATCACTTATGATTAACAAAAAATATTTAAGTAATTAAATAGAAGAGGAACGGAAAGGTAAGGAGAAGAAAATAAAGATCTTGAAACGGATTTACATAAAACTTCAACCGGAAGGACAAAAATAAATAGGAATAAATGTGAGGAAGCGAAAAGAGAAAACAGCAAGTGAAAAAAGGAAACGAAGAAAAATATAAGGGAAATAAATGAGACAGAGGGGAAACTAGAACAAAAATAAATAAGGAGTACGGCAAACCGTAAGGACTTTTTACAGAAATCCAAATAAATATTTTTACTGTGATTAAAATTCCAGGAGTTTTCTTGTGGGACCTATTCCTATTGCATTACATTATTATATTATATTTTGCCTATAACCGACAGGTGGCGTGTCAAATTTTTACACTCAATCTGTTCGTTGCAGGGCTAAAAAAATATGTTCTGTTTTTTATCACATGGTCAGCCAATTAAATGACTGAATCATTTAAGAACAGAAGAGGTAACAGACACTAATCAGAGTTATATTTCAAGTTCTCTAAGTTATCTAAGCTTTCAAGCTCTCTAAGTGAGTTATCTAAGTTCATTTGTTATTCGAGCTGTATGAAGGCGAGCGTTGTCATGCAAGTTTTGGCCAAGTTTAAACGAGACGTTTTCGATCATCCCCCATACAGCCCGGACTTGGCTTCTAGTGACTTTCACCTGTTCCCGAACATGAAGCGGTGGCTTGCATCTCAGCGGTTCGCCAATGACGAAGAGCTTCAAAACGCCGTGAATGGTTGGCTACATTCACAGGTGGCATTTTTATTATACAGAGTGTATTTCAAAGACTGTTCCAAGGTACGACAAGTGCTTGAATCTGTTTGGCGACTATGTCGAAAAATAGAGAAAAACTGTAGTTTTAATATGTATATAATAAAGTTTTTATTTCAAAACGGAGGTTATTTTCTGGATAACCCTCGTACATTGAAAAGAAAAAGTTGTTTGAGTGTTACACACAAGATTATTAAATAAGTAGGCTTCTGCAGATAAAGTAGCATCAACGTTAAAAGGGTATAAGATTACATACACGAGTACAACAACCAACATGAGTAAATAAGACAGTAGGCCTAATCCTTCCTCTATTATTTCTGCTAAACAAACCGCAATAAAAAATAAAAACAATACAAGATAATATCAAGTTAAGTTAAAGAGGTTTCCAATTACACTACATATTTATTATAGACTTAGTTAAAGGGATTGTGGAAATGTGACAAGAATAAATAGAAAAAAGGGTGGTTAAAGGGATGAAGAAGGACGTTTCAACGCAACAAGAAACACCCTTAAAATACGACGTCATACAATTTTAAATCGTGCGCAAAACAAAACCGAAATGACCTTGCCCCAGTAGGATGGAACAAAACAATGCCTCCTTTTATTATGATCATCATCATCAATTTCATCTCCCGGGTCGATTTTCTTTTGTTTCTGCAGCTCCATTATAGCTGATTATTTTACAATGCCACTGAATAAAGGAGTGTTACATTTATAATGTAACAGGAGTCATTTACAGACTTAGTATTGAATTACATCTAATTTAATTTATTATTATTCGTACATATAGGTACAATGAAGATAAAAACTCTGTTGTAACACACTGACATGATTTTATTTTGCCAATGTACATTATGACCCGCATAATCCATATTTAATCAATAGTAAGCAATGTAACAACAAAAATTTGGTGTGAAACAATCACACAACTTTCTCTTGCCAGTGCAAATAATTAACAATAATCCTAACATTAGTAATAAAACATTCGAAATAAACAAAAAACTTACCTCAATAAACATAACCTAATTTTAATCATAAGTGAAAAACATAAAATGAAAATCAACCTCAGTTTGGCTTAAAAATACGGAAAATCACTCTTTCACGCTAAACTAGACTCTGTAGAGAAAAATGCTTTAAATAAAAGTTGTAGATCTTTTAATTTCCTATAAATTTTGTTTTATACACTTTTGTCGTAAAATGCATACTAAGGCTGAAATTTTAATAAAATCGGTTTTTCACACGTTTTCGTGAGAACAAAAAACAGAAAATCGCTAATTACCGCTAAACTAAGCGTTATACAAAAAAATGTTTGAAATAAAAGTTGTAGGTTTTTAAATTCTCTACAACTTTTATTATATACATTTTTGCGCTAAAATGCATATTGAAGCCGTAATCTTAAAAAAACATTTTTTTTTGTGAAAACAGCCATACCAGGACTTTCAGCAAGCATGACCCCTACCCTATCTTGTAGAGCATAAAAAATGTAGTAAACCAGGCGATTTAGAAAAAAAAATCGTAGGACCAGTTTTTGAGAAAATCGCAAAAAAGTGAAAAATTACACGAATAAATACTACTTCCGGTTGACCGATTTTGATGAAAATGTTACAGGAGTCATTTACAGACTTAGTATTGAATTACATCTAACCTAATTTATTATTACTCGTACATATAGGTACAATGAAGATAAAACTTTGTTGTAACACACTCACATGATTTAATCTTGCCAATGTAAATTACGACCCGCATAATCCATATTTAATCAATAGTAAGCAATTTAATGTCACGGGATGGCGACATTAAGTGGCTAACCTTTTTTTTGCGCCCTGGAGACTCCAGGAGGAGTATAGGACATGTCAGATACAGGGTGAATCACGAAGATATGCAGAAACTTTGGGAGCCCATTGTGCATGTAAAAATAATGAAAAACGTTTATATAAACATGGGTCCGGAAATGCTTCGTTTCCGAGTTACGGCTAGCAAAAGTTTCGCCCGGGTTTCAGCTCACCAGGTGAAATGAGGTCTTTCTGAAATTCTGGTAAGGTAGATTATGGGGCGAATTCAATCATTTTTTAAGGTTTTTGATCTGATAAATTGAATAAAAACAGGTCCCAGAACTGTAAGTTAAGTATTTTTTTAAGAAAACTAGTGTCAAATGCAAAAAATGGAGTGAAAAACCAATTTTTCATCTTTGGGCAAGAATAACTTTGTTATTTCACCAAGAAACAGTTAATTTTTTTAAATTAAACATGTTGATAATTTTATTCTGAACAAAACGGTATAAAGTACACAGAAAGCGAATAGATGTTTGATTAAAAAATTTTTATTCATAACAGTATAAAAAAAAATTAACCGGAAAAACAAAGATGAAAAATTGTTTTTTTTCACACCATTTTTTGCATTTGACACGGGTTTTCTCAAAAACTATTTAACTTACAGTTCTGGGACCTGTTTTATTCAATTTATCAGGTCAAAAACCAAAAGAAACGATTGAATTCGCCCCTTAATCTACCTTACCAGAATTTCAGAAAGACCTCATTTCACCTGGTGAGCTGAAATCCGGGCGAAATCTTTCGCTAGCCGTAATTCGGAAACGAAGCATTTCCGGACCCATGTTTATATAAACTTTTTCCATTATTTTTACATGTACAATGGGCTCCCAAAGTTTCTTCATATGTTCGTGAATCACCCTGTATAACACCTGAAATACATATAAGAATCACACAATGTATCACTACTATCAACAAAGAAATTCTTGTACGCTATAAAAAGTTTCACCGATCAAGTAATTTTTCACATTTTTTTTGAAGGAATTCAAATCCTCACAACATTTTAAAAATTGGGGTAATTTATTCATGAATTTTCTCCCTGCACAAGTAGGTTTTTTTTCAACCAATTTTGTTGAGTGATTAGCCACATAATAATCATTTCTGTTTCTCGTGTTATGATTGTGAACATTGAAATTCTGCATAAAATTGCCCAACATACATAATCACCTCAAAAATGTAGAGAGAGAGAGGGAACTGTAAGTAATTTAAGCTCCTTAAATAGCTATGTGTTTAGTGGCCCTAAAAAGGGCCGGTGTAAACCTTAATGAATTGGTCCTGAGAAGGACCGTTGTGCTGGTCTCGAAGGAGACCGGCGTAGGCAGCACGTGGCTGCAACGAAAAAAGCTGGGCGACACGGCTTGTCGTCATCCAGCGAAGACATCATCTTCTTCCCTCGCAGTAGTGCGTCGATGGCTGCTTCGTAGGGTCCGGTGGGCGTAAGGCTCGGTCGAGGGACCGCTGTGGGCATCGCTCGCGTCAGCGGGCGATGACGGTCCGGTCGACGGCTTACGGTGACGGGTCGGCGAGCGGAAGCATCATCTTCTCTCTTGCGGGGTCGCCGATTAGTCTTCGCTGGAGTCCGGTAGCCGTGTGTCGTGGTGGACGTCTTGTCTGCTGTCAGGTTCGAATTGAATCCCTCGGAGTCTTGAGCGGAATTGAATCGCTCGGCTCAGTGCAGCGCTCTTTTTATAGTCGCCCACAGGCGGCTACTGGCTTGGCCTTGATGACAAAGGCCTCTGTCGGTGCGAAGCCAAAAGGTTTGTCGGTATGCCGTCAAAGGGCCCGCCGCGCCGACAAAGGCCGGAAGATGTATTGAAGCCGGCAACACAGTAAATGATTAATTAGAAGGGGTGGCGGTGACAGTAACAACAAAAATCTGGTGTGAAACACTCACACAACTATATCTTGCCAATGCAAATTATGAACAAAATAACCTAAGGATAAGCGCACGGTGAACGCTGGTCGCTTACAAGCGGGAGGGAGCCTGCTAGTAGGAATAGCCGGCCATCTCACAGTAAGCGCTGGCTGGTGGAGAAAGCTGCATACCTTCACCTCACCTCACCTCACAGTCTAACTAACTGTATAATGAAATATGCATCACACTCTCAGAGGAGATGATTCTGACTGGTGCGTTTCACACCTGTACCACTTCTCTTCTTAAATGCATCAGTCATAAATTTGGTTGACCATGTGATGAGAAAGAGAGAGAGAGAGAGAGAGAGAGAGAGATAGCCAGAGAGAGGCAGAGAGAAAGAGAGACGTAGACAGACAGAGAGAGAGGGGGCAGAGAGAGAGAGAGAGAGAGAGAGAGAGAGAGAGATAGGCAGAGAGAGAGAGAGAGAGAGAGAGAGAGAGAGAGAGAGGCAGAGAGAAAAAGAGAGAGAGAGACATAGACAGAGTGAGACAGAGAGAGAGAGAGAGGGAGAGAGAGGGGGCAGAGAGAGCCCTGGACAAAGAGAGAGAGACATAAATTGAAAGAGGGAGAGAGATAGAGAGAGAGACATAGACAGAGAGAGAGCAGAGAGAGAGAGAGACATGAACAGAGAGAGAGAAACATACACAAAGAGAGAGACATAGACAGAGAGAGAGGGAAGTAGAGGGGCAGAGAGACACAGAGTGAGGGGGAGGGGAGAGAGACAGTGAGAGGGGGAGAGAGAGGAAGAAGGAGAGAGAGAGCGCTATTTATTGTAGCCCGGGAACTAGTAGATCGAATTCAAATAATTTAAAACCACCTGCCTGTTATGGGAAAATCCAACTAAATATAAGGTAATAGAATGTAAAACTTCAGCCTTTTAAAACTAACCAACCAATCAAGTTCTCTTGAGAACTTGAATTTGTAGTCTATAAATAGGCCAATATCTGTAATTAATAAATAATTTAATAAAACGTGTGAAAAATTGGTCAATTAAAGCAGCTTTAATAATACAATAGATAATTGATCATAATTGATTTTTAACTGGCAACTAGTGAGACGTTACAGAAGAAAAGAGTTGCATAAGAAAAGTTGCAGGCATGGCCTGTATTGTGGCATAAATTGCACAACTTGAGTACTTAAAGAGATATGGCTGAAGAAAAAAATTACATACTACATACTACAAAATAATGGGAGGTGAGAAAAAAATTGAATTTCTTTTTGCAAATTTTTGTAGTTTATCATTCACTTGTGAAATAAGTTTATTAATTAAAAAAAAATGTCCTAGTGGCGCTTAAATTACGCGAAAAATTATAACTGCAACATAGCAACTGACGGCCTCGACCTTTTATCACCGAACGCCGCCACAACTGAGCACTCTACATTGCAGCGGCTGGTTCTGCCATATTACTACAATAAAGTAAGTACTGTTATATATCATTTTATAGATCTTAAAAAGGACTAAAAGTTTTGTTTGAAACATTTTTGTGTAAAATGTAAGTGTAAATAGTTGTAAACCAAAAAGTAAACTTACGTAATTAAATTTATAATGTTTTAGCAGCTTTTTTATGAATAACTACCGAACGGTAAAAGATACGATAAAAAATATGTGACATTAATTGTAGGAAATATTATAAGAAAGACAACAAAAAAAAAATTAATCCAATACCTAGTTTAGTTTTTGAGATAAACGCGATTAACGAAACCCTTGCAATTTGTAACTTTGGGGGGGTCGCTGGGGGGGGGAAGCAAGGGGGTAGGGGTGGAGACTTTTGGCAATACACTTGCCTAAACTATAGTAATCGATGGAAAAAAATCTGGTGTGAAACACTCACACAACTTTCTCTTGCCAATATAAATAATTAACAATAAACCTAATATTAGTAACAAAACATTAGAAATAAACACACAAACTAACCTCAATAAACATAACCTTATTTTAATCATGAATGAATGACGCAAAATGAATATCTCACTCAATTTGGCTTAAAATAAAACGGAAAATCACACTTTCACGCTAAACTAGGCTCTGTAGAGAAAAAAGCTTTAAATAAAAGTTGTAGATCTCTTAATTTTCTATAAATTTTATTATATACACTTTTGTCGTAAAATGCATACTAAGGCCGAAATGTTAAAAAAAATCTATTTTTCTCACGTTTTCGTGAGAAAAAAAAACAGAAAATCGCAAACTACCGCTAAACTAAGCGTTATACAAAAAGATGTAACTTATAAAATAAAAGTTGTACGATTTTAAATTTTCTACAACTTTTATTATATAAACTTTTTTGCTAAATTGCATATTAAAGCCGTAATCTTAAAAAAAACTATGTTTTTACGTAAAAACAGCCTCACCTAGAATTTCAGCAAACATGGCGCCTACCCTATCTTGTAGAGAATAAAAAATTGAGTAAATGAGGCGATTTTTAAAAAAATTGTAGGACCAGTTTTTGAGAAAATTGCAAAAAAGTGAAAAATTATACGAATAAACTACTACTTCCGGTTGACCGATTTTGATGAAAATGTTCGTGTTGGGTCCGGTAATGGTATGTAACTTAAGTTTCACGTTTCAAGTTCGTACGATGTTCCGTTCTTGAGATATTCTGTTCATACACACACACGCGCGCGCGCGCGCGCGCACACACACACACACACACACACACACACAGACAGATACAGAGAGAGAGAGAGAGAGAGAGAGAGAGAGAGAGAGAGAGAGAGAGAGAGAGAGAGAGAGAGAGAGAGAGAGAGAGAGAGAGCCAGGCACACACACAGACCAATCGCTAAAAACATGTTTTTTGGGTTCAGGGGGTCTGAAAACGTATAGATCCGGTGAAAACTCGATTTCGAAAAATCGACATGAAAACAATACATTCCTTCCTATATATTCATATAGGCAAGAGAAACTAAAAATTAGCTTTATACTATTTTTTTCCTCTAAAAAACATAGGTTGACTGGACTATTATGTGAAATCCGGAAAAAAGTGAAGTTTAGTATACCAGTGAATGGATTTGTGAGAAGCTGCAGCAGAAATTTTTAGGAGAGTACAACAATCCGTAATAAGTAAGTAATAACAATGAGTCATACTATAGTAAAACAATCTTTTGTTATGCTAGAGTGAGAGAGTAGTATTCGTAGTAAGAACAGAGTAGAGTAGCTGTATTGGACGCCGAGGCGCCGCCGTTGCAACTTTAGATCAATACAAGTGGCGTCGTATTGTACAGAAACAATACAACCTATGTTATGTACAACGTAGAAACCCCGTCTTTTCGCCAACCTCTTTTATTATTTTCACAATAAGTTTGGTTCGGTTAATTTTCCGTTTACTCCGATCCTATCTGAGACTACACTTCGATATTTCGGAGTGACTTGGAGAAATAGTACTGTGATTATAATTTGACATGTTTTTTACTTTCTCATGCCTTTAAGAATATATAGGAAGGAAAGTATTGTTTCCATGTCGATTTTAAGAATCGAGTTTTCATCGGATCTACACGTTTTCAGACCCCCTTGAACAAAAAAAACATGTTTTTAGCGATTTGTCTGTGTGTGTGTATGAACAGAATACCTCAAGAACGGAACATCGTACGAACTTGAAACTTGAAACTTAAGTTATATACCACTACCGGACCCGACACGAACATTTTCATCAAAATCAGTCAACCGGAAGTAGTAGTTTATTCGTGTAATTTTTCACTTTTTTGCGATTTTCTCAAAAACTGGTCCTACGATTTTTTTAAAAATTGCCTGGTTTACTAAATTTTTTATGCTCTACAAGACAAGCAGGCGACATGTTTGCTGAGGCTGTTTTCACGTAAAGAAATTGTTATTTTAAGATTACGGCTTTAATATGGATTTTAGCGCATTAATTTTTATAATGAAAAATGTAGAGAATTTAAAATCCTACAACTTTAATTCAAAATTTTTTTTGTATAACGCTTAATTTAGCGGTAATTAGCGATTTTCTGTTTTCTTCTCACGCAAACGTGTGAAAAGTCAATATTTTTTAAGAATTCAGCATAGGCCTAAGTATGCATTTTACGACAAAAATGTAGGCTATATAATAAAATTTATAGGAAATTAAAAGATCTACGACTTTTATTTATAGCATTTTTCTCTACAGAGAAAAATTTCAGGAATAGGCGTGAGTTGAACATGGACCCCCCAGTAGAGTTTGTTCAAGGATGGCTGTCAGCTGGTCACCACACAAAGTCGCTTGCCCAACTGGTGTTACTTAACAAATAATAGCGACTTTCTACCAGCTGACTGACTGGGCTGGCCCGAAGGCTAGCCCAGTCAGTCAATCACCCAGTCACTTAATAAATTTAAAGAAACATCACTAATTAACTTACGTTAGATAACGTAAGTTATATTATTTAAATTAGGAAGAGAAACTCGCGTAATTCTTTCACAATTTCATCTTTAATCATACTAATTTTTTTTTTTTTTTTTTTTTTTTTTTTTTTTTATTTAACGTCGCATCAACTACAAGGTCATTAGCGATGACGTTGGGGTGTAACTGTGTGTGATGAGGATGAAATGATTTTTTGTAACGTATGAAAACATGCCATGCCTGAGTGGGATTCGAACCCAGGACCGCATGATGAGAGGCGAGCACGTTACCAACTGCGCCAATGCGGCCGGCTAAATTTTTGTTATAATCATTTTAGTCGTATCGCAAGATATAAATACATTAATGCTAAATCGAATTCAGTTTTAGAACGAAACAAATACAATACAATAGCAGGATAAGAGTAACGGAACATTAAATGATAAAACTTTTATCTAGAAGTAAAATGTAAGTAAATTCGACCGGGTGAGTGAATACTGTTTGTCGGTTTGTAGCGGTGAGGTGAACTTGGCCACTGGAAATGTTCCAATATTTTAATTAGCGTAATGGATGACTACCAATGGTATTTAGCCTTCTATTTAAATTATTCTATTTTATGTGTTTTTATTACTTTCTCTTGCCTATATGAATATATAGGAAGGAAAGTATTGTTTTCATGTCGATTTTTCGAAATCGAGTTTTCACCGGATCTATACGTTTTCAGACCCCCTGAACCCAAAAAACATGTTTTTAGCGATTGGTCTGTGTGTGTGTGTGTGTGTGTGTGTGTGTGTGTGTGTGTGTGTGTCTGTGTGTGAACAGAATATCTCAAGAACGAAACATCGCACGGACTTGAAACTTGAAACTTAAGTTACATACCACTACCGGACCCGACACGAACATTTTCATCAAAATCGGTCAACCGGAAGTAGTAGTTTATTCGTGTAATTTTTCACTTTTTTGCGATTTTCTCAAAAACTGGTCCTACGATTTTTTTTAAAATCGCCTGGTTTACTAAATTTTTAATTCTCTACAAGATAGGGTAGGCGCCATGTTTGCTGAAATTCTGGGTGAGGCTGTTTTCACGTAAAAACGTTGTTTTTTTAAGATTACGGCTTTAATATGCATTTTAGCGCAAAACTTTATATAATAAAAGTTGTAGAGAATGTAAAAACCTACAACTTCTGTTTCAAACAATTTTTTGTATAACGCTTAGTTTAGCGGTAATTTGCGATTTTCTGTTTTTTTCTCACGAAAATGTGTGAAAAATTGATTTTTTTAAGATTTCGGCCTTAGTATGCATTTTACGACAAAAGTGTATATAATTTAATTTATAGAAAATTAAAAGATCTACAACTTTTATTTAAAGCATTTTTCTCTACAGAGCCTAGTTTAGAGAGAAAGAGTGATTTTCCGTATTTCTAAGCCAAAATGAGGTTAATTTTCATTTTGCGTCTTTCACTCATGATTAAAATTAGGTTATGTTTATTAAGGTTTGTTTTTTGTTTATTTCTTATGTTTTATTACTAATGTTACGTTTATTGTTAATTATTTTCACTGGCAAGAGAAAGTTGTGCGAGTGTTTCACACCAGATTTTTTATTACAGCTTCACTCGACTGTTATTGTTACAAAAATGTATACGTATACGTACTAGCCGGCCGCATTGGCGTAGTTGGTAAAGTGCTCGACTCTCATCATGCGTTCTTGGGTTCGAATCCCATTCAGGCACGGCATATGCTTATACGTTACAGAAAAATCATTTCTTCCTTCACCGTCTGCATTAGCAGTAACTGCAGAACAGTCGGACGTTCACAACCAAAAAAAAAAAAACAAATCTGGTGTGAAACACTCACACAACTTTCTCTTGCCCCAGTGCAAATAATTAACTATAAAACTACCATTAGTAATAAAACATTAGAAATAAATAAAAAACTAACCTCAATAAACATAATCTAATTTTAATCATATATGAAAGACGCAAAATGAAATCAACCTCAGTTTGGCTTAAAAATACGAAAAACCACTCTTTCACGCTCAACTAGGCTCTGTAAAGAAAAATGCTCTAAATAAAAGTTGTAGATATTTTAAATTACTATAAATTTGATTATATACACTTTTGTCGAAAAATGCATACTAAGGCCGAAATCTTAATAAAATAGATTTTTCTCACATTTTCGTGAGAAAAAACCAGAAAATCGCTAATTACCGCTAAACTAAGCATTATACAAAAAAATATTACATATAAAAGTTGTAGGATTTTAAATTCTCTACATTTTTTATTATATACATTTTCGCGTTATAATAAATATTAAAGCCGTAATCTTAAAAAAAAACTATGTTTTTACGTGAAAACGGCCTCACCAAGAATTTCAGCAAACATGGCGCCTACCCTATCTTGTAGAGAATAAAAAATTCAGTAAACCAGGTGATTTTAAAAAAAATCGTAGGACCAGTTTTTGAGAAAATTGCAAAAAAATGAAAAATTACACGAATAAACTACTACTTCCGGTTGACCGATTTTGATGAAAATGTTCGTGTCGGGTCCGGTAGTGGTATGTAACTTAATTTTCAAGTTCGTACGATGTTTCGTTCTTGAGATATTTTGTACACACACACACACACACACACACACACACACACACACACACACACACACACACTCACACACACACACACACACACAGACCAATCGCTAAAAACATGTTTTTTGGGTTCAGGGGGTCTGAAAACGTATAGATCCGGTGAAAACTCGATTTCTTAAAATCGACATGAAAACAATACTTTCCTTCCTATATATTCATATAGGCAAGAGAAAGTAAAAAATACGTACAAGTCTGCCCGCTTTCTTTACTCTTCGCAGTAACAAATATTCATTTTATAACCCCACCGGGTTGGTCTAGTGGTAAAAACGTCGCCCTAAATTAGTTGATTTTCGAAGACAAAGGTTCCTGGTTCAAATCTAGGTTCTAGTAAAGGTAGTTACCTCTTTACTTTCTCTTGCCCTATATGGATATATAGAAAGGAAAGTATTATTTTTATGCAGATTTTTCTAACTCGAGTTCCCACCGGAAATACTCGTTCAGCCCCCTGAACCAAAAAAACATGTAACATGTGTAATGTAAAATATGTGTTACTTGTTATGTTTAGGATTTTGTGTTTATGTTTTTAGCGATTGGTCTGTGGTTTGTGTGTGTGTGTGTGTGTGTGTGTGTGTGTGTGTGTGTGTAAACAAAATATCTGAAAAACGGTACAACGTACCAAGATGGAAGTAGAAACTTTTGTGAAGTACCAATACGGAACTCGACATGAACATTTTCATCAAAATCGGCCAACCGCCTCATTTACTAAACATTTTATACTCTACAAGATAGAGTAGGCGCCATGTCTGCAGAATTTTTTGGAAAGATTGTTTTTTCGTAAATTTTTTTTTTAAGGTATTGACTTCAATATATAAACTTTTATTGAGAGCATTTTTCTCTACAGAGCCTAGTTTAGCGTGAAAGAGTAATTTGCCGTATTTTTAAGCCAAACAGGTTGATTTTCATTTTACGTCTTTCACTCATGATTACAATTAAGTTATGTTTATTGAGGTTAGTTTTTTGGTTATTTCTAATGTTTTATGACGAATGTTACGTTATATTGATAATTATTTGCATTGGCAAGATAAAGTCGTGTGCGCGTGTGTATTACACCTAATTTTCTTTTTATATAACTTCAACTACGAGGTCAACCGTAATTAATTTCAATCCTTCATGATCTTTGATAGGGATATTACAGAAGAGCGAAAACGAAAAGATTGATGTCAAGTTGTTATTCGTAAAGAATGTAGTTTGTAAGATTATTTTATATTGGTGAAGACCACACAGTAAGAAGTGTGCAGTAAATACGACACAAATAAGTATAGTATTTACGTATAGGAAAGAATATGAGAGACGAATGGAAATCTGAGAAGGTGACAGCTGACTACCACAAAATTTAGTAACGCATCACAACTTCATAAGTTGCCTCCAACCACTCTCTCACTCTCACTCTCCTTACTATATCTCAACCCCTCTCACTCTCCCCCCTCCCCCTCTATCTCTCTCACTCTAACTCTCTCCTTCTCTCTCTCTCCTTTTCTCTCTCTCTCCTTCTCTCTCTCTCTCTCTCTCTCTCTCTCTCTCACTCTCTCTCTCTCTAACTCATGCGACCAGGTAAACCGCACTAACTTTCTGGCTAACCTTTAAAGTGTAGTAAATAGACAGATTTTAAATTTTGCTGTATTCAAAATGATTATAATTTTATGTGGTCAACTATGTTTTTATATCTGCCCATAACAGGTCGTTGCAGGGCTAAAATAAATAGTTCTATTTCTTATCACAAGGTCAGCCAATTAAACTATTTGTTGAAGGGTGAGGGTGATGAGCTCTGAACGTATTCATTGCCCCCTACCCACTTAGCCTTATCTTGTAAAGCACATAAAAATTTAGTAAACCACGGGATTTTTTAAAAAAAAATTGTAGGACCAGTTTTTGAGAAAATCGTAAAAAAGTGAAAAGTTACAGGAATAAACTACTACTTCCGGTTGACCGATTTTGATGAAAATGTTCGTATCAGGTCCGGTAGTGGTATGTAACTTAAGTTTCAAGTTCGTACGATGATCCGTTCTTGAGATATTCAATACACACGCACACACACACAAACACAGACCAATCGCTAAAAACATGTGTTGTGTGGGATGAGGGGGTCTGTTTACGTGTAGATCCGGTGAAGAGTGGATTTGTTAAAATCGATATGAAAACAATACTTTCCTTCCTATATATTCATATAGGCAAGAGAAAGTAAAAACCTATAACAGAATAATATGCAAAAATAAAATAGCAGATGTCATTAACAAACTGAACCATTAAAAAACCAAGAGATGTGACCTTTTAACAAATTGTAACAATAATAATAATAATAGAATAAAAACATTACAATACATTAATCAAACCAACAATTTTATATGCCAGTGAGACCTTGACACTTAACAAGAAAACAGACATGGAAAGCTTAAAAAAAGAAGAAAGAAAAATAATTAGGAAAATTCTTGGACTGGATGGACCGAAACGGGTACATTTTACAGAGAACTTCTAAAATTAAAGAATATTCCAACATAGAGACAGACATGAGGAAAAGACGCCTTCAATTTTATGGCCACATAATGAGGTTTCCTGACAATAGACTCACAAAGAGAATAGTAAAATATGTGTCATCACTTGTTAATGTGGGGGGGGGGAGGAATGGATAAAAAATGTTAAAAAAGATTTAGAATTGGCCAAAATCACCAAAGAAGAAATTCTCATAAGAGACAATTTTAGAACAAAAGTTAAAAAATGGGAGGTTAAACCAAAGACCCACCGGGCTGGTCTAGAGGTAAAGTCGTCGCCAAAATCAGCTGTTTAACAGCTGATTTTCGGAGACGAAGGTTCCTGGTTCAAATCCTAGTAAAATTAGTTACTTTTATACGGATCTGAATACTAGAAAGTTGTTACCGGTGTACTTTGATGGTTGGGGTTCAATTAACCGTACTCTCTCAGGAATGGTTGGCCTGGGTCTGTACAAGACTACACCTCATTTACACGTCATACATATCATCCTCATCTCATTGGGTCATGGGGTTGCTTATTGTTCTCAACTGAACAGATTGCAACGTACATATATCAGGAATAAAAAAAAAACCAGAGACAAAAGCTCCAAGAACCGGAACAAAATGGAGTGAACAAAGAAAAGCTGAATTCTCACAAAGAATAAAAAACTGGTGGGCAGATAAAAAGGACAAGAAATCCCAAAAACAAACCAGATTTACTTAGCGTCTTCCACTTCGGGAGCTTTACGACTAATAATTTGATGGCCTCCACTCACCCCTTGCAGCCATCCCAACCTCCATGAAGATAACTAACAGGGAAGCGGGGGGGGACGACCTACATGAGTAGAGCAAGTGCAGCAACAGATATAAATCCTTGAACGCTGCACTTACCCATCGGGACGTAAAAACATGGAATGTCAAAAGAAAACACTAACTCATATATCTAAACTCACAAGTAAAAAAGCGCAGGGATCGGCAATGTTACCACACCTAAGTGTGTAAAGACAACAATGATGAGAAGAAAAGAAACACTAACTAAAGACAAACAACCGAGCTAACAGCCAAGTAAAAAAACCAATTATCAAAAGAGGAGTCCAATATGACTTTATAACGCTGGTAGGCTACTCAGTTCACCTACCAACTTGTCATATGGCTGTCCCAACTGAATCAATCCATCCAACATAACACAGTTTCCCTCTTAAACGTTGCTATATTCTTGTTGAATATATCAACCCCGCAACCGTCAACAAAATTCATAATGTTTACGCATCTTACCAGGGGAGATATCCACGTCTTTACCCTGTAATCCAAAAGGGTAAAGACGTGGATATCTAGTCTAATAATACGACTAATAAGAAAGGAAAATAATCCGAAAGATCCTTGGTGCTAGGCAAACGGAAAACGGGTTCAGATTACAACCAAACCAGACCGTAGAAAAGTTCTCAAATGTAGAAGCTGACATTAGAAAGAGACGTATGAAATTCTTTGGACACATACAGCGGTTACCAGAAAACAGGCTAACAAGAAAAATATTGGAGTATACAACGTCTCTCAAAAAAATGCCACCGTGGATAAGTGAAATCTATAAGGATCTCAGGAAAGCGAAAATAACAGAACAAGACATCGCAGATAGGAACATATTTAGGAACAAGGTGGACAGATGGGAGATAGAGCCAGAGCAGCCAAAGCAGAAGCAGCACAGGCCAAAGTGGTCAGAAGAAAGGAAACAGGCTTTCTCAAAACGGATGCGAGAGTACTGGGTGGACAAAAAGAACAACAAGAAAAAAAAATGATTCAGTTTGCTTATCGCCTTCCTTTAAGGGAGAATACGCTAATAATAATAATAATAATAATAATAATAATAATAATAATAATAATAATAATAATAATAATAATAATAGAATTGAACTGTAGTTGGCTGTTGTACGATCATAACCTGGGTCACATATCACCAACATAAAGCCACATAAAGATCATGCATACCCTAGTTTTGATTTATGTGTTTTTCATATGAGACGCGTTCACAACATTCATCATAGTGTCTAGTGAGAGAGAGGCGACGGCCCGCTTCTATTTCTCTACTGAATATTCCATACATGTCTACGTTTACATTTAAATTGCTCTACTCTACATCCATTCATTCCAACATATCAAAATATTTTATCATCTTTTTCTAAACTTGTCAACAATTTCATTAATACAATCCAGTCAATCTAGATTTATAAGTGCAAAAAATCAAAAACAACCTACTTAAAAACTCTACAATTATTTTTATAAATTAAACCCACCATCACCCTAATATTACTTATCCCTTTTAACCCCGGACCAAAAACAACGTACTAAATTTTTTTATATATTAATTTCAAAAAAATCTGGTGTAACACACCAGATTTTTTGAAAGTGATTTTGGGTTTCTCTTGCTAATGAAATTAATGACCAATACAACCTAACATTAGTAATAAAACATTCGAAATAAACAAAAAACTAACATTAATAAACATAATCTTATTTTAATCATGAGTGAAAGAAGCAAAATTTATTAAAATCAACCTCAGCTTCGCTTAAAAATACGAAAAATCACTCTTTCACACTAACCTAGGCTCTGTAGAGAAAATGCTTTAAATAAAAGTTGTAGATCTTTTAATTTCCTATAATTTTGATTATAGACTATACGTTTTGTCGTAAAATGCATGCTAAGGTGGAAATCTTAAAAAAAATCGATTTTTCACACGTTTTCGTGAGAAAGAAAACAGAAAATCTCTAATTAACGCTAAACTAAGCGTTATACAAAAAAATTTTTGAAATGAAAGTTGTAGGATTTTAAATTCTCTGAAACTTTTATTACATAAATATTTGCGCTAACCATGCATATTAAAGCCGTAATCTTAAAAAAAAAAAACAATTGTTTACATGAAAACAGCCCCACCAAGAATTTCAGCAAACATGGCGCCTACCTAGTCAACTAACCTAACTAGTGAACAATTTTATTAATGCAATCCAGTCAATCTAAATTTTTTTTGAAAGTGATTTTGGGTTTCTCTTACCAATGCAATTAATGACCAATACAACCTAACATTAGTAATAAAGCATTCCAAATAAATGAAAACCTAACATCAATAAACATAACCTAATTTTAATCATGAATAGAAGACGCAACATGAAAATCGACCTAAGTTACGCTTAAAAATACGGAAAATCACTCATTCACGCTAAACTAGGCTCTGTAGAGAAAAATTCTCTAAATAAAGGTTGTAGATCGTTTAATTTCCTATAAATGTGATTATATACACTTTTGTCGTAAAATGCATATTCTATTAAGGCCGAAATCTTTAAAAAATCAATTTTTTACACGTTTTCGTGAGAAAAAAACAGAAAATCGCTAATTACCGCTAAACTAAGCATTATACAAAAAAAATTTTGAATTAAAAGTTGTAGGATTTTAAATTTTCTACGTTTTTTTTTTATTATTATTATTAGTCGTAAAGCTCCCGAAGTGGAAGACGCTACGCAAATCCGGTTTGTTTTTTGGGATTTCTTGTCCTTTTTATCTGCCCACCAGTTTTCCATTCTTTGTGAGAATTCAGCTTTTCTTTGTTCACTCCATTTTGTTCCGGTTCTTGGAGCTTTTGTCTCTGGTTTAACCTCCAATTTTTTAACTTTTGTTCTAAAATTGTCTCTTATGAGAATTTCTTCTTTGGTGATTTTGGCCAATTCTAAATCTTTTTTAACATTTTTTATCCATTCCTCCCCCCCACATTAACAAGTGATGACACATATTTTACTATTCTCTTTGTGAGTCTATTGTCAGGAAGCCTCATTATGTGGCCATAAAATTGATTTTATATTACATAAATTTTTGCGCTAAAATGCATATTAAAGCCGTAATCTTAAAAAAACAATTTTTTAATATTTTACAAATCTGATCCGAATCAACGAGGTGTCCGGATGAAGGAGATTTACCTAAAAGTTATCAGTTTTTTACGACTACATCCTATCACCAGTAAAATAATGTCTAAACGTTTAGATATCATGAGAAAGTTCATGCGAGCTACCATAAATATAATTTTTAAATAATGAAAAAAGAAAGACCGATTATAGCGTGAAAACGTGTCCAGTTTTTATTCAGCGACGTTATTATTTATGTATCTACTTTACGAAACTCATAAACAGAAATACGTTATGAGATAAAAAGTGAAGTCACATTAAAACGTGACTACATTAGAGTTCTTCATCTTTAAAACTTTTTAGTGACTCTCTCACACACGTGGTTTCAACTTAGAAATTCAACATAACAGATAGGATACGAGAACTATTTTGAATAAAGACATTATGATGCGAGGCAGAGAACATTTTACATTTCATTATGTATGTTTACGACCTCTTTTATGTAAAGTCATGCTCTGCCTTTACAATGAACATTTCAATTTTATGAATTTTCAATTTTTTTGCGGTTTTTTCTCTTACCGCGCTATATCTGCAGTTTCGTACATAATGTGACAATATCTATTAGGAATGTGTGTTCGAGAATTTTCGAGGAGAACCGAGATTTTAAAAATGTTAACATAAATAATATGAGTGATAAATAGGTTTCCAAGAAATAGTTAGAAATACGAGTTGTGGCTATTAAATAACGATACTCACGTTGTAAAAATGTAATTTTTACTTTCTCTTGCCTATATGAATATATAGGAAGGAAAGTATTGTTTTCATGTCGATTTTAAGAAATCGAGTTTTCACCGGATCTACACGTTTTCAAACCCCTCGAACCCAAAAAAAACATGTTTTTAGCGATTGCTTTGTGTGTGTGCGCGCGCGCGTGTGTGCGAAATGTGTGTGCGTGCGCGCGTGTGAATTTCGAAGACCGGAACATCGTACGAACTTGAAACTTAAAACTTAAGTTACATACCACTACCGGACCTGACACGAACATTTTCATCAAAATCGGTCAACCGGAAGTAATAGTTTATTCGTGTAATTTTTCACTTTTATGCGATTTTCTCAAAAACTAGCCCTACGGTTTTTTTCAAAATCACCTGATTTACTAAATGTTATTTGCTCTACAAGATAAGGTAGGCGCCATGTTTGCTGAAATTCTCAGTGAGGCTGTTTTCGTGTAAAAAAATTGTTTTTTTTAAGATTGCGTCTTTAATATGCATCTCAGCGCGGAAATGTATATAAAAACAGTTGTAGAGAATTTAAAATTCTACAACTTTGATTTCAAACTTTTTTTATAACGCTTAGTTAAGCGGTAATTAGTGATTTTTTTGTTTTTCTCACGAAAATAAAAAAAAATGTGAAAAGTGTGAAAAATCGATTTTCTTAACATTTCGGCCGTAGTACTACGCATTTTACGATGAAATATTACATAATCAAATTTATAGAAAATTAAAAGATCTACAACTTTTATTTAAAGTATTTTTCTCTACAGAGCCTAGTTAAGCGTGAAAGAGTGATTTTCCGTATTTCTAAGCCAAACTGAGGTCGATTTACATTTTGCGTCTTTCACTCATGATTAAAATTAGTTTATGTTTGTTGAGGTTAGTTTTTTGTTTATTTCTAATGTTTTATTACTAATGTTAGGTTATCAAGACCTGAGAATTCATGAGGATATTGAAAACGCAAATAAAACTCGTCTGCGATCAAGAAAGCCACCTACAAAAACTGCAATTACTGCCAAAGAGGAAGCATTTAACATACCCAGTGCATGGCAGCAAGAATGGGCATCAAAGCAGCAAGAACAAATCCTATGGTTTTCACAAAAACCGCCAAGTTTTGGACTACCTCGTAGAAAATGGTCAGCTCTAAATAGAATAAGAACAAAACACGGTAGGTGTGCTGATTTATTGTTTAAATGGGGCAAAATACCATCGCCTTTATGTGAGTGTGGTCAAAGACAAACTATTGATCACATAGTGAAAGAGTGCAGAATAACTGCCTTTAGAGGAGGGACAAGAGCGGATTTCCTGATGGCAACTCCAGAATCAATAGCCTACTTGGACAGACTGGATGTCTGTATATAGACTTAAGCATGTTTTTAGAATTACGTACTGTATGTACATATTTAGACAGATAGATTAGACAGAGGGTCATATTTGATCCCAATATATAACAATTATGATGCTGATTTTTTAAATGTCTTGAAAAGCCATACGCTGAATAAATAAATTGTTAATTATTTGCATTGGCAACAGAAAGTTGTGTGAGAGTTACACATTAGATTTTTTATTTTAATCTCATTATTTAATAATTATTTACATAAATCGTGGTTGTCAGTTAACTTAGTTATGAGAACTATTTAAAATAGTGACGTATGTTGAAAGGAAAACATAGCGTGTGTTGCATGCTTATCGAATTTTCCATTTTCCTCCCCACGAATAGAATAAGAATGGAAAATAAGGAAAATTATAAACAATCGCGTGATGATTTTTATAACCGACGTCAAAAGTTCTTTTCTGTCATAATTTTTTTGATTTTATTCAAAAACATTTTAACAATTGAACAACGTCCGTTATTCTTCGTTGTGTATTAAAACAAAAAACAAAAATCTGGTGTGAAACCCTCACACAACTTTCTCTTGCCAATGCAAATAATGACCAATAAACCTAACATTAGTAATAAAACATTAGAAATAAACAAAAACTAACCTCAATAAACATAACCTAATTTTAAACATGAGTGAAAGACGCAAAATTAAAATCGAACTCAGTTTGGCTTCAAAATACGGAAAATCACTCTTCATGCTAAACTAGGCTCTGTAGAGAGAAATGCTTTAAACAAAAGTTGTAGATCTTTTAATTTTCTATAAATTTTATTATATACACTTTTGTCGTAAAATGCATAATAAGGCCGAAAAAAACTATTTTTTAAGATTTCGGCCCTAGTATGGATTTACACGACAAAAGTGTATTATAATCAAATGAATAGGAAATTAAAAGATCTACAACTTTTATTTAAAGCATTTTTCTCTACAGAGCCTAGTTTAACGTAAAAGAGTGATTTTCCGTATTTTAAAGCAAAACTGAGGTTGATTTTCATTTTGCGTCTTTCACTCATGATTAAAATAAGGTTATGTTTATAAAGGTTAGTTTTTTGTTTATTTCTAATGTTTTATTAATAATGTTACGTTTATTGTTAATTACTTGCATTGGCAAAAGAAAGTTGTGTGTGTTTCACACCAGATTTTTAAATGTGTACAAATCGTGTACATATCTCCAAGGAACGAGTCCTGGACAATTTATTTACGAATGGAACCAACAACACTGACGTCCATTATTTCTTAAAACCTCGATAAATTAGTTTTTTTCCAATACAATACCTTTTTTTAAAGTAAATTTTAAACGGTTGTGCGTTTTGGGAACATTTCCAATAAAATAAAAAATCTGGTGTGAAACACTCACACAACTTTCTCTTGCCAATGCAAATTATTTACAATATAATTTAACAGTAGTAATAAAATATTAGAAATGAACAAAAACTAACCTCAAAAACATAACCTTATTTTAATCATGAGTGAATGACGCAAAATGACAATCGAACTCAGTTTGGCTTAAAAATACGGAAAATCACGCTTTCACGCTAAACTAGGCTCTGTAGAGAAAAATGCTCTAAACAAAAGTTGTAGATCTTTTAATTTTTTATAAATTTAATTATATACACTTTTGTCGTAAAATGCATACTAAGACCGAAATGTTAAAAAAATCGATTTTTCTCACGTTTTCGTGAGAAAAAAAACAGAAAATCGCAAATTACCGCTAAACTAAGCGTTATACAAAAAAATGTTTGAAATAAAAGTTGTAGGTTTTTAAATTCTCTACAACTTTTATTATATAATTTCTTGCGCTAAAATTTATATTAAAGCCGTAATCTTAAAAAAACAACGTTTTTACGTGAAAACAGCCTCACCGAGAATTTCAGCAAACATGGCGCCTACCCTATCTTGTAGAGAATAAAAAATTGAGTAAAATAGGCGATTTTTAAAAAAATCGTAGGACCAGTTTTTGAGAAAATCGCAAAAAACTGAAAAATTATACGAATAAACTACTACTTCCGGTTGACCGATTTTGATGAAAATGTTCGTGTCGCGTCCGGTAGTGGTATGTAACTTAAGTTTCAAATTCGTACGATGTTCCGTTCTTGAGATATTCTGTTCACACACACACACACACACAGACCAATCGCTAAAAACATGTTTTTTGGGTTCAGGGGGTCTGAAAACGTATAGATCCGGTGAAAACTCGATTTCGAAAAAACGACATGAAAACAATACTTTCCTTCCTATATATTCATATAGGCAAGAGAAAGTAAAAATCATCTAGCAATATAAACGAATAAAACATAATAGAGCAATGAAATGTTTTCTTAACCTACATTCAATTTTGGAAACATTCCAAAAGTAGAAGAATCGTTTAGGTTGCCATAACACCAAAAACAGTATACGAGTGACCAAGTTCCTTATTACTTTCTCTTGCCTATATGAATATATATGAAGGAAAGTATTGTTTTCATGTCGAATTTTCTAAATCGAGTTTTCACCGGATCTATACGTTTTCAGACCCCCTGAACCCAAAAAACATGTTTTTAGCGATTGGTCTGTGTGTGTGTGTGTGTGTCTGTGTGTGAACAGAATATCTCAAGAACGGAACATCGTACGAACTTGAAACTTGAAACTTAAGTTACATACCACTACCGGACGCGACACGAACATTTTCATCAAAATCGGTCAACCGGAAGTAGTAGTTTTTCGTATAATTTTTCAGTTTTTTGCGATTTTCTCAAAAACTGGTCCTACGATTTTTTTTAAAATCGCCTATTTTACTCAATTTTTTATTCTCTACAAGATAGGGTAGGCGCCATGTTTGCTGAAATTCTCGGTGAGGCTGTTTTCACGTAAAAACGTTGTTTTTTTAAGATTACGGCTTTAATATAAATTTTAGCGCAAAAACTTATATAATAAAAGTTGTAGAGAATTTAAAAACCTACAACTTCTGTTTCAAACATTTTTTTGTATAACGCTTAGTTTAGCGGTAATTTGCGATTTTCTGTTTTTTTCTCACGAAAACGTGAGAAAAATCGATTTTTTTAACATTTCGGTCTTAGTATGCATTTTACGACAAAAGTGTATATAATTAAATTTATAGAAAATTAAAAGATCTACAACTTTTGTTTAGAGCATTTTTCTCTACAGAGCCTAGTTTAGCGTGAAAGCGTGATTTTCCGTATTTTTAAGCCAAATTGAGTTCGATTGTCATTTTGCGTCATTCACTCATAATTAAAATAAGGTTATGTTTTTGAGGTTAGTTTTTGTTCATTTCTAATGTTTTAATACTAATGTTAGGTTTATTGTTAATTATTTGCATTGGCAAGAGAAAGTTGTGTGAGTGTTTCACACCAGATTTTTTTATTATCCTAAAACCACAAAGTCCCATTTATAGGGCACAATAACGAATTTAAGGGCAATAAATTTATAACATTTGCCAATATTTATGATTTTAGTATAAATGTCTTTAGTAACTGATGACTGCAGCTCTCCGGCAAAGGTCAAGGATTTTCCCTTTTTTACTTTCTCTTGCCGATATGAATATATAGGAAAGAAAGTATTGTTTTCATGTCGATTTTAACAAATACACTCTTCACCGGATATACACGTAAACAGACCCCCTCAACCCGCACAACACATGTTTTTAGCGATTGGTCTGTGTGTGTGTGTGTGTGTGTGTGTGTGTGTGTGTGTGTGTGTGTGTGTGTGTGTGTGTGTGTGTGTGTGTGTGTGTGTGTGTGTGTGTGTGTGTGTGTGTGTGTGTGTGTGTGTGTGTGTGTGTGTGTGTGTGTGTGTGTGTATACAAAATATCTCAAGAACCGAACAACGTACGAACTTGAAACTTAAAACTTACGTTAGATACCACTACCGGACGCGACACGAACATTTTCATCAAAATCGGTCAACCGGTAGTAGTAGTTTAATCGTGTAATTGTTCACTTTTTTGCGATTTTCTCAAAAACTGGTCCTACGATTTTTTTAAAAATCGCCTGATTAACTAAATTTTTTATGCTCTACAAGATAGGGTAGGCGTCATGTTTGCTAAAATTCTTGGTAAGGCTGTTTTCGTGTAAAAAATTGTTTTTTTTTTAAGATTACGGCTTTAATATGCATTTTAGCGTAAATATTTGTACAATAAAAAATGTAGAGAATTTAAAATCCTACAAATTTTATTTGTATAACGCTTAGTTTAGCGGTAATTAAGTGATTTTCTGTTTTTTCTCACGAAAACGTGTGAAAAATCGATTTTCTTAAGATTTCGGCCCTAGTATTCTATGCATTTTACGACAAAGGTGTATACAGGGTGATTCATGAAGTTCTCCCCCCACTTCTACAGCACATTGTACTAGTAAAAATAATGAAAAAATGTTATATAAACATAGGTCCGAAAACGCTTCGTTAGCGAGTTACAGCTAGCGAAAGTTTCGCCTGGATTTCAGTTCACCAGGTGAAATGAGGTCTTCCTGGAATTGTGGTAAGGTAGATTAAGGGGCGAATTCAATCATTTCTTATGGTTTTTGATCTGATAAATTGAATAAAACAGGTCCGAGAACTGTAAGTTAAATAGTTTTTGAGAAAACCAGTGTCAAATGCAAAAAATGGAGTGAAAATCACATTTTTTCATCTTTGGGCAAGAATAACTTTGTTATTTCACCAAGAAACGGTTAAAAATTTTCAATAAAAAATGTAGAAAATTTTATTCTGAACAAACCGGTGTAAATAAAGTACACAGAAAGCGAATAGTTTTTGAGAAAACCAGTGTCAAATGCAAAAAAATGGAGTGAAAAAAACACATTTTTTCATTTTAGTTTTTCCGGTTAATTTTACTTTGTACTCTTATGAATAAAAACTCATTTAATCAAACATCTATTCGCTTTCTGTGTACTTAATTTACACCGGTTTGTTCAGAATAAAATTTTCTACATGTTTTATTGAAAAATTTTAACTGTTTCTTGGTGAAATAACACAGTTATCCTTGCCCAAAGATGAAAAAATAAGTTTTTCACTCCATTTTTTGCATTTGACACTGGTTTTCTTAAAAAATATTTAACTTACAGATCTGGGACCTGTTTTATTCAATTTATCAGATCAAAAACCATAAGAAATGATTGAATTCGCCCCTTAATCTACCTTACCACAATTCCAGGAAGACCTCATTTCACCTGGTGAACTGAAATCCAGGCGAAACTTTCGCTAGCTGTAACTCGCTAACGAAGCGTTTTCGGACCTATGTTTATATAACATTTTTTCATTATTTTTACTAGTACAATGTGCTGTAGAAGTGGGGGGAGAACTTCATGAATCACCCTGTATAATCAAATTTATAGGTTCCTTAAGTTCCTTATTTTATTATCCTAAAACCACAAATTCCCATTTGTATGGCACAATAACGAATTTAAGGGCAATAAATTTATAACATTTGCCCTAAAATATCTATGATTTTAGTATAAATGTCTTAGTGACTGATGACTGCAGCTCTCCGGCAAAGGTCAAGGATTTTCCCTTTTCTCAGAAATATACGTAAGATTTTTACTTTCTCTTGCCTATATGAACACATTTTTTTTTTAATCCCCAACGAGGGTACGTTGCAATCTGTACACTTCAGAATAATAAGCAACCCCATGACCCAATGAGATGAGGATGATGTGTATGACGTGTATATGAGGTGTAGTCTTGTACAGACTCAGGTCGACCATTCCTGAGTGAGTATGGTTAATTGAACCCCAATCATCAAAGTACACCGGTAACCACTGTCTAGTATTCAAATCCGTATAAAAGTAACTACCTTTACTAGGATTTGAACCAGGAACCTTCGTCTCCGAAAATCAGTTGTTATACAGCTGATTTTGGCGACGACTTTACCTCTAGACCAACCCGGTGGGTTATATGAATACATAGGAAGGAAAGTATACTTTCTCATCGATTTTTCAAAATCGAGTATTCACCGGATATACAACTTTATACACGTTTTTAGATCCCCTGAACCCAAAAAAACATGTTTTTAGCGATTGGTGTGTGTGTGTGTGTGTGTGTGTGTGTTTGGGTTTGAAAAAAATATCTCAAGAACGAAAAATCGTACGATGTTGTAATTTGGAACTGAAGTTAGATACTACTACCGTACCCGACACGAACATTTTCATCAAAATCGGTCAACCGGAAGTAGTAATTTATTCGTGTCATTTTCAACTTTATAGCGATTTTCTCAAAAGCGGCCCCAACGTTTTTTTTTTTTAAATCGTCTCGTTTACTACATTTTATATGCTCTATAAGATTAGGTAAGCGCCATGTCCACTGAAATTTTTGGGGAGACTGAGCCCTCGTAGAATTTTTTACTTTCTCTTGCCTATATGAATATATAGGAAGGAAAGTATTGTTTTCATGTCGATTTTTCGAAATCGAGTTTTCACCGGATCTATACGTTTTCAGACCCCCTGAACCCAAAAAACATGTTTTTAGCGATTGGTCTGTGTGTGTGTCTGTGTGTGTGTGTGTCTGTGTGTGTGTGTGTGTGTGTCTGTGTGTGAACAGAATATCTCAAGAACGGAACATCGTACGAACTTGAAACTTGAAACTTAAGTTACATACCACTACCGGACGCGACACGAACATTTTCATCAAAATCGGTCAACCGGAAGTAGTAGTAACTTAGTATATTCGTATAATTTTTCAGTTTTTTGCGATTTTCTCAAAAACTAGTCCTACGATTTTTTTTAAAATCGCCTGGTTTACTCAATTTTTTATTCTCTACAAGATAGGGTAGGCGCCATGTTTGCTGAAATTCTCGGTGAGGCTGTTTTCACGTAAAAACGTTGTTTTTTTAAGATTACGGCTTTAATATAAATTTTAGCGCAAAAACTTATATAATAAAAGTTGTAGAGAATTTAAAAACCTACAACTTCTGTTTCAAACATTTTTTTGTATAACGCTTAGTTTAGCGGTAATTTGCGATTTTCTGTTTTTTTTTCTCACGAAAACGTGAGAAAAATCGATTTTTTTAACATTTCGGTCTTAGTATGCATTTTACGACAAAAGTGTATATATAAAAGTTATAGAAAATTAAAAGATCTACAACTTTTGTTTAGAGAATTTTTCTCTACAGAGCCTAGTTTAGCGTGAAAGTGTGATTTTCCGTTTTTTTTAAGCCAAATTGAGTTCGATTTTCATTTTGCGTCTTCCACTCATGATTAAAATAAGGTTATGTTTTTGAGGTTAGTTTTTTGTTTATTTCTAATGTTTTATTAATAATGTTAGGTTTATTATTAATTATTTGCATTGGCAAGAGAAAGTTGTGTGAGTGTTTCACACCAGATTTTTTTTAAATAAACGACCTTAATAATACGAGGGTCGTTTGAAAAGTCCGTGCAAAAATAAAAACTACTTAATTGTTTGGGGTAAACCTTTTTTATTTTTCGACATAGTCTCCTTTTAGGCTTATACACTTCGTCCAACGCTGCTCTAGTTTGTTGATCCCTTCCGTATCGAGCTGCAAAAAAAAGCCCACGATTGCCCCACAAAAAAGTTCTTTTCCATCACGACAACGCACCAGCTCACGCCTCAGCAGTTGTGGTCGCAAAATTAATGGAAATAGGGTTCCAACTCGTTTCACCTACCCCCTATTCTCCAGACTTGGCTCTCTCGGACTACTATTTGTTTCCCAATTTGAAGAAATGGCTAGCGGGAAAAAGATTTTATTCAAACGAGGAGGTGATTGCAGAAACGAATGGATATTTTTCAGACTTGGGCAAATCCTATTATTCGGAAGGGATCAACAAACTAGAGCAGCGTTGGACGAAGTGTATAAGCCTAAAAGGAGACTATGTCGAAAAATAAAAAAGGTTTAACCCAAACAATTAAGTAGTTTTTATTTTTGCACTGACTTTTCAAATGACCCTCGTACATTGGTAGGGTAATTGATAAAATAAATAAATAAATCGATAAATAAACGAACCATAAGATTTTTATTAATTGTATTAATTAAACGAGTACATAAAATATCAATAAATATAACTTTAATTTTTCGATAAAAATAGATAAATAGAAAACCAACATAACCTATAAAATAAACAAGAACTCGTACATCTGGTAAACAAGTTTATAACAAACAGGAAGTACAGAAGTAATTTATCGTTTGTTAAGCACACTAAAAAGAGTATAATGCGCTAAATCTATTTCCCAAACAGTTGTTACACCTGCATCAAAGTATATTTCGCCGTATCTTGAAAGTCAATAAAGTTGTTTCACCCCAGTCAAGTTGAGGGAGGAAGAAAGAAAACCATTGTGAATTTCTTAACAAGGTTTAGCCGTGTTCCCACAAGGATTCTTTAGGTTGCAGGTGTATAGAGAGGTAGGTAAACGTAGCGCGTTAAGAGCTAAGAAAAACAAATCGGAGAGAAGAACAGGTGCAGTTGATTCTTATATATATTCCGTTCGTTTTAAAAGGCGAAAGGTAAAGGCTGACCCAAGAGAATGTTGTTCCATAGAATGGTGGGGTAAAAGTAGAAGGGCAACAAAAGTGGATGGAACAACATTTTGCACCTCCCGACCGGTTGGCCTACATTTACAACCACACATATCCACCTTCTACTTGTACAAACAAACCTTCGCCGTTTTTTTGCCCACCTTTTTATTATTTTATTTAATAACGCGCCTACAACATCTTTATATCACATATACATCCAGTCAATATTATTATCAGTATACATTTTATACTTTTTTACTTTCTCTTGCCTATATGAATATATAGGAAGGAAAGTATTGTTTTCATGTCGATTTTTCGAAATCGAGTTTTCACCGGATATATACGTTTTCAGACCCCCTGAACCCAAAAAACATGTTTTTAGCGATTGGTCTGTGTGTGTGTGTGTGTGTGTGTGTTTGTGTTTGTGTGTGCGCGCGCGCGCGCGCGCGCGTGTGTGTGTGTGTGTGTGTGTGTGTGAACAGAATATCTCAAGAACGGAACATCGTACGAACTTGAAACTTGAAACTTAAGTTACATACCACTACCGGACGCGACACGAACATTTTCATCAAAATCGGTCAACCGGAAGTAGTAGTTTATTCGTATAATTTTTCAGTTTTTTGCGATTTTCTCAAAAACTGGTCCTACGATTTTTTTTAAAATCGCCTATTTTACTCAACTTTTTATTCTCTACAAGATAGGGTAGGCGCCATGTTTGCTGAAATTCTCGGTGAGGCTGTTTTCACGTAAAAACGTTGTTTTTTTAAGATTACGGCTTTAATATAAATTTTAGCGCAAAAACTTATATAATAAAAGTTGTAGAGAATTTAAAAACCTACAACTTCTGTTTCGAACATTTTTTTGTATAACGCTTAGTTTAGCGGTAATTTGCGACTTTCTGTTTTTCTTCTCACGAAAACGTGAGAAAAATCGATTTTTTTAACATTTCGGTCTTAGTATGCATTTTACGACAAAAGTGTATATAATTAAATTTATAGAAAATTAAAAGATCTACAACTTTTGTTTAGAGCATTTTTCTCTACAGAGCCTAGTTTAGCGTGAAAGCGTGATTTTCCGTATTTTTAAGCCAAACTGAGTTCGATTGTCATTTTGCGTCATTCACTCATGATTAAAATAAGGTTATGTTTATTGAGGTTAGTTTTTGTTTATTTCTAATATTTTATTAATAATGTTAGGTTTATTATTAATTATTTGCATTGGCAAGAGAAAGTTGTGTGAGTGTTTCACACCAGATTTTTGTTATTATATTACATTTATATTTCTCATCTCATTTCATACACATCCTTGAAATCCTTCGTCCTAAGAAGGTGTATTTTATTGCCACAAATACTATACGTGGGCAGTCCAGAAAGTCTGTCACGTTTTTAAATAAAAAAATCTGGTGTGAAACACTCACACAACTTTCTCTTGCCAATGCAAATAATTAATAATAAACCTAACATTATTAATAAAATATTAGAAATAAACAAAAACTAACCTCAATAAACATAACCTTATTTTAATCATGAGTGAAAGACGCAAAATGAAAATCAACCTCATTTTGGCTTAGAAATACGGAAAATCACTCCTTCTCTCTAAACTAGGCTCTGTTGAGAAAAATGCTCTAAATAAAAGTTGTAGATCTTTTAATTTTCTATAAATTTAATTATATACACTTTTATCGTAAAATGCATACTAAGGCCGAAATGTTTAAAAAATCAATTTTTCTCACGTTTTCGTGAGAAAAAAACAGAAAATTGCAAATTACCGCTAAACTAAGCGTTATACAAAAAAATGTTTGAAATAAAAGTTGTAGAATTTTAAATTCTCTACAACTTTTGTTATATAACGTTTTGCGCTAAAATGCATATTAAAGCCGCAATCTTAAAAAGAAAATGTTTTTACGTAAAAACAGCCTCACGCAGAATTTCAGCAAACATGGCGCCTACCCTATCTTGTAGAGCATAAAAAATGTAGTAAACCAGGCGATTTAAAAAAAAATCGTAGGACCAGTTTTTGAGAAAATCGCAAAAAAGTGAAAAATTATACGAATAAACTACTACTTCCGGTAGACCGATTTTGATGAAAATGTTCGTGTCGGGTCCGGTAGTGGTATGTAACTTAAGTTTTAAGTTTCAAGTTCGTACGATGTTCCGTTCTTGAGATATTCTGTTCACACACAGACACACACACACACAGACCAATCGCTAAAAACATGTTTTTTGGGTTCAGGGGGTCTGAAAACGTATAGATCCGGTGAAAACTCGATTTCGAAAAATCGACATGAAAACAATACTTTCCTTCCTATATATTCATATAGGCAAGAGAAAGTAAAAAAACTAAATACAAGAAAAAAAATTTATTAAATACATTTGAAAGTGCAACTAAAATGCTATTTTTCTACATAATCACCAAACAAATTAAGACAATTATCATAGCGGTGAACTAATTTTCAAATGCCGGCGTCATAAAAGTCTACCGCCTGTGATTTTAACCAGTTAGTGACATCCTCCTGCAGCTCCGCGTCGTCGTCAAAGCGTGGCGTCGCAAGCCATGTCTTCATTGTCGGGAACAAGTGATAATCGCTGGGCGCAAGGTCCGGACTGTATGGCGGATGTGGGAAAACCTCCCATTTGAAAGCATCCAGGACTTCTCGTGTTCGATTTGCCGTGTGTGATCGGGCGTTGTCATGCAAAAAGAGAATTTTTCCAGTCAACTTTCCTCAGCGCTTGTTTTGGATCGCTCTTCTTAACTTTTCAAGTGTTTCACAATACCTCGAACAGGTTATTGTTGTGCCACGTTCCAAGAAATCGATAAGAACTCCTTTCCTGTACCGAACGTACTTCACAACTGGCGGGATTTTGAATTGCGGCACACTTTTTAAATTGTTATTGAAAAACAACGAAGAGCGACACAGACCTCTCGCTAGCACGGCTGGATAGCCACTGAACGGAGAAACGCCGCGGCACCAAAATGGTCGCGATAGCTCCGCCCCTAGCGGCTACAACGCAAAACGTGACTGACTTTCTGGACTGCCCTCGTATTATTAGGATCCCTTACACCGAGAAAAATATCCCATTTTATCCCTTACGAAAGGTGGGTTCACATAATGAATCTCGTAACCCCTGCCTCCTTTTTTTTGACATCAGTCTCTCGACTGGTTTGTTGCAGTTCTCCAAGCTGTTTTATATTGCCAAGGCGATTCATATCTACATAGCCTTACACCGAGAGAAGTGTCCTATTTGATGGCTTACGTAAGGGTGGGTCCAGATAATGGAATCTACCATAAAATAACAACTCCTTTTTCCTTTTTTTTGGCATCAGTCTCTTAACTGGTTTGATGCAGTTCTCCAAGCTGTTTTATTGTATCAAAGGCGTTTTGATAACTACACATCCTTACACTGAGAGTAGTGTCCTATTTCATGGCTTACGTAAGGGTGGGTCCAGATAATGGAATCTACCATAACGTAACAACCCCTGCTTCCTTTTTTTTGACATCAGTCTCTTAACTGGTTTGATGCAGTTCTCCAAGCTGTTTTATTTTATCAAAGGCGTTTTGATAACTACATATCCTTACACCGAGAGAAATGTCTTATTTAATGGCTTACGTAAGGGTGGGTCCAGATAATGGAATCTCCCATAAAATAACAACCCCTGCTTCCTTTTTTTGACATCAGTCTCTTAACTGGTTTAATGCAGTTCTCCAAGATGTTTTATTTTATCAAAGGCGTTTTGATAACTATATATCCTTACACCGAGAGAAGTGTCCTATTTGATGGCTTACGTAAGGGTGGGACCAGATAATGGAATCTCCCATAAAATAACAACCCCTGCTTCCTTTTTTTTGACATCAGTCTCTTAACTGGTTTGATGCAGTTCTCCAAGCTGTTTTATCTTGGACAAGTTGTTCCATATCAGCATACTTGTAACACCCTACATTTATTGTAATTTGTTTAAATATTCTAACCTTTGCCTCCCCCTACAATTCACTCCCTTACAATTGATGATTAATTACCGGTATTTTCAGTTATCCGGCACCCATTTGGTCCCGAACAGGCTGCACTACTGAGATTCTACTGTATATATAGTTTTCCCTTATAGGGCAAGAGAAAATAAAACCAAGGATTATACATTGAAGTAAATAATTTATTTTGAATTCTGTAAAATACATAGTTAGGTACAATTTTTACTTTCTCTTGCCTATATAAATATATAGGAAGGAAAGTATTGTTTTCATGTCGATTTTTCGAAATCGAGTTTTCACCGGATCTATACGTTTTCAGACCCCCTGAACCCAAAAAACATGTTTTTAGCGATTGGTCTGTGTGTGTGTCTGTGTGTGTGTGTGTGTGTGTGTGTGTGTGTGTGTGTGTGTGTGTGTGTGTGAACAGAATATCTCAAGAACGGAACATCGTACGAACTTGAAACTTGAAACTTAAGTTACATACCATTACCGGACCTGACAGGAACATTTTCATCAAAATCGGTCAACCGGAAGTAGTAGTTTATTCGTGTAATTTTTCACTTTTTTGCGATTTTCTCAAAAACTGGTCCTACGATTTTTTGTAAAATCGCCTGGTTTACTCAATTTTTTATTCTCTATAAGATAGGGTAGGCGTCTTGTTTGCTGAAATTCTGGGTGAGGCTGTTTTCACGTAAAAACGTTGTTTTTTAAGATTACAGCTTTAATATGCATTTTAGCGCAAAACTTTATATAATAAAAGTTGTAGAGAATTAAAAATTCTACAACTTTTATTTCAAACAATTTTTTGTATAACGCTTAGTTTAGCGGTAATTTGCGATTTTCTGTTTTTTTTCTCACGAAAATGTGTGAAAAATTGATTTTTTTAAGATTTCGGTCTTAGTATGCATTTTACGACAAAAGTGTATATAATTTAATTTATAAAAAATTAAAAGATCTACAACTTTTATTTAAAGCATTTTTCTCTACAGAGCCTAATTTAGAGAGAAAGAGTGATTTTCCGTATTTCTAAGCCAAACTGAGGTTGATTTTCATTTTGCATCATTCACTCATGATTAAAATAAGGTTATGTTTATTGAGGTTAGTTTTTTGTTTATTTCTAATGTTTTATTACTAATATTAGGTATATTGTTAATTATTTCTATTGGCAAGAGAAAGTTGTGTGAGTGTTTCACACCAGATTTTTTTTTTGTATTGTACTATATAATATTGTACTGTACTATATTGTACTATATAGTTTTTGGTGTTTAGGTTTGTTTCGATTTCTTTGATCCATCTATCTTTGGTTTTAAAACCCTCTTGATATGTGATCATTTTGTACGTTTCGTTATTTTTGTTTTGGAATCTCATCATGTGATCGTAATATTGTAGTCGACGTTTTGCAATGACAGGGAAGCATGGGCGGAAAGGACCAAAAAGTTAATGAGAGCTCAGTTCATCACCCACACCACATACAACAAGAAGTCAATGTCGGTAAATACAAAGGTAAGACATTACAAAACGGTAATACAACCTGCAGTGACTTGTATTACTGTGGAGAGACCCTAACAAAACTGTCACAAAAAACTAAAACCCGCAGAATCCTGACGTTAGAACGAAGAATCCTTAGAACCTGTATTGGTAAGAGAATATACAAAGATAATAGTTGGAGACTGCTACCAAATAATGAAGTCTATAAAATTTCGGAGCCAATACTAGACACAATTAGGAAAAAACGAATCTCCTTTTTGGGCCATATCCTTAGAACACCGGAGAACAGAGTACTTAGACGACTTATTGAAAGTGTCTGGGATTTTAAAATCGGTTTGAACTGGACGAAGGAGGTCAAGGAGGACTTGGAACGGTTTGGGTTGACGCTGGAGGATGTGAGGTTCAAGTCTGAAAGTTATAGAAAGTTGAAGGATCTGGCTTTGGAACCGGAAACCAAGACTAGAAGAGTGCAGAGGGTGACGGAAGAACTCCGGGCTCAGGGATCACAAAGAATGAGGGAATACTGGGTAAAGATCAAGGCTCAGAGATCGAAGTAGAGTCTTTCATGTTGTGGCTGAAGTGGTCCATTGTGGCCTCACAAGTAAAAAAAAAAAAAAACTATATAAAGAACGCACTGGTTATGTAAAATTATTTTTTAAGCTGTCGTTTGTTCGCATGGTACGCCCTTATCCTCTCGCTAACCTTCTCCCTTTGTTCCTGCGTCCATGTCCTCTGCCTTATTTCTGCAGTCGGGAAATTCCCAAAATCTTTTATTTTCCTTCTAAAGGCAGTTCCATCTGTTACATCGTTACGTGAAGCGTTTTTAGTGTTTAGGTTTGTTTCGATTTCTTTGATCCATCTATCTTTGGTTTTAAAACCCTCTTGATATGTGATCATTTTGTACGTTTCGTTATTTTTGTTTTGGAATCTCATCATGTGATCGTAATATTGTAGTCGACGTTTTATGAGCTTAGTTGTTAGAGTTTCGCCTAGGAAATTCATTATGTGTTCGTTCGTTTTCTTTTTGTGGATTTTGTTTTCTGGGTCGAAAATTGTTCCTAGGATTGTCTGGGCGAATCTCCTGTGTATTTTATTGTTTTGTTAATAATCCTTTCCTATGAAATGTTAGGGTTTCGGCTGCGTATAAGACTTGTGGTAGAACGACTGTGTTTAGATGTCTAAGTTTGGCGTTTCTTGATATGCATTTTTTGTTGTAAAAGTTCCTTATCTGTACGCGTAAGTCATTTCTAGTTTTGCTATTCTGTTTTGCAATGCAAGTACGTCGTTTGCGTTTTGTTGTATAATTTCTCCAAAGTATTTGAAATACAATTGAAGGTACAATTTATTAAAGAAAAATAAATAAATAAAAAAAACAATAGTTATTGACTGGACTTGAAGTTAAATTACACATCTATGAACACAGTACAGACGCCGCACTGCGGCTTTCAACAAACCTCGCCACGTGCTAGATTTAACAATACCCCCCCTCTCTTAACAACTACACTCCCCACCCATAACTCTTTTACTACCACAATACAGTTCACATTGAACACTCACGTTTATTACAACGGACCTAACCTCAATGTCTTCAATCTTACTGTGAAATCAATAAATTGAAATATTATAAGAAAATTACTCCTATTGTGAAAAATATTTATTCTGTTATCACTGCCACTCCTATTTAATCATTTACTGAGTTGCTGGCCTTCAATACTTCTTCTGGACTTTGTCGGCGCGGTAGACCCTTTAGCGGCGTCCCGACAAACCTTTCGGCTCCGCACCAACAGAAGCCTTTGTCATCAAGGCCAAGCCAGTAGCCGCTCTCTATCACAGCGCTCTCGGCGACTATATAAAGAGCGCTGCACTAAGCCGGGCGATTTAATTCCGATCAAGACTCCATGGGATTCACTTCGAACCAGACAGCAGACAAGACGTCTACCACGGCACACGGCTGCCGGACTCCAGCGAGAACTAATCGACGACCCCGCAAGAGAGAAGATGATGCTTCCGCTCGCCGACCCGTCACCATAAGCCGTCGACCGGACCGTTATCGCCCGCTGATGCGAGCGATGCCCACAGCGGTCCCTCGACTGAGCCTTACGCCCACCGGACCCGACGAAGCAGCCATCGACGCACTACTACGAGGGAAGAAGATGACGTGTCCGCTAGACGACGACACGCCGTGTCGCCCAGCTCTTCGACCGCCACGACGACTACGACCGACGCTGCACATCAAGACGACCACCGCTTAAACGGACCTTTTCAGGGCCACCAGTGTAAACTTTTCAGGGATCCGGTGAAAACTCGATTTCGAAAAATCGACATGAAAACAATACTTTCCTTCCTATACACTCATATAGGCAAGAGAAAGTAAAAAAAAAACTGACATTTTACACGCACAGATAAAAATATTTTCACAGACCGACGCATAATTCAAAACTGGGCATTGAAATACCCAAATTTGAAGTGTACGTATAAACGACGTTGAAAATGTGTAGAAAACATAATTAATAATTTATAATAATGTTTTACTTACAGTAAGGAGTTAAGATTAGGTCAGTAGATAAGTAGAAAAACTTTACACTTACCTGAAACACAGAAAAAACAAGAAATGTTAATAATAATAATTACATCATACCAATACTTAAAGACCAAAAATCTGGCGTGAAACACTCACACGACTTTCTCTTGCCAATGACAGATATAACCTAATATTAGTAATAAAACATTAGAAATAAACAGAATACTAACCTCAAAAACCTAACCTTATTTTAATCATAAGTGAAAGACGCAAAATGAAAATCGACCTCAATTTGGCTTAAAAATACGGAAAATCACTGTTTCACGAACTATGCTCTGTAGAGAGAAAAATGTTCTAAATAAAAATTGTAGATCGTTTAATTTCCTATAAAATTTTGTACAAGATGGAGCTCCGCCTCACTGGCACTTACAGGCCAGAAATTATCTTGATGAACGTCTTCCTAGACCAACAATTCCCAACCCGGGGTACGCGACGAACCGGTTAGGGGTACGCCGAAAATAAAGGACAATGGCGGACGTTGTTTTACGTTGTTTTATGGCCGCGTTGGCGATGTTGGTAACGTGCTCGCCTCTCATCACGCGGTCTTGGGTTCGAATCCCACTCGGGCATGGCATTTTTTCTTACGTTACAAAAAATTCATTTCATCCTTCACCGTCTGCATTAGCAGCAATTTGCAAAACAGTCGGACGTTAAACAAAAAAAAAAAAAAAAAAAAAGTTGTTTTACTGAGTAACTTAATGGGGTTATCGTACTGCAAGCCCAGATTTAAGGCTTTATTTGTCTACATTTGAACCTGATTTCAAACAATTAAGTGCAACAAAACAGCCTCAAGGGTCACACTAAAAAAGAGTTCTGAAGACGTTTCCTGGACTAATAATTTAGTTTAATACATCACAATTTTCATGTTAGATTTTGTATTTTAAAATTTTAAAAGAATTTTGTATTCGATGTGAGTTATTTTTTCGAAGTTTAAAACTAGTATGTCTTGTCTTAGATTAGAAAAACTATAAATATTATAACTCTGTCATTAGTATTTTGATGTAAAATTAAGACCATATAAGAAATGTTCAGTTTTCAATAAAATATCTATTTTAAATGCTTGTGTAAACTTTCATTTTCCTTGGTTTAAATTTCTATCTTAATTTGAACACGTAATAAAACGTACAAGTTTAAGTTATATTTTACAGTATTTAAAAACTAACCAACGTATACTCACAGAAAAATACCATTATGATTATAAAAATCTGGTGTGAAACACTCACACAACTTTCTCTTGCCAGTGCAAATAATTAACAATAAACCTAACATTAGTAATAAAACATAAGAAATAAACAAAAAACTAACCTCAACAAACATAACCTAATTTTAATCATGAGTGAAAGACGCAAAATGAAAATCAACCTCAGTTTGGCTTAGAAATACGGAAAATCACTCTTTCACGCTAAACTAGGCTCTGTAGAGAAAAATTCTCTAAACAAAAGTTGTAGATCTTTTAATTTTCTATAACTTTTATACATACACTTTTGTCGTAAAATGCATACTAAGACCGAAATGTTAAAAAAATCGATTTTTCTCACGTTTTCGTGAGAAAAAAAACAGAAAATCGCAAATTACCGCTAAACTAAGCGTTATACAAAAAAATGTTTGAAACAGAAGTTGTAGGTTTTTAAATTCTCTACAACTTTTATTATATAAGTTTTTGCGCTAAACTTTATATTAAAGCCGTAATCTTAAAAAAACAACGTTTTTACGTGAAAACAGCCTCACCGAGAATTTCAGCAAACATGGCGCCTACCCTATCTTGTAGAGAATAAAAAATTGAGTGAAATAGGCGATTTTAAAAAAAATCGTAGGACCAGTTTTTGAGAAAATCGCAAAAAACTGAAAAATTATACGAATAAACTACTACTTCCGGTTGACCGATTTTGATGAAAATGTTCGTGTCGCGTCCGGTAGTGGTATGTAACTTAAGTTTCAAGTTTCAAGTTCGTACGATGTTCCGTTCTTGAGATATTCTGTTCACACACACACACACACACAGACACACACACACACACACACACACACAGACACACACACAGACCAATCGCTAAAAACATGTTTTTTGGGTTCAGGGGGTCTGAAAACGTATAGATCCGGTGAAAACTCGATTTCGAAAAATCGACATGAAAACAATACTTTCCTTCCTATATATTCATATAGGCAAGAGAAAGTAAAAATAAATATAGATTATGCAAAATATTTGGAAATAAATAAAAATCATATGAATTTTTTGCAGGGCTAAAATGAATAGTTCTGGTCTGAATAGTTCTTATCACATGGTCAGCCAATTGAATGACTGAATCATTTAAGAGCAGAAGAGGTAGAGGTGTAAAAGACACTAATCAGAGTTATCTCCTCTGAAAGTAATGAATTTCATTGTACACAGCAGACCCTGTGGTGAATGCAGTGAAGGTGTCATTTACAGAAAGGAAAATATGTGCTTTTCAGAGGGCCCGGCATGCTGTTAAACGTACTTTTCCACTCAGTGAGTTGTGGGAATGGTAAACCACCTCACTCCTCGTTTTACTTAGTAAAACCTCTACAGGATCAAACCAGCTCTTTGGCTGATGACCAAAACAACAACATGAAAATATGCAAATTGATTAGAGATTAGCTAGTGATTAAATAGCCCCTACTTAGTGAAGTATTGTAGTTAAAGTGATGTTAAATTTTTGGGGGTACAATTTTAGTTAAATATTCACCAAGGGGTACGGGAGAAAAAAAGATTGGGAACCGTTGTCCTAGACGATGGATCGGCCGTACAAGTGAGGAAAACATTGTGTTTACGCGGTGACCACGTCGTAGTCCAGACTTAACGCCCTGCGACTTTTTCTAATGGGGTTATGTAAAAGACAAAGTTTTTGTACCACCGCTTCCTGTAGATATCGATGATCTAAAACAACATATAGCAAATGCTGTTGCCACAGTTGACCGTCATATGCCTCATCGTGTGTGGGAAGAATTCGATTACCGTGTTGATATCTGTCGTGTTACAAATGGTGCGCACATTGAACATCTGTAAATATTTTTAATAAAAACTTAATGAATTCTTCTATATAATCATGCATACGTAATTACCTTAACTTTTCAAAAATACATTTTCTATAAGCTATCGAAACAGTCTATTTCATTTATAATCACCTGTAAACATTTTTGTCGTAAAATGCATTCTTTTATTTTTTATTCCTAATTTGTGTACGTTGCAATCTGTTCAATTTAGAACAATAAGCAACCCCATGACCTAATGAGATGAGGAGGATATGTATGACGTGTAAATGAGGTATAGTCTTGTACAGATCCAGGCCGACCATTCCTGAGAGAGTATCGTTAATTAAACCCCAACAATCAAAGTACACCGGTAACCACTGTCTAGTATTCAGATCCGTATCAAAGTAACTACAGTCCAGCCTCTCTTAGTTTGCCCCTAATGTAAACAAATAATGACGTCACTGAACATGCACATTATATAAAAATGAGTACACGCTGATTAAAAAGTAACAACGAAATACTTTCAAAAGTATTTAAATACAAAATACTTTTAAAAGTATTTTTACAAAAGAAATTGTTAGGCCTACATTATAGCATGTCTGATGTTTTTAGTAATTTAAGTACTTATAATTTAAAAAATAGTTAACTTAACAGAAATACGATATCCATAAAGTCGGGGACTCTAGCGTGCACTCTGTAGTAGGTGGCTTTTGTTTGTTGACAGTAGGAGCAAACTAACAACGGCTGAACTGTACCTTACTAGGATTTGAACCAGGAACCTTCGTCTACGAAAATCAGCTGTCAAACAGCTGACTCACGGCGACGACTTTACCTCTAGACCAACCCGGTGGGTTAATGCATACTAAGGCTGAAATCTTAACAAAATCGATTTTCCACACGTTTTCGTGAGAAAAAAACAGATAATTTCTAATTACCGCTAAACTAGGCGTTATACAAAAAAACCGTTTAAAATAATAGTTGTAGGATTTTTAATTCTGTACAACTTTTGTTATATACATTTTTGCGCTAAAATGTATGTTTGTAATTATGTTTTTTTCTCACGAAAAATGTAAAAAAATCGATTTTTTACGATTTCAGCTTTAGCAATCATTTTACGACGAAAGTGTATGCAATCAAATTTAGAGAAAATTAAAAGATTTACAACTTTTATTTAGAGCTTTTTTCTCTACAGAGCCTAGTTTAACGTGAAAGAGTGATTTTCCATATTTTAAGCCAGAGGTTGATTTTCATTTGCGTCTTTCACTCGGGATTAAAATTAGGTCATGTTTATTGAGGTTAGTTTTTTTTTATTTCATTTTTTTTATTCCTAATACGTGTACGTAGCAATCTGTTCAATTGAGAACAATAAACAACCCCATGACCCAATGAGATGAGGATGATGTGTATGACGTGTAAATGAGGTGTAGCCTTGTACAGTCCCAGGTCGACCACTCCTGAGAGAGTATGGTTAATTGAACCCCAACCATCAAAGTACACCCACAACCACTGTCTAGTATTCAAATCCGTATAAAAGTAACTACCTTTACTAGGATTTGGACCAGGAACCTTCGTCTCCGAAAATAAGCTGATAAACAGCTGATTTTGGCGACGAATTTACCTCTAGACCAACCCGGTGGGCTAATTTATTTTATTTTTAATGTTTTATTTCTAATGTTTTATTACTGTTGTTGTTTAGGTCATCAGCCAAAAGGCTGGTTTGAACCTGCAGAGGTTTTACTAAGTAAAACGAGGAGTGAAATGGTTTACCAGTGCCTTCTTCACTGAGTGTAAAAGTGTGCTTATCAGCATGCCAGGCCCTCTAAAAAGCATATATATTTTCCACTCTGCAAATGACACCTTCACTTCATTCACCACAGGGTCCAACTGTATAATGAAATTCATTACTTTCAGAGGAGATAACTCTGATTAGTGTCACAGTACACCTCTACCTCTTCTGTTCTTAAATGGTTCAGTCATTTAATTGGCTGACCATGTGATAAGAAACAGAACTATTTATTTTAGCCCTGCAACGAACAGACTGAGTGTAAATAATTTAACCTCCACCTGTCTGTTACGGGCAGGTTTTATTACTAATGTAAGGTTATATTGTTAAATATTTGCATTGGCAAGAGAAAGTTGTGTGAGTTTATAAAAATTTGGTGTTTCCCACCAGATTTTTATTGACAAAGAAAATAATATTACAAAAACTACTAACATTCCAATAATGAAATTTAAGATTTTGTAATAAAATTTCAAATACTATACATAAAAATCAATGTGAATAACATAAAGAAATAAAAATAAGCCGAGCATATCATGCGTGGATCTTATTTCAAAGGATTATCTTACCTACACATTAACATTATAAAAAACTATTTTAAATAATAAAAATTTATTGTGAATAGTTGTAAAAGGATCTCACAACGAGTAGATTTGTGACCACGCATAAATTTCTCACGTTGTTTTTAAAGAAAAATTTATTTTTTGTGGCGTATACAATTTATTGTATCAGATGTTAATAGATGAATATTAGCGACTACAATGAGTAAACTTCACGAAGATATTGTTCATTGGAATATTTACTTTCTCTTGCCTATATGAATACATAGGAAGGAAAGTATTGTTTTCATGTCAATTTTAACAAATACACTCTTCACCGGATCTACATGTTTGCAGATCAAAAGAACCTAAAAAAACACGTTTTTAGCGGTCGGTTTGTGTGTGTGTGTGTGTGCGCGCGCGCGCGTGTGCGTGCGTACGCGTGTGAACAGAATATTTCAAGAACGGAACATCGTACGAACTTGAACCTTAAGTTACATACCACTACCAGACCCGACACAAACTTTTTCATCATAATCGGTCAACCGGAAGTACTAGTAGTTTATTCGTGTCATTTTTCACTTTTTTGCTATTTCTCAAAAACAGGTTTTACGATTTTTTTTAAAAATCGTCTCGTTTACTAAATTTTTTATGCTCTACAAGATAGGGTAGGCGCCATGTCTGCTGAAATTTTTGGAGAGGCTGTTTTCTCGTAAAAATATTGTTTTTTTAAGATTGCGAATTTAATATGCATTTTAGCGCAAACAAGCAAACAATAAAATTTGTAGAGAATTTAAAATCCTAATTTCTAACATTGTTTTAGTACAATGCTTAGTTTAGCGGTAATTAAGAATTTTCTGTTTTTTTTTCTCACGAAATAGTGTAAAAAAAATCGATTATTTAAGATTTCAGCGTTAGTACCTATGCATTTTACGACAAAAGGGAATAAAATCAAATTTAAAGGAAATTAAAAGATCTACATCTTTTAATTAGAGAATTTTTCTCTACAGAGACTAGTTTACACGCGCGCGCGCGCGCACACACACACACACCGATCGCTAACAACATAATTTTGGGGTTCAGGGGGTCTGAAAACGTGTACCCCAGCGAAAACTTGATTTTGAAAAATCGACATGAAAACAAAACTTTCCTACCTATATATTCATACAGGCAAGAGAAAGTAAATATACAATACAAAATGATTAATACATAACTTTATGGTAATACAAGTGTCAAAAAACAAACAATTAAAGTAGTTTTATTTACACAAAGTTCATATTTTAAGTAAATGTTTTAAAAACGGATTAATAAAACAGCGTGATATGATGTAAAGGAGCGTTGAACCTGAACCGCTTAACATAAAACTATAATCTAACACATAAACATGATGATAATGTTATATATGTGAATAACATTATGTTATATACATAACCCTATTAACATATAAATATGAAACATAAATTATTCATGACGTAGGCCGATCGTACATTGAAATAAGCTTCTAATCCTCATATATTCTTATATTATTAGGCATTTACTTTCTAATCTTAGAAGTTTAACAACAGAATATCGTACGAAGCTGAAATCTAGAACTTCAGTTAGACACCACTACAGAACCCGACACGAAAATTTTCATCTAAGTCACTAAACAAACACATGTCTTTAGTAAAAAGTGTATGTGTGTGTGTGTGCGCGCGCGCGCGTGTGAAAAAAATATTTTAAGAATATCGTACGAAGCTGAAACTTCAGTTAGATACCACTACAGGACCCGACACGAAAATTTTCATCTAAGTCACTAAACAAACATGTCTTTACTAAAAAGTGTGTGTGTGTGTGTGTGTGTGTGTGTGTGTGTGTGTGTGTGTGTGTGCGCGCGCGCGCCGGTGTGAACAAAATATTTTAAGAATTTCGTACAAAGCTGAAACTTAGAACTTCAGTTAGATACCACTACAGGAACCGACACGAAAATTCTTATCTAAGTCACCAAAAAACAAGTCTTTAGCAAAAAGTGAGTGTATGTGTGTGCGCGGTGGAAACTTGCAACTTAAAGGGAGATTCCACGATGGTTTTAACTCAAAATTTCGATTTTTCGTTTTTTACTTTCTCTTGCCTATAGCTATAGGAAGGACAGTAGACTATTGTTTTCATGTCGATTTTTCAAAATCGAGTTTTCACCGGATCTACACGTTTTCAGACCCCCTGAACCCAAAAAACATGTTTTTAGCGATTGGTCTGTGTATGTGTGTGTGTGTGTATACAAAATATCTCAAGAACGGAACATCGTACGAACTTGAAACTTGAAACTTAAGATACATACCACTACCGGATCCGACACGAACATTTTCATCAAAATCTGTCAATCGGAAGTATTAGATGTTTATTCGTGTAATTTTTCACTATTTTGCAATTTTCTCAAATACTGGTCCTACGATTTTTTTTAAAAATCAACTGGTTTACTAAATTTTTTATACTTTACAAGATAGGGTAGGCGCCATGTTGGCTGAAATTCTTGGTGAGGCTGTTTGCACGTGAAAAACGTGTTTTTTTTACTTTGATTTAATTATTTTTAAAATTTTTAATACCTTGATTTTAATTGTTTTTTAAAACATTTTTTGTATAACGCTTAGTTTAGCGGTAATTAGCGATTTTCTGTTTTTTTCTCACGAAAACATGTGAAAAATCAATTTTTTTTAAAGATTTCGGCCTTACATTTTACGACAAAAGTGTTTATGGGCCTATTCAAATTTATAGAAAATTAATAGATCTACAACTTTACTTAAAAAATGTTTTTCTAACGAGCTTACTTTAGCGTGAAAGAGTGATTTTCCGTATTTTTAGGCCAAACTGAGGTCGATTTTCATTTTGCGTCTTTCACTCATGATTAAAATAAGGTTATGTTTATTGAGGTTAGTTGTTTGTTTATTTCTAATGTTTTATTACTAATGTTAGGTTTATTGTTAATTATTTGAATTGGCAAGAGAAAGTTGTGTGAGTGTTTTACACCAGAGTTTTTTAATTTAATTTACTTATTGTAACTTATGCAATGCACTTAGGGTATGTAAAAAACAGTAAAAGAAAGTATCACAATCATTAATATCAGCTCATTTTTTTTTTTTTTTTTTTTTTTAAGCAAGTTTTGCAACCTTAGAGTCGCTTCTCGCATCCCTTCCGCCATCGCTCCCTATCTCTCCAGTCCCCCTCTCGCAATCCTCTATCTTCCATCTCCTGTCGAACATTGGTCATCCATATTTTCCTTGGCCTATCCCGCTTCTGATGCTGGTTTGGAGTCCATTCAAAGGTTTTCAATGGTATTCTCTCCGTATTCATTCGACGAAGGTGGCCATACCATTTTACCTGATTCCTCCCAATGCTACTTAGTATTGTTTCTTTTACCTGCATCTGCTCTCTTATTACTTCATTTCTTACTTTATCCAATAATGATAAGCCTGCGCATCTTCTCCAATACATCATTTCTGCAGCAAGCAATTTTGCAGCATGTCTCATTTTTCTTTCGTTTTATTTTCCTGCAGTGAACAAAAAGTTATATCTACAGACGGAAATCGAACTTTTCTTTTTCCACCCTTCATTCACAGATATTCTTAAAATTCCTTTTTCCCTCAACTGTAATATTTTCCGAACGAGGGGAAACTGTTCTAGCTGAAAATAACTTGTGTATTCTGGAACGGAAACCCAAGTGCTGGTCATTTATTTTAAATGTGAAAACGGAAAGCAACGTAGTATATCTAGCTATACATATAACAACCAAGGGTTTCTAAAAGGGATCGAGAGAAGTCAGTATGGATGTTTTGGGGGGATGAATAAACACCCTTATACTTGAGTCAATATTTCATGAAATAAGTTTCTTACTCACAATGTAAACGGAGTTCATTTCAAAAACTTTTAGTCGACATAACTTATTAATAAAATTTTCTGATTAAAAATTTCTGTTCAAAAACTGTTCTTCGGTTTTTCTAACAAATATGCAAAAGCAAATTCAGACATACCGATAAAACGACAAATAAAAGTTAGCTTTCTTTTGCCTGTATAAATATATAGTAAGGAAAGTATTGTTTTCATGTCGATTTTTCGAAATCGAGTTTTCACCGGATCTATACATAAACAGACCCCCTGAACCCAAAAAAACGTGTTTTTAGCGATTGGTCTGTGTGTGTGTCTGTGTGTATGTATATACAAAATATCTCAAGAACGGAACATTGTACGAACTTGAAACTTGAAACTTAAGTTACATACCACTACCGGACCCGACACAAACATTTTCATCAAAATCTGTCAACCGGAAGTATTAGATGTTTATTCGTGTAATTTTTCACTATTTTGCAATTTTCTCAATAACTGGTCCTACGATTTTTTTAAAAATCGCCTTGTTTACTAAATTTTTTATGCTCTACAAGATAGGGTAGGCGCCATGTTTGCTGTGAGGCTGTTTTCACGTAAAGAAATTGTTTACGGCTTTAATATGCACTTTACCACAAAAATTTATAGGGTATAATAAAAGTTATAGACAATTTAAAATTCTACAACTTTTATTTCAAACATTATTTTGCATAACGCTTAGTTTAGCGGTAATTAGCAATTTTCTGTTTTTTTCTCACGAAAACGTGTGAAAAATCTTCTTTTTTTAAAGATTTCGGCCTTAGTATGCATTTTACAACGAAAGTGTAGACTATATAAACAAATTTATAGGAAATTAACAGATCTACAACTTTTATTGAAAGCATTTTTCTCTATAGAGCCTGATTTAACGTGAAAGAGTGATTTTCCGTATTTTGAAGCGAAACTGAGGTCGATTTTTATTTTGCATCGTTCACTTATGATTAAAATAAGGTTATGTTTTTTGAGGTTAGTTTTTTTATTTCCAATGTTTTATTACTAATTTTTTTATGTCATCAGTCTCTCGACTGGTTTGATGCAGTTCTCCAACCTGTTCTATCTTGCGCAAGTCGTTTCATATCTACATACCTGTAACACCCTACATCTTTTGTAATTTGCTTTATAAATTCTAATCTTTGCCTCCCTCTACAATTTACTCCCTCAATGTTACCCTCCATTATTGATAGCCCAATACCTGGATGTCTTAGGATATGCCCCACTAGCCTATCCCTTCTTTTGGTAAGATGCTTCCATATACTTCTTTTTTCATCCACTCGCCTAAGAACCTCTAAATTACTTATTTTGTCCACCAACCTAATCTTTAACATTTTCCTATAACACCACATTTCAAAAGCTTCTATCCTATTCCGTTCTACAGCCCCTATCACCCACGTTTCACTTCCGTATAATGCTACACTCCAAACATAATGTTTTAAAAAATTTTTCCTAATCTGTAAATCAATGTTTGTAGTCAGTAAGCTGTTTTTCATTTCAAAGGCTTTTCTAGCTTGAGCAATCCTACTCTTGATATCACTCGTGCTTCTACCATCCTTTGTTATTTTACTCCCTAGATAGCAGAATTCCCCAACTTCCTGTATGTTTTCGTTGCCTACTTTTAAATTTCCCATCACTTCTAAACCACTCTTGCTGCTGCACAACACTTTCGTTTTGTTCTTATTAATTTTCATGAAGTAATCCTTCCTCAAGATCTCATCCATTCCATTTAAGGCATCCTCTAGTTCATTCTTTGCCTCGGCTAATACTACTATATCATCGGCGAATCTCAGCATTTTTATTGTTTCTCCTTGAATTTTTATTCCTACGTCAAATTTCTCCTTCACTTCATTTATAGCCTCTTCTATATACAAGTTAAAAAGTAGTGGTGACAAAGAACAACCTTGTCGTACACCTTTTCTTACAGCAGCCTCTTTTTCGTACCCCTCGATTCTCAAAACAGCCGTTTGATTCTTGTACAGACTGTAGATAACTTTCCTTTCTTTGTATTTAATTCCTAGCCTTTTCAAAGTTTTAAACATTTTACTCCAGTCCAGATTGTTTATTACTAATGTTAGGTTATATTGGTCATTGTTTGCATTGGCAAGAGAAAGTTGTGTGAGTGTTTCACACCAATTTTTTCTTCTTATTAACCGGATTGGCTTTAGTCCCAATCAGTCCGGATAAATAAGGTTGTACTGCAATTTTCGAATATACTCATATAGAATACGATTTGAATAATTTTTAATGCAGCTTGATTGGTTTTAAAAAGGAAATGGTATTAGCATATCATTTTATCGTGTTCATGTGAAATACAGTAGTTTAACTTAACCGTGGTATAACAGTGACATCGCTTTACTTGTTCCTAATACACAGTTGTGTGTCTATAAAAAGGTTAGTGAACTTTTAAAATGCCGATAAATACTTATTTGTTTTAACGAATTACAATATTACATAATTCCCATTTACGCCTGAGGTATGCTCGGCGGATTAGGCAAGCATCAGTGGGGTTTACTTATACTGTAAATTCAATTTAGGTTTCTGAATATACGAGGGTTATCCAGAAAATAACCTCCGTTTTTGAAATAAAACGTAAACGAGTGAAGATACAAAAACTTTATTATATAGTCTACATATTAAAACTACAGTTTTTCTTTATTTTTTGACATAGTCGCCAAACAGATTCAAGCACTTGTCGTACCTTGGAACAGTCTTTGAAATACCCACTGCATAAAAATCTGCCGCCTGTGAATTTAGCCAACCATTCACGGCGTTTTGAAGTTCTTCATCATTGGCGAACCGCTGAGATGCAAGCCACCGTTTCATGTTCGGGAACAGGTGAATTTCACTAGGAGCCAAGTCCGGGCTGTGTGGGGGATGATCGAAAACGTCCAATTTAAACTTGGCCAAAAGTTAATTTGTTCTTCGAGCTGTATGAGGGCGAGCGTTGTCATGCACAAACACAACACCACGTGTCAGAAGGCCACGACGCTTCTTTTGGATCGCTCTTTTTAGTCTGTTTAAAGTTTCACAGTAGACAGCAGAAGTGATGGTCGTTCCACGTTCCATAAAATCAACGAGTAAGATGAGTAAGGTGTTGTGTTTGTGCATGACAACGCTCGCTCTCATACAGCTCGAAGAACAAATTAACTTTTGGCCAAGTTTAAATGGGACGTTTTCGATCATCCCCCATACAGCCCGGACTTGGCTCCTAGTGACTTTCACCTGTTCCCGAACATGAAGCGGTGGCTTGCATCTCAGCGGTTCGCCAATGACAAAGGGCTTCAAAACGCCGTGAATGGTTGGCTACATTCACAGGCGGCAGATTTTTATGCAGAGGGTATTTCAAAGACTGTTCCAAGGTATGACAAGTGCTTGAATCTGTTTGGCGACTATGTCGAAAAATAGAGAAAAACTGTAGTTTTAATATGTAGACTATATAATAAAGTTTTTGTATCTTCACTCGTTTACTTTTTATTTCAAAACGGAGGTTATTTTCTGGATAACCCTCGTATCTTTCAATCGTCTAATACTTTTTTACTTTCTCTGACCTATATGAACATAATATAGGGAAAAATGTAAGCATGTCGATTTTTCGAATTCGAGTTTTCACCGTAAATACACGTTTTCAGGCCATCTGAACCCAAAAAAACACGTTTATAAAATATGAAAATATGCCGTGCCTGAATGGGATTCGAACACAAGACCGCATGATGAGAGGCGAGCACGTTACCAACTACGCCAACGCGGCCGGCTACTAGAACGTTTACGAGAAACATAGAACAATTTACGTATATTCTCAATGTTTAAATGTCACGTTGTTTAATGAAACGATTAAAACACCGACGTATGTATGTGCAGTATACTAAAAATAAATGTCATTTTGTCGGGAAGGAAACAGTCTCCCAGTTTATTTTTATTTTACATTTTACACAAGACTGATAATGTGCTAGTGTAAAACGGAGCCTCGGGAGTCTAGAGGTGTCAAAATGTCATTAGAAAATGTATGTCAAACGTGCTAGTGCATTAACAAGGCTCAAACACTTTCCCTCTACCCAAAGCTTTTATTGATTTTTACATTACATAAATGACGTCACAATTAAAAGGCTTTCACGTTACACCAGAATTATTTAAAGTTAAGCCGCACTTAGTTTGCTCCTACTATCAACAAACCAAAGCCACTTACTAAAGGGTGCACGGGCTATAAAGGGCTTCTGTCGTCAACTGGAAGGAGACCCCTTAATTCCTTTTACAAAAGGCTTAAGGGAACCAGCCGGGATAGAAGGCTAGTGTCCTATCCATACATTCACGTTGTGTGGCCTGTTAGTAACCATGTGACCATCTCATGGTGAACGGAACTGGAAGGGCTGCCCATTCCACCCTGGCAGACGGTGGCTTGGGGCACTCAGTCTGCCAACCAAAAAGCTGAAAGCAACAGTAAACTACAGCTTTTTCTGTCTGACTAGAATTATCGTAAGGAAACTCCTTCATGTATGATTCTGGTTAGGCTTACTTAGTATATGCAGATCTTCAAGAACTTCGAGAACTTCAAAATATGAAAAATTTATGATGGCGTCCTCTCTGGTAAAACATTCCAGAGATAAACTAGTCCTCCATTCGGATCTCCGGGCGAGGACTATCAGAGGGGACTTCATCAAAAAAATAAAAGTTTCTGAAATTCTGCGAGTTGGAACATGGAATGTTAGGAGTTTAAAACAAACTGGTAGGTTAGAGAATTTAAAAAGGGAAATGGATAGGTTGAAGTTAGATATTGTAGGCATTGGTGAGGTACGCTGGGATGATGATCAAGACTTTTGGTCCGGGGATTATAGGGTTATTAACACTAAAGCCATCGGAGGGCAGGGTGGAGTGGGTCTAGTAATGAATAAAAAAATTGGACAAAGAGTGACTTACTATAAGCAGTGTAGTGATAGGATTATCATGGTTAGAGTAGATACGAAACCAAAGTCTACCACTATAGTGCAGGTCTACATGCCTACGTCTTCACACAGAGAGGAAGAAATAGAACAAGTATATGAGGAATTAGATGAAGTAATAAAATATGTCAAGGGTGATGAAAATTTGATAGTTATGGGAGACTGGAATGCAGTAGTTGGAGAAGGAAAAGAAGGAAAGATAGTCGGAGAATATGGTCTAGGGAAGAGAAATGACAGAGGGAGTCGGCTGGTAGATTTCTGCTCCAAATATAATTTAGTGATAGGCAATACACTTTTTAAGAATCACAAAAGGAGGTTATACACTTGGATGATGCCAGGTGACAAGGGAAGATACCAAATAGATTACATAATGGTTAGACAAAGATTCAGAAACCAGATTATGAACTGTAAAGCCTATCCAGGTGCAGACATAGGGAGTGATCATAACTTAGTAGTAATGGATAGCAGGCTTAAACTTAAAAAACTGAAAAAGGGACAGGGAAATGCTAAGTGGGATGTAGACAAACTAAGAGAACACGACAACCAGGTAGGTTTCCAGGAGAGTATTCAAAAAGGGATAGAAGAAAGAGGTAATGACACAGGAAATGTAGAGGAGGAGTGGATAAACTTCAAGGAGGTGGTAGTGAAAGCAGCGGAAGAATGGTTAGGACATACTAAAAGAAGAGGTAGGAAACCGTGGATTACTAATGATATTTTAGAACTGATGGATGAGCGAAGAAAATATAAAAACGCAAAGGACGAGAGAGGTAAAAGCCAATATTGCTACTTGAGAAATACCATAAACAAAAGGTGTAAGAAAGCGAAGGAAGAGTGGATCAGAGCGAAATGTACGGACATTGAAAGTAAAATGGCAGTTGGTAAAGTGGACGCAGCTTATAGAAAAATAAGGGAAAACTTTGGAGAACGAAAGATGAAAGCTGTTAATTTACAAAGCGCAGGTGGTAAACCATTGTTGAATGGCCAAGAGAGAGCTGAAAGATGGAAGGAATACGTAAATCAACTCTACATGGGAAAAGAATTAGAATATGATGCGATAGAACAAGAAACTGATGTTGAAGAAGATCAAAAAGGGGACCCTATACTACGAGAAGAATTCAATCGGGCACTTAAGGATATGAATATGAATAAGACACCAGGAATAGATAACATACCATCGGAATTATTATTACGATGTGGCAAAGTTGCTCAAAACAAATTATACAAACTTGTGTGCTGAATGTATGAGAGTGGAGAGGTACCATCGGACTTTTAAAAAAATATTATGATTCCAATACCAAAAAAGTCAGGAGCGGAGAAGTGTGAACATTACAGAACCATCAGCCTAACATGCCATGCATCTAAGATACTGACAAGAATTATATACAGGAGAATAGAACACCGAGTAGAAGAAGTATTGGACGATGACCAATTTGGATTTAGAAGGAGAATGGGAACTCGAGATGCAATATTGGCTCTGAGACTGATTATTGAGAAAAGGATACAGAAAAATAAAACTACTTTTATGGCATTTGTAGATTTAGAGAAAGCATTTGACAATCTGGACTGGAGTAAAATGTTTAAAACTTTGAAAAGGCTAGGAATTAAATACAAAGAAAGGAAAGTTATCTACAGTCTGTATAAGAATCAAACGGCTGTTTTGAGAATCGAGGGGTACGAAAAAGAGGCTGCTGTAAGAAAAGGTGTACGACAAGGTTGTTCTTTGTCACCACTACTTTTTAACTTGTATATAGAAGAGGCTATAAATGAAGTGAAGGAGAAATTTGACGTAGGAATAAAAATTCAAGGAGAAACAATAAAAATGCTGAGATTCGCCGATGATATAGTAGTATTAGCCGAGGCAAAGAATGAACTAGAGGATGCCTTAAATGGAATGGATGAGATCTTGAGGAAGGATTACTTCATGAAAATTAATAAGAACAAAACGAAAGTGTTGTGCAGCAGCAAGAGTGGTTTAGAAGTGATGGGAAATTTAAAAGTAGGCAACGAAAACATACAGGAAGTTGGGGAATTCTGTTATCTAGGGAGTAAAATAACAAAGGATGGTAGAAGCACGAGTGATATCAAGAGTAGAATTGCTCAAGCTAGAAAAGCCTTTGAAATGAAAAACAGCTTACTGACTACAAACATTGATTTACAGATTAGGAAAAATTTCTTAAAACATTATGTTTGGAGTGTAGCATTATACGGAAGTGAAACGTGGGTGATAGGGGCTGTAGAACGGAAGAGGATAGAAGCTTTTGAAATGTGAAGTTATAGGAAAATGTTAAAGATTAGGTGGGTGGACAAAATAAGTAATTTAGAGGTTCTTAGGCGAGTGGATGAAAAAAGAAGTATATGGAAGCATCTTACCAAAAGAAGGAATAGGCTAGTGGGGCATATCCTAAGACATCCAGGTATTGGGCTATCAATAATGGAGGGTAACATTGAGGGAGTAAATTGTAGAGGGAGGCAAAGATTAGAATATATAAAGCAAATTACAAAAGATGTAGGGTGTTACAGGCATGTAGATATGAAACGACTTGCGCAAGATAGAACAGGTTGGAGAACTGCATCAAACCAGTCGAGAGACTGATGACAAAAAAAAGGGTGCACGCTAGAGTCCCCGATTTTACATATGTCGTATTCCTATTAAGTTAACTATTTTTTAAATTATAAGTACTTAACGTACTTAAAGCATCTGTCATGATATGATGTAGGCCTAACAATTGCATTTATAAAAATACTTTTAAAAGTATTTTGTTGTTACTTTTTTTAATCAGTGTGTACAAATTTTTATATAATGCGCATACTCAGTGACATCATTATTTGTTTAAAGAAGGAGCCAACTAAGAAAGGCTGGACTATATACTATCAGTAAATTTACACTAGGCTCTGTAGAAGAAAATACTTGAAGTAAAAGTTGTAATCTTTTTAATTATTTATAACTTTGTTATGGCGGTCGCATTGGCGTAGTTTGAAACGTGCTCGCCTTTCATCATGCGGTCTTGGGTTCGAATCCCATTCAGGCACGGCTTATTTTCATACGTTACATAAAAATCATTTCATCCTTCACCGTCTGCATTAGCAGTAATTGCAGAACGGTCGAACGTTAAACCAAAAAAAAAAAAACGAAAAAAAATTTTTATGATGCACTTTTATTACAGAACAAAAACACGCAAAATACATTATTTTATAAAAATACGTCATATCCGATAAGTTTTAGTGTTTTAAAAAACTTAGCAATGTTTTGTGAAATAGACAATCCGCACATTTCTCCTCTCTGCCGGAGGCCATCAAAAGTTATTTATAAAGACAGTACTTATGGTTTATAATTTTTTTTTTTAATTCCTAATATGTGAACGTTGCAATCTTTTTTTTTGTTTAACGTCCGACTGTTCTGCAATTAATGCTAATGCAGACGGTGAAGGGGGAAATGATTTTTTTGTAACGTATGAAAAAATGCCATGCCTGAATGGGATTCGAACCCCAGACTGCATGATGAGAGGCGAGCACGTTACCAACTACGGCAATGCGGCCGGCACGTTGCAATCTGTTAAATTCAAAACCATAATGAACCTTATGACTTAATCAGATGAGGTTGATGCGTATGACGTCTAAATGAGGTGTGTGTTCTACAGACCCAGGTCGACCATTCCTGAGAGAGTATGGTTAATTGAAAACCCAACCATCAAAGTACACCGGCAACCACTGTCTAGCATTCAAATCCGTATAAAAATAACTAGGTACTTTTACTAGGATTTGAACCAGGAACCTTCGACTCCGAAAATCAGCTGTTAAAACAGCTGATTTTGGCGATGACTTTACCTCTAGACCAACCGGGTGGTGTTCTGCTTTTGAGATATTTTTTCACACACTCAAACACACTGACAGTTCAGTAAATTACTAAACATTTTACAATTTTTTTACCAAAACTTTACGTTTAATGGTTTAAAAGGAATCCAATAAAAGTATAAAAAAGTTGGAAGAGAAGATGAATGATGGGGTTTTATCGATTTGGGCAGAACTCCAAGTTTTATCCACGCATAGACTGGAATTTATTCTTTCTATTTTTTAACCCAAATCCTAGATTAAAGGTCAAACAGTTGGCCTTTAGCGTAAAATAACATCATCCTGCGCAAGATTAAACCAACTGCAACTGTTTTATGGTGTACGTATTAAATTAATTATCCGTAACACAACACTGTCACAACTATTACTATTTCAGCAACCTACTCTTTAAGTAGTTATTTTATCTCTTTAACTGAATAGTTTCTCTTGTTAACTAAAATACATTTAAAAAATTCTGGTGTGAAACACTCACACAACTTTCTCTTGCCAATGCAAATAATTAACAATAAACCTAACATTAGAAATAAACAAAAAACTAACTTTAATAACATAACTTAATTTTAATCATGAGTGAAAGACGCAAAATGAAAATCAACCTTACTTCGGCTTAAAAATACGGAAAATCGCTCTTTCACACTAAACTAGGCACTGCAGAGAAAAATGTTGAAAATAAAAGTTGTAGATATTTTTATTTCTTATAAAATTGATTATAGATATTTTTGTCGTAAAATGCATACTAAGACCGAAATCTTAAAAAATCGATTTTTCACACGTTTTCGTGAGAAAAAAACAGAAAATCGCTAATTACCGCTAAACTAAGCGTTCTAGAAAAAAATGTTAAAATAAAAGTTGTGTGTGTTAAGTTTTAAGTTTCAAGTTTGTACGATGTTCCGTTCTTGATATATTCTTCTGTTCACATACACACACGCGTGCGCGCGCGCGCACACACACACACACACACAGACCAATCAGTAAAAACATGCAGATCCGATGAAAACTCGATTTCGAAAAATCGACACGAAAACAATACTTTCCTTCCTATTTATTCATATAGACAAGAAAAAGTAAAAAAACAACCCTCGTACTTTCCTATATATTCATACAGGACTAGACAGACAGAGACAGAAAGAGAGACAGAAAGACAGAGAGAGAGAGAGAGAGAGACAGAGAGAGAGGGGGAGATAGAGAAAGAGAAAGACAGAGAGACGGGGTGAGGCAGAGAGAGCGAGATAGAGACAGGGTGAGGGGGAGTTAAGAGAGGGGGGAGAGAGTGAAAGAGAGAAGAAATAATATCAGTTCTTTATTGTCAGAAAGAAGAAACTAATTAAATCTCTTCGCTAGCATTATAAAACTACACGTAGATAATAGCTAATACATATCCAAAAAAAAAAAATATAAAAATCAAAATACAGAAAAATAATAAGTAAGAAAATTAATAATAAAAACGGTAAGAAAACGTGACGAAGGCAGCTGAATGAAAATTGAAGAATACAAACCGTAAGATGCGTTGTTCATTGTATTAAAATTACACAAGATAATGGAAGATCACGTATATTAAACATATGTTTTCCATTGTTACTTTGCATCTTACGTGTCTACCTGAATAACATAGGTTGTGTGAGATTTACGTTTGAATTTAATTATACTCCTTTAAAATCATGTTAAATTACAGACTAAACGCCTTTTAACTTTGATTATTTTTTTAACATCTTCAACACTGAAAACTATCTAAAATTTTTCTTCTTAAAAATAAATGCATGAAGACAGTGGACGGACAGTAAGCTATCGGTTACGAGGAACTGTAAAAGAAAACTTTTCACAATTCCAATCTTCCTAGATAACAAAAAAATGCGCGTGCGTGCGTGCGCGCGCGTGTGTGTGAACAGAATATCTCAAGAACGGAACATCGTACGAACTTGAAACTTAAGTTACGTACCACTACCGTACCCGACACGAACATTTTTATCAAAATCGGTTAACCGGAAGTAGTTTATTCGTGTAATTTTTCACTTTTTTGCGGTTTTCTCAAATTTGGTCCTACGATTTTTTTTTAATATCGCCTCATTTACTTAATTCTTTATGCTCTACAAGATAGGGTATGCGCCATGTTTGCAGAAATTCTCGGTGAGGGTGTTTTCACGTAAAAATGTTTTTTTTTAAGATTGCGGCTTTAATATGCATTTTAGCGCAAAAATTTATATAATAAAAGTTGTAGAGAATTTAAAATCCTACAACTTTTATTTGAAACATTTTTTTGTATAACACTTAGTTTAGCGGTAATTAACGATTTTCTGTTTTTTTTTCTCATGAAAAAGTGTGAAAAATCGATTTTTTTACGATTTCGGCCTTAGTATGCATTTTACGATATAAGTGTATATAATAAATTTTATAGGAAATAAAATGATCTACAACTTTTATTTAAAGCATTTTTCACTACATAGCCTAGTTTAGCGTGAAAGTGATTTTCCGTATTTTTAAGCCAAACTGAGGTCAATTTTTATTTAGCGTCTTTCACTCATGATTAAAATAAGGTTATGTTAATTGAGGTTAGTTTTTTGTTTATTTCTAATGTTTTATTACTAATGTTAGGTTATATTGGTTATTATTTGCATTGGCAAGAGAAAGTTGTGTGAGTGTTTCACACCGGATTTTTCATTGTAAAAGGGGGCATGGGAAATTTTCTTTTTAATAGAAGAAGGCTTGGTAAAAAACAAAGGTTTGAGGAACCGCTGCTCTAGAGGTTCAAACCCGTCTTCCGGCTGAAGACTTAAACAACAACACGTTACTTTACTAGCTGTACTTTATTGTTCCAAAAGGTATCGCGGGTCACCAAAGAAGCAAAAGACATGGATAGAGTGCGAGAACATAAAACAGAAGCTAAACAGATTTTCACCAACTTCGTATTATTCATTAATATAAAGGAACATTATTATTTATTAATATAATGTAAAGGAACAGATGTCATTTGGAGAGCGAGATAAAATGTTGGCGTATGAAGAGGCAATAACAGGAAATCGTCAACAGACACTGAACTGACGTTCAGTAGCGTTACAATCTTGCGTCGGTCAGTCAATCAATGTCTGGTAAAAGAATGAAGTTGAGACAAGACGACGTCTGCTTCTTTAGCTAACTTCTTTTCAAGGTCAGCATGCATTTCACTGCATATGATTTATGATCGAGACAAACAAGAGGTATACGCGTATAGTACCGAGAAAGAGAGAGTTAACGATATTCTACAACTCCACATCTTGATGCAGCCTACTAAACAAAAAAAAAAGAAAGTCAGTCAGTCGAGCCGGCATTTTATCTGAATCCATTTCAAAATGTAACTCGTAAAACTGAGTTAGTTGGGAGTTTTCAATATTTTATACATTTTCCTCTTCAAGTAAAGATACTGTATCATAAAAATCTGGTGTAAAACACTCACACGACTTTCTCTTGAGCAGTATGCATTTTAGGAGAAAAAATTTAACAACTCAAGCTATAGAAAGTAGATTAAACAATTTAGCTGCAATTAGTGATTTGAAGTATTATTAAGTCCTTTAAAGGTACTAGACATTCATTTTGCGTCATTCACTCATGATTAAAAATTAGTTGTTAATTTTTGATACTAGCAAGAGAAACTCATGCGTGGTTTACACCAGTTATTTTTAAATTTAGACACAAAAATTCTTTTTGTAATACATAATGCGTGTACGTTGCAATCTGTTCAATTCAGAACAATAAGCAACCCCAAGACCGAATGAGATGAGGATGATGTGTATGACGTGTAAATGAGGTGTAGTCTTGTACAGGCCCAGGCCGACCATTCCTGAGAGAGTATGGTTAATTAAACCCCAACCATCAAAGTACACCGGTAACCACTGTCTTGTATTCAAATCCGTATAAAAGTAACTACCTTTACTAGGATTTGAACCAGGAACCTTCGTCTCCGAAAATCAGCTGTTAAACAGCTGATTTTGGCGAAAAATGATAACATAAAAACAACTGTTGTTGTTGTTTACGTCAACAACCGAAACGCTGGTTCGAATCTCTAGAGCAGTGATTCTCAACCTGGGGATCGAGAAACAATATTGAAATCATTTAATCATTTTATGAGAAAAAATCATTTATTATAAATGTCACCGGATGGTGACATTAAATGGCAAACCTTATTTGTTTGGTGGCCCTGAAAAGGGCCTTTTAAGCGGTGGTCGTCTTGGAGAGGCGTCAGTCGTAGTCGTTGTGGCGGTCGAGGAGCTGGGGGACACGGCGTGTCGTCGTCCAGCGGAGACATCATTTTCTTCCCTCGCAGTAGTGCGTCGATGGCTGGTTGGTCGGGTCCGGTGGGCGTAAGGCTCGGTCGAGGGACCGCTGTGGGCATCGCTCGCGTCAGCGGGCGATGACGGTCCGGTCGACGGCTTACGGTGACGGGTCAGCGAGCGGAACCATCATTTTCTCTCTTGCGGGGTCGTCGATTAGTCCTCGCTGGAGTCCGGCAGCCGTGTGCCCTGGTGGAAGTGGATCTCTCGGAGTCTTGATCGGAATTGAATCACTCGACTCAGTGCAGCGCTCTTTATATAGTCGCCGAGAGCGCTGTGGCAGAGAGCGGCGACTGGCTTGGCCTTATTATTTATTTATTTAGCGTATGGCTTTTCAAGACATTCAAAAAATCAGCATCATAATTGTTATATATTGGGATCAAATATGACCCTGTGTCTAATCTATCTGTCTAAATATGTACATACAGTACGTAATTCTAAAAACGTGCTTAAGTCTATATACAGACATCCAGTCTGTCCAAGTAGGCTATTGATTCTGGAGTTGCCATCAGGAAATCCGCTCTTGTCCCTCCTCTAAAGGCAGTTATTCTGCACTCTTTCACTATGTGATCAATAGTTTGTCTTTGACCACACTCACATAAAGGCGATGGTATTTTGCCCCATTTAAACAATAAATCAGCACACCTACCGTGTTTTGTTCTTATTCTATTTAGAGCTGACCATTTTCTACGAGGTAGTCCAAAACCTGGCGGTTTTTGTGAAAACCATGTTCTTGGCCTTGATGACAAAGGACTCTGTCGGTGCGGAGCCGAAAGGTTTGTCGGTATGCCGTCAAAGGGCTTACCGCGCCGACAAAGGCCGGAAGAAGTATTGAAGCCGGCAACACAGTAAATGATTAATTAGACGGGGTAGCGGTGACAGTATGTTAAAATCCAACTCATAGTTTTGGAGATGCTTTGGGTTCAAACTCGGAAGTCTATGATTATGAAACCGACAGTAGTGTCTCCTACACCTCTACCTCTTGTGTTCTTAAATAGTTTATTAATATTGTATTTAAATAGTTTATTAATATTGTATTTAAATAGTTTATTAATATAGTATTTATGCATATAATTGGCTATGTGATAAGAAAGAGAACTGTTTTTTGTAGCCCTCGAGCCAACAGATTGAGTGCAATTTAACACTCCACCCGCCCGTTATGGGCAAATATAAACAACTATATGACTTACACAATAAGTATAACTGTATAACAATATAATTAACTTACTAATTAAAAACATATTTTAGATTAAAAAAAAATTTATGAGCAATTTTTTTCTCTCGTTTACTTCGTTATGACTAAACAAAAGGTAAGATGAATCATAAAATAAAAAATAGCGGAACTGTAATAAAAAAAACCTACAAAAACTTAAAAGAATAATTAATAGCCTAAAAGCAAATAATGAAAGAAAAGAAATGTATCTCTATCACGATGAAGAAGCATTTCCGCTGAAACTCTCGTTTAATTATTACTATATACAACACATCCTGCCCATAATAGACAGATAGAGTGTCAAATTATTTACACTCAATCTGTCCGTTGCAGGGCTAAAATAAATAGTTCTGTTTCTTATCACGTGGTCAGCCAATTAAATGACTGAATCATTTAAGAACAGAAGAGGTAGAGGTGTAAAAGACACTAATCAGAGTTATCTCCTCTGAAAGTAATGAATTTCATTATACAGCCAGACCCTGTGGTGAATGAAGTGAAGGTGACATTTGCAGAGTGGAAAATATGTGCTTTTCAGAGGGCCCGGCATGCTGATAAGCATACTTTTCCACTCAGTGAGGAAGGCAATTGTGAACCACCTCACTCCTCGTTTTACTTAGTAAAACCTCTACAGGTTCAAACCAGCCTACAGGCTCATCACCAAAACAACAACAACACAACACATTGTACAAATAAAAATCTGGTGTGAAACACTCACACAACTTTCTTGCCAATGCAAATTATTAACAATAAACCTAACATTATTAATAAAACATTAGAAATAAACAACAAACTAACTTTAATAACATATATATTTTTTTTTTTTTTTTTTTTTTTTTGGTTTAAGGTCCGACTGTTTTGCAAATTGCTGCTAATGAAGACGGTGAAGGATGAAATGAATTTTTTGTAACGTATGAAAAAATGCCATGCGCGAGTGGGATTATAACATAACCTAATTTTAATCATGAGTGAAAGACTGAAAATGAAAATCGACCTGTTTGACTTAAAAATATGGAAAATCACTCTTTCACGCTAAACTAGGCTCTGTAGAGAAAAATGCTTTGAATAAAAGTTGTAGATCTTTTAATTTCCTATAAATTTGATTACATACACTTTTGTTGTAAAATGCATACCAAGGCCGAAATCTTAAAAAAATCGATTTTTCACACGTTTTCGTAAGAAAAAAAACAGAAAATTGCTAATTACCGCTAAACTATACGTTATACAAAAAACGTTTGAAATAAAAGTTGTAGAATTTAAAATTCTCTACAACTTTAATTACATACATTTTTGCGGTAAAATGCATAATAAAGCCGCAATCTTAAAAAAACAATATTTTTACATGAAAACAGCCTCACCAAGAATTTCAGAAAACATGGCGCCTACCCTATCTAGTAGAGCATAAAAAATTTAGTAAACCAAGCGATTTAAAAAAAAAATCGTAAGACCAGTTTTAGAGAAAATCGAAAAAAGTCAAAAATTACACGAATAAACTACTATTTCCGGTTGACCGATTTTGATGAAAATGTTCGTGTCGGGTCCGGTAGTGGTATTAAACATAAGTTTTAAGTTTCAAGTTCGTACGATGTTCCGTTCTCACACGCACGCACCCACACACACACACACACACACAGAGAGAGAGAGAGAGAGTCTACAAAAACTTAAAAGAATAATTTATAGCCTAAAAGCAAATAATGAAAGAAAAGAAATGTATCTTTATCACGATGAAGAAGCATTTCCGCTGAAACTCTCGTTTAATTATTACTATATATAACACATTGTACAAATAAAAAGAAAGAATTCACACGGTAATATGAGCATTGTAGGCCTACCCATAATCTCCCCTCCCCCCGCACCCAAATAATATCATGATAAACTAATTAAATACACTATTATATGCTATATAAATAAAACTACCTAATTAAAGAAAATCTGATACAGAAAATAAGATGGAAACGTATAGCTCTTTCCTTAGTAGAAATGTTGTTTAGGTCATCAGCCGAAAAGCTGGTTTGAACCTGTAGAGGTTTTACTAAGTAAAATGAGGAGTGAGGTGGTTTACCATTGCCTTCCTCACTGAATAGAAAATACGCTTATCAGCATTCCGGGCCCTCTGAAAAGCACATATTTGCCACTCTGCAAATGACACCTTCACTTCATTCACCACAGGGTCTGGCTGTATAATGAAATTCATTACTTTCAGAGGAGATAACTCTGATTAGTGTCTTTTACACCTCTACCTCTTCTCTTATTAAATGATTCAGTCATTTAATTGGCTGACCATGTGATAAGAAACAGAACTATTTATTTTAGCCCAGCAATGAACAGATTGAGAGTAAATAATTTGACTCTCCACCTGTCTGTTATGGGCAGTTAGTAGAAATAATAGGAGCCAATTCCAAAAGATTCATTATGTATTGGACAGAACACGTGCAAAGCAAACAAGCAACTGATGTGTATCAATAAACATGCAAACAATATTAATAATAGTGAGTGGGAGTCATCAGTCATTACAATAAAGATGCGTTTACACGAGGAGGCCACTTTAAGGTTACACATAGTGTGATGTGAAATAACGGAAAAAGTCCCAAATCCGTATAAAAGTAACTTAAGTCCAGCCTCTCTTAGTTTGCTCCTAATGTAAACAAATAATGACGTCACTGAGCATGCGCATTTCATAAAAATGTGTACACGCTGATTAAAAAGTGACAACAAAATACTTTCAAAAGTATTTAAATAGAAAATACTTTTAAACGTATTTTTATAAATGAAATTGTTATGCCTACATCATATCATGAGTGATGTTTTTAGTACTTTAAGTACTTATAATTTTTTAAAATAGTTAACTTAATAGGAATACGACATCCGTAAAGTCGCAGACTCTAGTGTGCACCCTGTAGTAGGTGGCTTTTGTTTGTTGACAGTAGGAGCAAACTAAGAACGGCTCAACTGTACATTTACTAGGATTTGAACCAGGAACCTTCGTATCCGAAAATCACCTGTTAAACAGCTGATTTTAGCGACGACTTTACCTCTAGACCAACCCGGTGGGTCCAGTATAATTTGAACCACGAAACCTTCCTCTCCGTATAGTTCAGCCGCTCTAAGTTTGTTCCTACTGTCAACAAACCAAAACCAGCTACTACAGGGTGCACGCTAGAGTCCGTAACTTTATGGATGTCGTATTCCTATTAAGATAACTATTTTTTAAATTATAAGTACTTAAAGTACTAAAAACATCAGTCGTGATATGATGTAGGCCTAACAATTTCATTTGTAAAAATACTTTTAAAAGTATTTGTATTTAAATACTTTTGAAAGTATTTTGTTGTTACTTTTTAATCAGCGTGTACACATTTTTACATAATGCGCATGCTCAGTGACGGCATTATTTGTTTACATTAGGAGCAAACTTAGAGAGGCTGGACTGTAGATTAGTATTGTAACGCAGCGACATCTGTACCACTAAGACCAACCCGGTGGATTTATTCACACAATTTTTTTTTTTTTTATTCCTAATTTGTGTACGTTGCAATCTGTTCAATTTAGAACAATAAGCAACCCCATGACCCAATGAGATGAGGATGATGTGTATGACGTGTAAATGAGGTGTAGTCTTGTACAGACCCAGGCCGACCATTCCTGAGAGAGTATGGTTAATTGAACCCCAACCATCAAAGTACACCGGTAACCACTGTCTAGCATTCAAATCCGTATAAAAGTAACTACCTTTACTAGGATTTGAACCAGGAACCTTCGTCTCCGAAAATCAGCTGTTAAACACCTGATTTTGGCGACGACTTTACCTCTAGACCAACCCGGTGGGTCTCACACAAATAGCATACGGAAAACACAATCCGGCAATACTTTGGCTAACTGTATCGACCTTTTAAGTTCACAATCATAAATATGACGCATACTTAAGTTATAAACCGAACAACAACTTTGAGAAAAATATTTTAAAGAACAATATTTCTACGAATAAATTCTCATTGTATCTTTCTTATTGAGATAGTACATAAATACATTAATATATTTACTTAAAACGTTAAATAAATATGTGTTCTATCAACACATATTAAAATACACAAAGATAAACCGTTTGACCTTCAAATGTATTTGTATTATAAATCACATTAAATATATGTGGAGTAAAGAACACACCATATGGTTTATAAAAAAATATAAGCAAAGCAATACATGATGAGATACAGTTATGTTATTACCGCAAATATTGGTTATTGATATGGCATAATTATTAAACGTGCCTGATTTATGTAAATTATTTTATGAAGGCTACATTAAAAAGTAATTAACCAATCAAAACAAATATTTATGTTACGGTAAACCGCATTAATTTTCTTGAAACTCTTCAATTAATTCTTCATTCTATTTATTTATCCATCGGACTTTATGTATTACAATAGAACAAGATAAATATTTTAACTTCAAATAGAACATTTTTAATTTATCTTGCCTGTATGAATATATAGGATGGAAAGTATTGTTTTCATGTAAATTTTAAAAAATCGAGTTTAAACCGTAGACTATACACACGTTTTCAGACCCCCTGAACCCAAAAAAAACATGTTTTAGGATTGGTACGAAGGTTCCTGGTTCAAATCCTAGTAAACATAGTTACTTTTATACGGATTTGAATGCTAGGCAGTGGTTACCGGTGTACTTTGATGGTTGGGGTTCAATTAACCATACTCTCTCAGGAATAGTCGGCCTGGGTCTGTACAAGACTACACCTCATTTACACGTCATACATATCATCTTCATCTCATTGGGTCATGGGGTTGCTTATTGTTCTGAATTGGACAGATTGCAACGTACACACATCAGGAATTAAAAAAAAGGATTGGTGTATGTGTGCCGCACGCGTGTGTGAACAAAATATCTCAAAACGGAACATCGTACGAAGTTGAAACTTGAAAAGTTAGGTACCACTAGAGGACCCGACAGGGACAGTTTCATACACGTTTTCAGACCCCGTGAACCCAAAAAACATTTTTTTACGATTGGTGTGTATGTGTGCGCACGCGTGTGTGAACTAAATATTTCAAGATGGAACATCGTACGAAGTTGAAACTTGAAACTTAAATTAGGTACCACTAGAGGACCCGACAGGAACGTTTTCATCAAAATCGGTCAACCGGAAGTAGTGTTGTCAATCCTTGATTAATTAGTCAATGAGTGAGCGATAGAGAGAGAGGGGGAGATAGGAAAAGATAAAGGGGTGAAGGAGTGTAGGAGGGGAGGGGTGAAGGAGAGGGGGAAGTGAGAAGAGAGAGGGGATAAAGGGGGAGAGAGGATGATAGGGAGAGGGGTGGGAGAGAGACGGAGGGAACCCCTTCATCTACTTCAACAGCAAAATGTACTCACAAGTACTTACACACACGCGCGCGCGCGCGCACATACACACAACACACACACACATACTTATGAAAATCTTCGTTAGGGCCCTTGGGGTTATCATTTTTGAAAATTTAAAAATAAATTACCATGTGATGTTGTCACCAGCTGATCCTTAGCACCACGTCGCTATTTGCTAAAACATACGACTTTATTTATGACAAATCTTTATTTGAATTACATCAGCTGGTTTGAAAGCACCAGATTATCTAACCCCACAAAAGCTTTAATGTAGGACATAAACATTATTTTCAACCCTTTAGGGCTAACTTTTTAAGGGTTTCAATAGCCTAATACCTGCACCGGCATCACAGTTACAACATTAAAAAAATGCATGAAAATTGGTTCAGTAATTTAGGAGATAAAGGGGCACAAACACACACACCGAATTTTTTATATATATATATATATATATATATAAAAGAGATTTTATTATTTACATTGGCAAGAGAAAGTTATGTGAATGTTTCACACCATTTTTTGACCATTAGTGGAGGAGTCTCTTTCCCTTTATGATGGGAATGTTATTTATTGTACCAGTGTGTTTACATTGTTTACATTAAGCAATGTAAACACATATACGTGGCATTGTTACAGAGCGCAGTACTTAATTAGCATTTGAAAGAGAGTCGTTTGTGGTAGTAATCAGTTACATTACGCACTTAAAAGCTATAAGCTAGTTTATGGTTGTTTCAATATGTTGTGGTGTTTTATTATTTGGTAAACAAATCCATAAAATGGAATGAATGACAAGCTGTTTTATTTTCAAATGCTACCGGATGAATTTACTTCTTGTTTATGTGCCCCTGCACAGTTTTTACTTTCTCTTTCCTATATGAATATACTAGCGGGACCCATGCGCTTCGCTGCACGTGTTGGAAAATCATAATGAGATTATGTTAATGTATAAATACATATTAAATATAAAAATTTGTTAGTTTTTTAAATTTTTAAGGGTTAGTGGAAGCATTTAATGTAAGGCCTCTTGTCCTTATTTTTGTCCTGTTGGCGCTAAAATGTATAAATGTTTTTATCGCTAACCCTCGAACATGAAACATATAACTGCCCGTGCGAAAAGCAGGAAGTACGTAAATCAATCCCGAAAATGAACTTTAGGTGAGTTCACATTGACGATATTTTGAAAATTTGATCAGATGGGTTCATGCCCAACGCGATAGAAACTGCAAATGCAATTGAAAACAACCTCACAATCAGTCCAATTTTGCTGCTGTTGACAATCTCCATAAACAATGGAAGGTTTGTGGGGAAATAAAGCGAAAGAAAACTGAGCTGTTGGTCAGTTATTTTGAAATTTTTATTTGGGTTTAAGCTGTCATATACGTGAATAATATTTCCGTCGTAATAGGTACAGATCCAGTGCGTAATATGTTCTGTGGCTTTGGAAGGTAGTAGCTGGATATGTTTGTAATTTCTGAGAATGAGAATTATATCCTCGATGAGATTCCACATTAACAGAGCTTCTTGCGGTTGCAACTCCGTGTGTGCTGACAAAATTTCATTAAATTTGCTTACGTGGTCTGTAGATAAATAATTGTTATTCATTAGCTCATCAACAGCAGATTCAGATAAAGGTAATATATGAGCAGCCATTTGTAATCTATCGGTAAATGACAGTTCTAAAAAATATATATAATAAAGTTTTAAAAATACGGATAATATAATATTAGATGATGACTGTTTAAACTAATGATAAACGACCTGGTTTATCAAGTCAGGACCTCGAGATTCACTTTGTATTGCAAAACAAAATGGTCCCTACAATATCAGAAAACACTCTGATATTATATATACTTAAATTAATATTAGTTTAGGTTCTTAAAAGAACTGTTTATATTTTGAATAGTACGGTATGATAACAAAAATAGAATGCAAAACAGGTTGCCACTTATAGAAAAGGTTTAGTTCTTTAAAAGAACTGTTTATTTCAATGATAACAAATATAGCAGTAGCAAACAACGAAAATACAACTGCACCGTAAGACTGTTGTCCGAAGACTGAGTGGAACAATGCGATTGTGTAGGCCTGTTCCCGGTAACAATAGGGGGTTGTCATACATACAATAATAATAGGCATAACGGTACTTTCACATGATGTTTTCATTACCCTTTACGTAGCGACACAAAAATTGAAAAATATTGTAAAATGTCTTTGAGTAATACTCTTGTGCTATAGTACTCAAGCTAATTATAGTCTTAATGATTTTATGTTTTCTGGGTCGAGAAATCGATTAAAAAAAGTCCGAGTTCGATATCTCTAGCCGTTCAGGAGTTATACCGTTTTTTAAGTTTTTTGAGCCCCGTAGTGGTCGCACCCCGGATTTTTTATTTTTCCAGGGGGTTTCAGGAGGCGAGGAACAAAAAAGATTCTTATCATTTTTTCGCTAGGAGACCTCCTTATAGGTTAGAATTTCCGGATAAACACCGCTACACTCAGCTTTTTTGGTGTACTTTGATGGTTGGGGTTCAGTTAACCATACTCTCTCAGGAATGGTCGACCTGAGTCTGTACAAGACTACACAGTCTCATTTACACGTCATACATATCATCCTCATCTCATTGGGTCATGGGGTTGCTTATTGTTCTGAACTGAACAGATTGCAACGTACACACATTAGGGATTAAAAAAAAAAAGTAACTACCTTTGAACTAGGATTTGAACCAGGAACCTTTGTCTCCGAAAATCAACTGTTAAACAGCTGATTTTGGTGACGACTTTACCTCTAGACCAACCCGGTGGGTTCAAGTATCTAATGTTTAATAAATTGGTCCTCCATCGGATTAATCAGATAATCAGCTGTTTAACAACTGATTAATTATCTGAGACGAAGGTTCCAATCTTAGTAAAGGCTTGTAAATCAATGTTCTAATCGGTAAGAGATAAAAATTAAAACGATAGTCGAAGCGTATATTATAAAAATGATAGACAATAATGAATACTGTTGAATAAGTGTTCTTATTAAAAGATAATAAAATTTTAAATGCCAGTAAATTGAAAACAGATAAAAATGCCATTTTCATAATAATTGCTGTGCAATAACTATTAAAGAAATGACGAAAAAATGCATAACACAAATTTACTAATCAAAGCTGTCATAATTATCATTTCGTGCTCGTATAAAAGTATCACGTGTAGGCATACCATAACCTTTTAAAAAATAAACTGGTGTGAAACAATCACACGATTTTCTCTTGACAATGCAAATAATGACCAATATAACCTAATATTAGTAATAAAACATTAGAAATAAACAAAAAACTAACCTCAAAAAACATAACCTTATTTTAATCATGAGTAAAAGACACATAATGAAAATCAACCTCAGTTTGGCTTTAAAATACGGAAAATCGCTCTTTCACGCTAAACTAGGCTTTGTAGAGAATAATGCTCTAAATAAAAGTAGTAGATCTTTTAATTTTCTATAAATTTGATTATACTTTTTTGTCATAAAATGCTTAATAAGGCTGAAATCTTCAAAAAATCGATTTTGAACACTTCGAGAGAAAAAAAATCGCTAATTGCCGCTAAACTAAGCGTTATACAAAAAAATGTTTGAAATAAAAAGTTGTAGGATTTAAAATTCTCTACAATTTTTATTATACACATTTTTACGCTACAATGCATATTACAGCCACAATTTAAAAAAAACAGATTTAAAAAAAAAAATTTTTTTTACGAAAAAACAGCCTCACCAAGAATTTCAGCATACATTGCGCCTACCCTATCTTGTAGAGCATAAAAATTAGTAAATCTGGCGATTTAAAAAAAAAATCGTAGAAAGTTTCAGCAAATCGCAAAAAAGCGATAAATTATGCAAATAAACTACTACTTCCGGTTGACCGATTTTGATGAAAATGTTCGTGTCGAGTACAGTAGTAGTGTCTAACTTAAGTTTCAAGTTCGTACGATGTTTCGTTCTTGAGATATTCTGCTCACACACACGCACACACACACACGCACGCACACACACACACACACACACACACACACAAACACAGACCAATCGCTAAAAACATGTTTTTTTGGATTCAGGGGGTCTGAAAACGTGTAGTTCCGGTGATAACTCGACTGCGAAAAATCTAAATCGATAGGTAAGAGAAAGTAAAATGGGGTGAAAATATGCTAGACCTGACCGGTAATCAAACCCAGGACCCCGGCGTAGTAGGCAGTTTTACCGGGGTCCTGATTTGATATTATTAATTTTGAAATTTGTCTGAATAATACAGGCGCAAAAGTACAAAGCATTAATAATTTTGGCACAAAAATTTAGTATTAAAAAGAATTATGTAGCGTTGACAGTATGACATATTATGCCGTGACGTGTAACTTAGTTATCAATAACATAACAGCTGTAAACAATATGATACACTGGGAATTCGTTTAAAATTAGGCCACATGTGTTACTGTTAAAAGTTCAAAGATTATAGTTTAAAAAAACTGTAAGCTAATTATATTATTTAAAAAATAATGAACAATTAGTAATGAAACATTAGAAATAAACAAAAAACTAACCTCAATAAACATAACCTTATTTTAATCATGAGTGAAAGACGCAAAATTAAAATCGACCTCAGTTTAGCTAAAAAGATACGGAAAATCACTCTTTCACGCTAAAATTGGCGCTGTAGAGAAAAATGCTCTAAATAAAAGTTGTAGATCTTTTAATTTTCTATAAATTTGATTATATAAACTTTTGTCGTAAAATCCATACTAAGGCTGAAATCTTCAAAAAAATCGGATTTTTTACACGTTTTCGCGAGAAAAAAAACAGAAAATCGCTAATTACCGCTAAAATAAGCGTTATACACAAAAGTATTTAAAATAAAAGTTGTAGGATTTTAAATTCTCTACAACTTTAATTATATACATGTTTGCGCTAAAATGCATATTAAAGCCGCTATCTCAAAAAACAATTTTTTACTGTTTTTAACAATTTTTTTGTTTATTTATTTTTATAATAATTTCACTAACCTTCTTTTTAAACTGCGTCACCTTTATTTTATTCCTACTTACACGTGTTTCGGTGGATCCACCATCATCAGAGTAAATGAAAAATTGAAACTAAAAATTTTTTTCATTTATTTTAAATTTACAGAAGATGATACATCTTCAGTCACTTGTATAAAACTCAGTAGAAAACTCACTATAAAAACACAGTAGATCGAACTAACGTCATAGAAAATAAAAATACCTACAGGCTTAATGACACTAAAATTGAATTATAAATACAATACAATGGTACGATTGTATTATATTTTTATATTACAAGACATTTGGTCTCAAAAGGTTAAGTAACAAATGTATCTAAATAAATGTAAAATCATGTTTTTGATTCATTTTTGTGTAATCTACTTAGGCAAAATTTAAAAAATAATAATATTTTTAATTTATGATAATTCAATAAAATTTATACACCTATATTTATGATAAAAGTAGAATATTTCATTATTTATTTAAGGTATCACGAACGGGAAACATAAAATCAATATCTTCCTTTATGTTGAAAACGATGCATACATAAATGTAATTGTAATATAAAGATCACATTTATTGATTATTAAGAATGTCAAGTACTTTATATATTTTTTAAATACAGTAAAACCTCACTAATTCGGACTAATTGGGGGGAAGTGAAGTCCGAATTTTCGCGAATATTTGTTTACATCTAAAAATTGAATAATTTAGGCAATTTAAATTAAAAAATAAACGTTACTTGTCTGAAATATCGATGTTTAATGAATTTACAGTACAGTATATTGAAAAACAACAGTTAAAAGTATAGAAATAAAAATATTTACGGCAGTTAAATAATAAATGTCCAGTGTAAAATGATATTTAATTAAAACACTGTACTAACGTACCGATTATTTGGCACTTTTTGAAGTAGAGGATTGACAAAATATCCTCAGGGATCATTTGTGGTAGCTTAGAAAAAAAACTTATTTTTTTCTGTGATTCTTTGCTACACTGTTTTCTTATAACTTGTTGGCGCATCTCTCTTAGGACAAGATAATAGTCATTGAATTCCGGATTGAAGTCTGCAAATTCAATAAGTTCGTCTATGTGGTTTCTCACTTCACTAGCTTAAATTGTGGAACGTTTTCTTTACTGAGTAACCAATAATGTATAACAGGATGAAACAATTTTTATTAGACACTTAAAAGCTATTATTTTTTTGAAGTAGCACTTTCTTAATTTTTAACTAAAAAAAAAATTAAAAAAGCTGCTCTTCTTAGAGTAGTCCGAAATATCGCGAATTCCGAATTAGTGAGGTTTTACTGTAACATAAAAATGCAATAACGTTTGTTGCCAACATGACGATAAGATTTTATAAAAATATCAATACATCACGGTGAAAGATAAACCTAAAATTAAGAATACAGAAACATGCAAATGAAAAATAATAATAATATGAAAACTTACTGGCATTCGTTCATGATTTCCTCTTGTGTCCGAACTTGAACTGGTGCAATTTTATCAACCGATTCGTCGTAGTTACAAAAACAACGCGTTATTTTATCATCGAACGTATTAACAAGATCTTCCAACGAACCGGAAAACGTTTCAGTGAAATTATCAGCCACAGAAGATGCAGAAGCTGTCGTATCATTAGTATTTTGTCCATGATGTACGCAAGTTTGAGGTTGTGCATTATCAACGATTAATCCGTTATCTTTGTTGATATTATTTTGATTACGTTTATCTTCATCAATGTTAACATTATCTCGTTGTTGTAAATCTTCGTCGTTATCTTCCGTAGATATTTTGTTGTCTTGATGATTATGAAAATCCATGACACCCCATTCATCGGTTTCTTCAAATTGTGCTAACGGAGCTTCAAATTTTAGCTCCGCCATTTTACCTGATTCCCTCATCGTAGTCTGCAGACAACTGCGCTTGTATTTCTTGTTAAACGGCGCTCGCTCGATGCAGTGGTTAAATAAAGTATAGTGGTGGGAGAATCTCGTGCCGTCTCGTATAATGCGAGATGCAGTCCTCTCCCACTACGATAACATTTTATACATCCCTATCTCAACTATCGATTACCATTGCTCAGCATTCGCTGCATGCCAGAAAATTATTGAGGGTTAATTTCATATTGCAGCTGTACGTCAATAGATAGCGGCACTAATATCATAACAAAATATCAAAACGTTCATTCAAACTTCGAATTTTTATTAAATTTAATATATAATTTCTTTGATATTTTATATAAATAATTTTACTCAAATAATAAAATATGTTTTTTTTAATTGGTATTTATAATAAACAAACTCGCTAATCCGAACTAATAAAACCGCACTGTTTGGATTACCTAAAAGTTCGGATTGTCAAATTTTATCTAAAAGGGAATATTCAAGTTTAAAATTATTAAAATACATCGTTTATGTTGGAATAAACTATTTTAATAATAATATACTTACAATAAAATTGACCTTACTTGTTTTTTTCCATAAAAAAAATCACATTGAAAGAAATAATTTCTTTTTCTATTTAGGAAATTTACAATTTTTTTTTGTAATCCTTAATTTGTGTACGTTGCAATCTGTTCAATTAAGAACAATAAGCAACCCCATGACCCAATGAGATGAAGATGATATGTATGACGTGTAAATGAGGTGTAGTCTTGGTACAGACTCAGGTCGACCATTCCTGAGAGAGTATGGTTAATTGAACCCCAACCATCAAGTACACCGGTAACCACTGTCTAGCATTCGAAACCGTATAAGAGTAACTACCTTTACTAGGATTCGAACCAGGAACCTTTGTCTCCGAAAATCAGCTGTTAAACAGGTGATTTTGACGACGACTTTACCTCTAGACCAACCCGGTGGGTCAAACGTTCATTTAAACTTCGAATTTTTATAAAGTTTTTTTTTTTTTTATAAATGACATTGTTTGCAATCAGTTTTTTAAAAATAAACTATGAACACATCTTTTGAATTTACAAATCACAAGTTGAGGCTTCATTACCCTGAATACCTCTCATTGTACAGTATCAATTATTCATGTGTTAAAAGAGAAAATTACTATGTACAAAGATATTTACATTTTACAATACATGGAATACTTTTCACTATAATTTTATATACATTTAAACTCTTTCAGACAAGTCCAAAATATGGTAACGTTTCAGGCGCCTAACTTCTTCTGCATTGTTTAAAAGATTTATGGCTAATTCATTTTCGTGACTTTCAAGTCTTGCCTGATATTTTCTATTAAAACGTCTGACCTCGTCCATTACATCTAGTACCTATATCTAGGTATCTTAGTATGGGGTAATTCTAGCATGGGTAATATGAATTGGGGTTTTAAAATTCAAAAGAAAGCTATTAGGTGTTTGGTGGGAGCTAACTAGCTAACCTCATCCACACCACTATTTAAGGAGCTTAAATTGCTTACAGTTCCCTCTCTCTACATTTTTCAGGTGATTATGTATGTTAGGCAAAATAATTTTATGCAGAATTACAATGTTCACAATCATAACACAAGAAACAGAAATGATTATTATGTGGCTAATCACTCCACAAAATTGTTTGAACATAAACCTACTTATGCAGGGAGAAAATTCATGAATAAATTACCTCAAATTTTAAAATAATGTGAGGATTTGAATTCCTTTAAAAGGAATCTGAAAAATTACTTGATCGGTGAAACTTTTTATAGCGTACAAGAATTTATTTCTTGATAGTAGTGATACATTGTGTGTTTCTTATATGTATTTCAGATGTTATAGCTGACATGTCCTATACTCCTCCTGGAGTCTCCAGGGCGCAAAAAAAAAGAAAAAGTGTAGCATTAAGTGCAGTATTTAGAACACTGTAATGGATAGTCAATTACAGTACTACGTTAATAGATGAGGTCCTGGCTCCATTGATGTTTTAGAAGTCTTATTGGATTGTTTGGGAGAGTCTGCGTAGCCAGATTTCAGATCAATGGGTTATGGTAGTTCACGAGTTTCTTCCTAAATTTTGTATAGAGTTTAAAAAAAAACTTCATTTATGTAGGGTACATTTAGGTCTGTGCGTAGCATTTAATTGGTTACATAATATGGGGCGTTAACTATCATCCATAAAAGCTTTGATTGGAAACACTGAATTTTTGCTAATACCGATGGTTTTACACAGCAGTAAAGCTGACTGGCATAGCTCCATATTGGTCGAAGGTAGGAGTTGTAAATGGTTAATTTTGAAGTAGTTGGTAACTTGGATTTGCGTGAAAGAAGTCTGTACAATTGTTTGAACCTGTCCTGGAGTGAAAAAATATATTAACAATAAAAAAAATTGTAAATACAGTGTATACAGTAAGTTATCTAATTAAAATATGTACAGTTGTTTTTGTTGTAATAACCTAATCCAATAATAAAATATGTATTTTTCACTAATCTTTATTTTTTCACAAAAACTTTACTTATTTTCTTCAGTTTCTTGGAAACGAAACATTGTTCCAAAGCTTCGCCTTGACGCTGCATAAGCAATAACATTTTATGAAACGGCTCATCAGTTTCCTTAGCCCACTTTATACACTTATTAAAACTTGCAACTGCCACTTCATGGTTTATTTTATTTTCCGGTAGTTTTTCTTATAATAATTTTTTGTACTGATAATAAATATTGGTAAGTAATGAATTTATTGAATGTTTAAATTTTAACTTATCAGTTTTATTTTGACATTTCCTATACTCCCCCACCCATTGGAGTCTCCTGGATCCAGTTATGAAAAACTCCCTTAATAAATACCGGGTGATTTTTTAGTCCTGTTACCCAATTGTTAATGTCTGGTAATTTTTTTCTAAGAAAGGGATATTTTGTTTTGTGACATAAAGTTGGTAGCCCTACTCAACCGGTATAGATACGACAGTTTGAGTTGATTCTCCTTGAGTTGCGTAAAATTTTGTGCTGTTTCCAGTTGTGTTACGAACAGAATGTCTTTTACCCTAGAACAACGGGTTTTCATTCTTGAACAATATTTTGCTACAAAATCGTATGCGAGTGTAAAAGAATCATTTCAAATTAAATTTTTTGGTGTTCCTCCACTCTATTCTAGTCAATTTCTAGGCTAGCTAACTGATTTTTAGAGGCAGGTATTGTTTGCAGCAGAAAACGTAGTGGTCGACCAACTCTCTTGACAGATGACGTTAAGAGAATGTGAAAACAAGATTGCTCAATTCTCCATGGAAAAGTTTACAAAAACTTTCCACGCATGTTGATTTGTCATGTTCGAGTGCTCAGAAAGCTGCTAAAAAATTGAAATTGTATCTGTATCACACAGAGGCGGATCTAGGGGGGGGCTATTGGGGCTATCGCCCCCCCCCCCCCCCAAAGCCCGGCTTCTTTTTTTTTTTTGCTAAAAATTTTTTATAATTATTACCGATAATATAGTTTTTCAACTTTTTTTACTCGATTGAGTCAAATGGATTTTACGGATACAAACTAAAAAACTTAAGTTTCGAATTTGCTAACTTGGGTTCATTTACTCCTCTATTCAAACTAATTCTTAAGAATCTTATAGAATTCTATTTGAACAAAAAGAACAATGAAATACAGGATAATAACTTGTAATATAATGTTTTTTTAATATAATGTGTGTTCACATGTTCGTATGAATTTAGTGTACATCCCGCTAGAGGCGCTGTTGTGATTGGAAGTATACGAGAGTTTACAACTTTGTTATTGTTGCTACATTATTTCAGTTTTGTTTAAAACAATAAACTAAGATTTAAAAAACACATGAAAAATTATTTCGCAGAAGTAAAAAAATTGGGGGGGGTCAAGTCTCAATAGCCCCCCCCAAATTTGGCTTCTAGATCCGCCCTTGGTATCACATACGATTAGTTCTAGAGCTTCAGCCTCCAGATTTAAACAAGAGATTGTTTTAGGATAAAAGACATTCTGTTCGTAGCACGACCGGAAATGGCACAAAATTTTACACAGCTCAAGGTGAATCAACTCACACTGCCATATCCATACTGGTTGAGTAGGGCTACCAACTTAGTGTCGCAAAACAAAATTTATTTTTTTTTTAAAAATATTACCAGACATTAACAATTGGGTAACAGGACTAAAAAATCACTCTGTATTACCCTCCATTATTGACAGATCTGGATATCTTAAGATATGCTCCACTAGCCTATCCCTTCTTCTGGTAAGATTTTTCCAAATACTTCTTCTTTCATTAACTCTTCTAAGAACCTGTAAATTAATTTTGTCCACCTACCTATCTTCAACATTTTCCTATAACCACACAATTCAAATAACATATGCATCCAAACATCGTAGTAAACAATGTGATACAGAAAATCTGATGTGAAACACTCACACAAATCTTTCTTGCTAATGCAAATAATTAACAATATAACCTAACATTAGTAATAAAACAGTAAAAATAAACAAAAAACTCATCTCAAAAACATAACCTAATTTTTATCGTGAGTGAACGATGCAAAATAACAAACAGTTTAGCTTAGTGATACATGGAAAATCCCAACTAGGCTCTGTAGAGAAAAAAGCCTAAATTAAAAGTTTTATATCTTTTAATTTCCTATAAATTTTATTACATACACTTTTGTCGTAAAATGCATACTAAGACTGAAATCTTAAACCATCTTTTACAGATTTTCATGAAAAAAAACCACAAAATCACTAATTATAACTGAACTAAGCGTTATACAAAGAAATATTTGTAATAAAAGTTGTAGGTTTTTAAATTTTTTACAACTTTGGTTATATACATTTATTTCTAAAATGCATATTAAGGAAGTAATCTTAAAAATACAGGTTTTTCCTACGTGAGCACAGCCTCCCCAAGAATTTCAGCAAACATTACCTCTACCCTGTGATGTAGATTATAAAAAATTTAGTAAATGAGGCAATTTTTTGAAAAATCATAGGAGCCGCTTTTGAAAAAAAAATCTCACAAATAAAGTTAACCTATTTTGATGAAAATGTTCGTGTCGGGTCTTCTAATGGTACATACACACAGACAAATTGTTAAAAACATGTTTTTTTGGGTTCAGATGAAAAATACATTTCAAAAAATCAACGTAAAAAAATACTTTGCTTCCTATACTACATTAATATAGGGCAAGAGAAAGTAAAAATAGAAATAAAATAAAAGAAATTTCTACTTAAAATTAAATTGATTTAATTTATCTGTACCTTAGAACACGAACAACCAATGTCAAAAAAAAAATCTGGTGTGAAACACTCACACAACTTTCTCTTGCCAATGCAAATAATTTACAATATAATTTAACATTAGTAATAAAATATTAGAAATAAACAAAAAACTAACCTCAATAAACATAACCTTATTTTAATCATGAGTGAAACACTCAAAATGAAAATCAACCTCAGTCTGGCTTAAAAATACGGAAAATTACTATTTCACGCTAAACTAGGCTCTGTAGAGAAAAATACGTTAAATAAAAGTTGTAGATCTTTAAATTTCCTATAAATTTGGTTATATACACTTTTGTCGTAAAATGCATACTAAGGCCGAAATCTTAAAAAAATCAATTTTTCATTAAAATCAATTTTATACAAAAAATTGTTTGAAATAAAAGTTGTAGAATTTTTAATTCTCTACAACTTTTATTATATAAAGTTTTGCGCTAAAATGCATATTAAAGCTGTAATCTTAAAAAAACAACGTTTTTACGTGAAAACAGCCTCACCCAGAATTTCAGCAAACATGACGCCTACCCTATCTTGTAGAGAATAAAAAATTGAGTAAACCAGGCGATTTTTAAAAAAATCGTAGGACCAGTTTTTGAGAAAATCGCAAAAAAGTGAAAAATTACACGAATAAACTACCACTTCCGGTTGACCGATTTTGATGAAAATGTTCGTGTCGAGTCCGGTAGTGGTACTTAACTTAAGTTTCAAGTTTCAAGTTCGTACGATGTTCCGTTCTTGAGATATTCTGTTCACACACACACACACACACACACACACACACACACACACACACGCACGCACGCACGCGCGCGCACGCACGCACACACACACACAGGCCAATCGCTAAAAACATGTTTTTTGGGTTCAGGGGGTCTGAAAACGTATAGATCCGGTGAAAACTCGATTTCGAAAAATCGACATGAAAACAATACTTTCCTTCCTATATATTCATATAGGCAAGAGAAAGTAAAAAACAGTTTTGAGAAAAGAGCAAAGGAAGATCTGTGTAAAATTTTAAACAACACCAGTAATTCCACATACGTCAGCTACAATGGCAGCAAAAATTATGAAAAGTCATTGCAAAAGCAACCAATGTCAACATTGGTTCTTATTGCTAACTAACATCATTTAGAAAATTTTTATTGCAATAATAACAAATTATAACTGTGGTTGTTTTTGCATGAACAAATTATTGTATCTGAAAACCAATGTTGTGTTTGGTTGTCCTTGCAATAATATTTTTCATGCAGCTGACTCACATTGGTAATAAATGCATGAAATAACGGGTGATTCAAAAAGAGCGCCGGTTTTTAAACGGCTGGTAAATTTTTGTTTATCGGTTGGCAACATTGTTTGACCTCATTTCTATTTCGGAGAACATTCCGATTGACGATTCAGTTGTAGTTTCTCTTGTTCGCAGTGTAGTACTCTCGCAGTCTGTGTCTAACCATGGAGAAGTTTACTATTGCACAACGAGTGTTAATCGTCAAAACATTTTACCAGAGTGGAGAGAGTTATGCGGCTACTGTCAGGCAACTTCGCGGTACTCTAGGACATAATGAAGCACCGAATGAATCAACAGTTCGCAGGCTCATGAAAAAGTTTTTTGAGACGGGTTCAACAGTCGACCTTAAAAGTTCTGGACGTCGTCGTTCTGGCCGAACTGAGCAGAACGTTGCGTTGGTTCGTGACAGTGTGGCTGTTAGCCCAGCAAAATCAATACGTCGCCGTTCTCAACAATTGGGTTTACGATGTTCTTCTGTACGGAGAATTCTTCGGTACGATCTCCAATATCACCCGTATAAAATTCAGTTGACGCAACATTTGAAAGTGACAGACCACCAGAAGAAACAACAGTTTGTTGACTGGGTATTGAGAAAATGGCAGGATGATGACACCTTCGCAAACAAAATTGACGCCTTGTGACTTTCATCTTTGGGGTCATTGGTGTATGCCAATAAACCCCGAAACATCAATGACTTGAAGGAGGAAATTCGACGGGTTATCGGGCAAATGGAAGTCGAAACTTGTCGTGCAGTAATATCCAATTTCATGGACAGAGTTGATGCGTGCCAGCGCAGTAGAGGAGGACACATGCATGACATCATTTTTCATACATGAAAGGTAAGATGAATTTGTTGATGGATGTATTTATTTTCAGTTTTTCAATAAAATAAATCTCTTAATTTGATATATCAAAACCGGCGCTCTTTTTGAATCACCCTATATTTCATCAACTATACATAATGGACATTGATTGTTCAAAAAGTACACAAAAAATTACGTTGATAACGTGTTTAACTCATTTTTATAAAAGAATGACATTGGTTGTTCTTTTTCTAAGGTACAGATATAGCATGGAGGTAAATCAACAAAATTATCGACTTTTAAGTATAGAAATTGTATTATGAAATTTACAGCTTGCATTTTCACTGAATACAAATAAAAGTAAATTAATCTTACAATAAAAGACAACACAAGAGCAGAACAAATAATTTATTATTGAACACAAACTAGTAACTATAGTAACAAACTGAAATTTTTAAAAATATTAATACGATGATTGAATTTCAGTCATTGAAGTTCAGTGATTGAGAACAAATCTCAATGTTGCCAAGAGACAGAGTGATCAAAATGAAGAAATTCTGCAAAATAAAAAGGTAATGTTTGATTCTTACTTGGTCATATGACAATTAATATATATATATAATTCCCTACCCATAACAGACAGGTGGACGTGTCAAATTATTTACACTCAATCTGTACGTTGCTGGGCTAAAATAAATAGTTGTGTGTCTTATCACGTGGTCAGCCAATTAAATGACTGAATCATTTAAGAACAGAAGAGGTAGAGGTGTAAAAAACACTAATCAGAGTTATCTCCTCAGAAAGTAATGGATTTCATTATACAGTTGGATCCTGTGGTGAATGAAGTGAAGGTGTCATTTACAGAGTGGAAAATATGTGCTTTTCAGAGGGTCTGGCGTGCTGATAAGCATACTTTTTCATTCAGTGAGGAAGGGAATGGTAAATCACCTTACTCCTCGTTTTACTTGGTAAAACCTCTAGAGGTTTAAACCAGCCTTTCGGCTGAAGACCTAAAGAGCAATGATGGAATTATATAATTCCATAAAATAATGACAAGTTCATATCATTTTGATAATAGCCGGCTTGCGATATAATGGTTTGCTCAATTGGCTTCCAATCCCTTTCATGAGACGACACGTTTCTCATGGCTGATGGCAATTTTTAAAAAGGTTACCTTTGACCTTTGGCTAACACCATATTCAGCCAATTAAATGACTGAATGATTTAAGAACAGAAGAGGTAGAGGTGTACTGTGACATTTATCACAGTTATCTCCTCTGAAAGTAATGAATTTCATTATACAGCCAGACCCCTGTTGTGAATGAAGTGAAGGTATAATTTGCAGAGTGGAAAATATGTGCTTTTCAGAGGGCCCGGCATGCTGATAAGCATACTTTTCCACTCAGTGAGGAAGGCAATAGTAAACCGCCTCACACCTCGTTTTACTTAGTAAAACCTCTACAGGTTTTAAACCAGCTTTTCAGCTGATGATCTAAACAACATAACACCATTAGTGATTTCCGTATCTATTTTTTTTAAGAATCGAATGACACTATATCTGTTTCAAAATACCGACTTATATCTTTACTTCTGGTTTTGGGTCGAAACCCGAACTTCAAACCCAATCCAGCCCCACTAACTTATTGTGTAGATTACGATGTTTTTAGATTTGTAATAACCGATTGCGTCATTTGTTTACATTTATCACGCGGTGTTTAGAAAATCTGGCGTGGAAATGTAAAGAGGACACTTCCCCACATTCATGGTGTGGGAATGTGGACATATACTAAAACGTATAGGTATCAGACACACTAATGTCCCATAGTCAAGCGAGAGAGAGAGAGAGATGTTGTTTAAATCATCAGCGAAATGGCTGGTTTGAACCTGTAGAGGTTTTACTAAGTAAAACGAGGAGTCAGGTGGTTAACACATTGCCTTCCTCACTGAGTGGAAAAGTACACTTATAAGCATGCCGGGCTTTCTGAAAAGCACATATTTTCCACACTGTAAATAACACCTTCACTTCATTCACCACAGGGTCTGGCTGTACAATGAAATCCATTACTTTCAGAGGAGATAACTCTGATTAGCGTCTTTTACACCTCTACCTCTTCTGTTCTTAGATGATTCAGTCATTTTATTGGCTGACCATGTGATAAGAAACAGAACTATTTATTTTAGCCCTGCAATGAACAACAGATTGAGTGTAAATAATTTGACACTCCACCTGTCTGTTGTGGGCAGGAGAGAGGGAGATATGTGGCATAACTACGCATGCGCTCAAAGGTCTTTACCGTTGTAATCGAAATCTGAAAGTGCATACTAGTCGTTATCTTGCTTGTTAGTTTACTGCATACATAAACGCTTGCTCACAACAATGAGTAAAATTGAAGACAATTGTTATTGGAACGGCGATTAATATGTCCCCTAGCCGTGGGACATTAGTTCATCTGAATACTGTTGGTCTGCAGTAAAATAGATAAGATATACATTTTAACCCCCACCCCGCCCCCTAGTAGAAGAAAATGTTTTTACAGTTTTTGGATTTATTACTTACTTACTTTATGCGGGGTTCCTACAGATTACTCCGCATCCCGCATCTCGATCTCCACCTCCTCCTGTCCATCCAGTCCCGTTCTCCTAAATCTCTTTCTTCCATCGCCCTTCGCACTCCCTCTCTCCATGTTCCTCTAGGCCTACCTCTCCTCCGTCTTGCTGCTGGACAGTACTCCAAAATCTTTTTTGGCCACCTCTCCCCACTCATGCGTTGTACATGCCCATACCACTCCAGTTGCCTTCCTTCAATCGTATCCACAATAGAATCAGGTCTTCCAACTCTGTACCTTATTACCTCATTCCTAACTCGGTCCATTCTCGAAAGCCGACAAGCTCTGCGGAAAAAATCCATCTCCAAAGCCTCCAAATAATGAACATTTCGGCTGCTGATTTGCCAACACTCTGCTCCATAAGTTGTAATTGGCTCAACCACTGCATTATACATAACTTTTTTTGTTCTTAAACTTATTTTTGGAGACCACAATATACTGTTCAGCTTTCGAATTGCCGCCCTTCCCTGACCGACCCTAGATCTGATGTCCTCCTCACATCCTCCATCTTCAGAAAAGAGTGTTCCTAAGTACTTGAACTTGTCATATTTCCTCACTACCTCTGCCTCAAGTACTAAATCTCCTCCCCGCTCTCCTATTACCACATAAGCTTTGGATTTATTACAGTTCATAAAACATTCTACATAATACTTTTTTTTCTGTCAAGTAAAACTTGAATTGTAGTTCTACCTTAAAAAAAATTCTTGTTCTACAGAGGTTTAAAAACTGTATTTATATATGCATGCAGATCTCTGTAATTGATGTTTTTAGTGGCGCTAATAGCAGTGATGATTCCCATGAGATCCATTCTGTCAACTGAACATTCAAACTACTATAGTCATAATAATCTCCTCTGAGAGTAATCAATTTTATAATTATACACAGCCAGACCCTTGCGGTGAGTATGTGAAGTTATCATTTGCAGGGTGAAAAAAAGATGATTTTTGGAAAGCCTGGCATGCTGATAAGCATTCTTTTCCACTCAGTGAGGAAGGCAATTGTAAATCACTTCACTCCTTGTTTTACTTAGTTAAATCTCTAAGAGCTTCAAACCAGCCGTTTGGCTGCTCTCCCCTCATAAGCCAAAAAGGTGTATCCCAAAAACACAACTTTTCAGGAATTGCATTCAAAGCTTAAATTGCCGCCGTTTTGTTGTAAATGACTTTCTAATTGAGTACTTTATGTATTGTTATAGTTTTTAATGTTCTGTTTACGACTACATAGTCAAAAATTTGTAAAAAACTTGTTAAAACCCTAAAAACTCAATTAAACCATTTTGCCTTAATGGGAAAAAATCCAAAAAAATAAGTGAAACTATGGCAGAAAGGTGTACCCACTGTTTACAGCCATTTCATTAATTGCATCGAACGCAGTCTGTATTGGCAAAAAGCTGTAAAGTCCATTTACCCCTTTTTGCCTTAGCATGAATAGAAGAATAGAATGGCAAGATTACCTTAGGCTGTATGAATATACAGCCTAAGGTTGGACATAATCTGAAACTAACACCAAAACAAAATCTCATTGTGTATGGGCGGCAAAACGGTGTATTAAGTTCATACACCTTTTTGCCTTATGGAATGACTGTTCATGAGTAGCAGTAAACATAATGTAAACAAATGGTATACACCTTTTTCTATGTTTGTTTTGGATAGTTAATTTTTAGCATTTCATAGGCAAAAGGTATTACTTGCATACATCCTTCTGCCGTGTGCCTTTCTCTAAATGCAAATGATTATAAAACATACCAAAAAGAAGCATAAGCCATTTAACCCCTTTTACCATTGACAAACTATTTTAACAACACAGTTTACTACAGTAAAAAGTATTAATCGCACATACTTCATATTCCCGTTTTATAGCAATGTGATTTTCAGTGTTTTCAGAAAGGAAAAATGGTGAAAAGAATTCATACATCTTTGTGCCAATCTTTAATTACCAATTTATTAACACATACACCATTTTGCCTCTAAAATTTTTTAAAATGGACGTACATACATCCAAGGGTACAATAAGGGATGACATACGTTCAATGTATGCGTATGTGCGTGTGTGCGTGAATTGTCTCATTCTACTGAAGCTATCGCAGAGAACAGATCGTAGCTGGAACGGTTGACTATTTTGTCTTATTCTCTGTGGTCGGTGGACTTTTGTGAAAAGCCCCCAAGGAAACGTCAACCCTGCCACCATGTTGGAGGTCGCTCTTTTAGGAAAAGAGGCCAACAAAAGACGTACTTCAGCGTACCAGAACAAAGTCCTCCGGTGCATCACACAGTTCCACTATCTTATATCCAATCGCATCATACACGAACACCTTCTCTTCCCTTCTATGGAGGACTTTATTTACAATACCTCGAAACGGCTACACGACGCTGGGAAAACTGACGGACCCCAGATCATTCAGGACTTGTACCGACGCCTACATCCACCTGAAGTCTCTATGCCATTACCATTCCACGACTTTATCTAAATTCCAGTATGACCCACTTAACTAAATATAAATTTAGAGTTGCCACATTTTTATTCCGCCCTGTATTCCTCTTATTTGCCCATGCCCCTTCTACTTGTATGACTCACTCCCCCCAGTTGGTAGTTGTCCCCATGTTCCTATGCATGATCACTCCACTACGGTGAAAAGAGCCGCCATTTTAAATTAGTAAACACTCAGAAAATAAAAGGGCCGGTGATTATGCCAAACTCTACCCTTTCCGTCTCCCCTGAAATCATAAACAAACCCCTACCTTAAATTATACCTTTAGTCCACGTTCAGTAAAATGCATGCCTTCCCCTCACCAAGATAATAGGACTCCCACAAAACTGAAAAAGGCCACTGAAATATAAAATAAAATAAAAGAGCCGCTCTTAAACCCACTTGTCCCTTACTTTAAATTTTCCACAGATAACTTCTAAAAATGAATTACCTCCTTTTAAGTCCCAGTTCCAATGTCCCACGAACCAGAATCCTATTTCCTATTTAAACTATAAAATTCCCCCTAAATTTCTTGAGGTTGCAATTATTCTGTTATATTGTTCCCCGAGCGGCCAGGTGTTCCTTAACACGATGTTGCCATCATAGGGCTTCTTGGCCCTCTCAACCAGGATTCAGGATACTTCAAGTCCCAGTTCCAATGTCCCACGAACCAGAATCCTATTTCCTATTTAAACTATAAAATTCCCCCTAAATTTCTTGAGGTTGCAATTATTCTGTTATATTGTTCCCCGAGCGACCAGGTGTTCCTTAACACGATGTCGCCATCATAGGGCTTCTTGGCCCTCTCAACCAGGATTCAGGATTCAGGCTCCCGTAGACCTAGACCATATATACCTACAGTACGTTATGCATTCCAGCGAGTCTGCTGAGAATTCCCCCTCCCTCTACTGCCCCCTCTACTCACACCATTATTTCTCCGTTCATCGTACCTCAACCAAATCCGTCGTCTACTGCACATACGCTTACATAACTTTGAAGGCGTGTACATACAACTTTTTATCATCATTGTATCTTGAAAACTATAACTGATACAGAATTGGCAATCAGATTTTTAAAAAAAAAGCGCAAAAAATTACCAAAGAATCGTAAATAAAAAAAAACAAATTTTTTTCACATACATCCTTTTGCCAAAACACAGGAGTGCTGAACTAAACACAAAAAACTTGGTTTTCATTTACATTTTCAATTAGGGAGGTTATTTTGACGCACTCTGTATACATAATATAATAATTATTTATTCATAATTATTCATAATAATTAAATTCATAATTATTATGAATTTAAAATATAACTATATATTTTTATAACTAAAAAAAATTTGTCGTCATAACAACCAAATATTTTATTCTTCTGTTTCCATAGTAAAGAAAACAAAATAATTTAAATCATAATTTGTTGACCATGGTAATGTATAAACAAATTCAAAAAGCAAGAAGAGAACATTTTCGACTAATCAACCCAAAATGGAAGTAATGAGAAACCATTGCTGCAGCGAAGAATTATCATGCGGAAATTAGAGCATCATGCCAACATACGAATGCAACAAGGATCATTAAAGGAGTACTACACCCACTAAGGTACTGATTTATTTTTATTTCATTTTTTTCACACATTATAAAGTTGGACACTTTTTTTGGTTTAACAAACTTGATTTAAATAAACTTTTTGGTTAAATAAATTTATTAAATAAAATTTTGGTTTAAACTTGGACACAAGTTTATTTATTTTGTACAAAAAATTTTGTTTTCATTTACATTTTCAATTACGGAGGTTATTTTGACGCACTCTGTATACATAATGTAATTACGAATTTACGAGGGTTATCCAGAAAATAACCTCTGTTTTGAAATAAAAAGTAAACGAGTGAAGGTACAAAAACTATTATATACATATTAAAACTACAGTTTTTCTCTATTTTTCGACATAGTCACCAAACAGATTCAAGCACTTGTCGTACCTTGGAAGATGCAAGCCGCCGCTTCATGTTTGGGAACAGGTGAAAGTCACAAGGAGCCAAGTTCGGGCTGTATGGGGGATGATTGAAAACAAGCGTCATGGCCTTCTGACACGTGGTGTTGTGTTTGTGCATGACAACGCTCGCCCTTATACAGCTCGAAGAACAAATAAACTTTGGCCAAGTTTAAATGGGACGTTTTTGATCATCCCCCATACAGCCTGGACTTGGCTCCTAGTGACTTTCACCTGTTCCCAAACATGAAGTGGTGGCTTGCATCGCAGCGGTTCGCCAATGACGAATAGCTTCAAAACGCCGTGATTGGTTGGCTACATTCACAGGCGGCAGATTTCTATTCACAGGGTATTTCAAAAACTGTTCCAAGGGACAACAAGTGCTTGAATCTGTTTGGCGACTATGTCGAAAAATAGAGAAAAACTGTAGTTTTAATATGTACTGTATATAATAAAGTTTTTACCGAAACGCTGTCAGATTGCTTAATGGCAGGGATTACCACAGAAGACATATGCAATAGAGAGGTTTTTAGGGGTAAAGTTGAGAGAGTGACCTTTGGGGAGGAGAGTGAGAGGAGGAGGTGTGAACCTCACAATATGGACCAACTGAGGATGGACAGATCAAGAAGGATGAAGGAGGTGTGGGTGAGGAAGAGAATGGAGCAGCATAAGACATGAAGAAACACCCCAAATATTGATTTAAAGTGCTCTTGTTAAAGAGCTATTCGAAAAAAAAAGAAGTTTTTGTATCTTCACTAGTTTACTTTTTATTTCAAAATTGAGGTTATTTTCTAAATAACCCTCGTAAAATATAACTATAAAAATATATAAAATTTGTTGGCATAACAACCAAAAATTTTATTCTTTTGTTTCCATAGTAAAGAAAACAAAATAATTATTTAAATCATAATTTGTTGACCAAGGTAATGTGTTAACAGATTCTAAGAGCAAAAACAGAAAATTTTCGACTAATCAACCCAAAATGGAAGTATTGAGAAACCATTGCTGCCGCAAAGAATTATCATGCGGAAATTAGAGCATCATGCCAACATACGAATGCAAAAGGATCATTAAAGGAGTACTACACCCACTAAGGTACTGATTTATTTTTTGTTTCATTTTTTCACACATTTATAAAGTTGGACACTTTTTCTTTTGGTTTAACAAACTTGATTTAAATAAACTTTTTGGTTAAATAAATTTTTTAAATTAAATTTCGGTTTAAACTTTGACACAAGTTTATTTATTAGTTGTACATTTTTTGCCGAATTCCATTTCTAATAATCAACATAATTTAAAATAAATTTCACTATATACTAATTACTTTTATCAACTTTGTTTAATTTCTGAATTATTGTTTTTGTAAATATGTGTTGTTTAGGTCATCAGCCAAAAGGCTATTTTGAACCTGCAGAGGTTTTACTAAGTAAATCGAGGAGCGAAGTGGTTTACCATTGCCTTCCTCACTGAGTGGAAAAGTACACTCATCAGCATGCCAGGCCCTCTGAAAAGCACATATTTTCCACTCTGAAAATGACACTTTCACTTCATTCACCACAGGGTCTGGCTGTATAATGAAATCCATTACTTTCAGACGAGATAACTCTGATTAGTGTATTTTACACCTCTACCTCTTCTGTTCTTAAATTATTCAGTTATTTAATTCGCTGACCATGTGATAAGAAACAGAACTATTTATTTTAGCCCTGCAACTAACAGATTGAGTAAATAATTTGACACTACACCTGTCCTGTTTTGGGCAATGTTTTTTTTGTAAATATATAATTTATCATAAAGGTCTTGGAATAGAATGGTGATGTCATCAAAAGTAGTCGATCTAATGTAAGTTATGTATCATGATTTGGTTTTATAAAGTATTGTATTTAGCCGCGTACCTTTTTTCTGTGAAAATCTGATTTGAAATTTAATGGTACATGTGATTAGCTAGTGATCATTTATTCTAGACCAAGTTGCTAATATCAAAATAGGTAATTCAGAGAGCCATAAAAATACAATGAGACATGTCAAAACAAAATGATTTTAAATTTTCTTCAGGGAAAACTTGCTGTGTGCACTTTAATAGGAAAAGAAAGGCACATGATTACATTTCATGGCTGACAATTCCAGAATATAAATATAATTATTTTATTCCTAATTTGTGTACGTTGCAATCTGTTCAATTTAGAACAATAAGCAACCCCATGACCCAATGATATGAGGATGATATGTATGACGTGTAAATGAGGTGTTGTCTTGTACAGACCCAGGCCGACCATTCCTGAGAGAGTATGGTTAATTAAACCCAAACCATCAAAGTACACCGGTAACCACTGTCTAGTATTCAAATCCGTATAAAAGTAACTACCTTTACTAGGATTAGAACCATGAACCTTGGTCTCCGAAAATCAGCTGTTAAACAGCTGACTCCTGGCGACGACTTTACCTCTAGACCAATTCCGGTGGGTAGGTATATAAATGATGTGAAATTGTTTTGACTTTTTACAGCAATATTATCATCCATGATGATTATGATGATGATGATGGTTGATTGTTATTAGTGGCGTATGAGAATTTTAACTAATTAAAAATTAACTCACTAAAATTAAATCTCAAATTATAAAACTGAAAGGCAACTTACTAAAATAATGTTCCAGGTCCTTTGTTACACTACAGTAACGCACAATTTTCTATTTAACAATGAGGATGGACTGGACTTGTGTGTCTTCTTAACTACAATCCTGGAAGGATGTTGAACTATCGCAGAAACTGCTGAAACAAATGAAATATGCCAATGTAATCCACTTCACTGAACTGACACTATTTGATGCACAGATGAGTTATATTACAGTAAATTATACATTAGCTCATTAGTTCACTCACATGATTATCATTTTTTGATAGTAGGCCTATTTAACACTTTGTGGGGTTTCCTTATACCCCACGCGCGGGTGTTGTCCCCCCCTGTGTATTGTGTCTTTACTCTAATCCTGCCCTCGTCTGCCACAGGTGGAATTTGGGAACAGTTGAGTTCCTGGGGATTCAGACGAGGCCAGGATTAGAAGAAGTGTAATTCAGGTTAGCCAAAAATAAAGTGGTCGCGACTCACGAGTGTTTGTGCTGTGCAGGTGTGTTGTGCGTGTGCGTGTGTGTGTGTGATCTATTAGTTAGATCATGACCTATACGACTAACACTAAAATCAGTTATTATTGTTATATTATTTATAAAGATCAGTAAATTCCTACAAGGACTAAATAGCAAGCACTGCAAGTCAGGAACGGTAGTTAAATAAATCAAGTCATGTGTGCATGAGCAGCATATATCTAATAAAAAAAACCGCACTCTTTCATTTTTTAAAATTTAAGTGGTTAAGTTTCATAAGAAAACCTACATTTCACCAGTAGATAATTATTTATAATAAAATTGACTCACTCTGCATCAATTAATATTCCAGGTCATTCTTCCATTTACTAGTATGTTGGCTGGAATTCCATTTTCTGTATGCCACTATCAAATTTAAATTCCCTGAAGGAAGGGTTGAACAGGTGTTCATTTCTCGCATTCCCTCCCTTACTGAAAATTCATACTGAACATAGTAGTGTAAAATAGTACTATGTGACACATTCTGCTGTTTTATATCGTATTTTAATTGTTTTATTTTGAGTTTTTTATTATTTTATATATTTTTATTTACAATTTACTTATAACTCATTACTAAATATTATTATTCTAATTATTTGCATTATATTTTACATTTAATTATTAATAAGTTATATTTTTTAATTATTTACATTGGGAATAGAAAGTCATGTGAGTGAATTCACACAGATCTTTTTTTAGTTATCACATCTTCTGGGATTATCCAAAAATACCCTTCCCTGAAGGAACTCTACAGCATCTTCCTCTGTCCAAATATTATTAAGTAACTCTACAAACTTTAAAGTAGTAACTAAACTGTGAAATGGGAGAGTGGAGTTGATATTATGCAGGAATATTGCTATCAGATGGGTGCGCTAGATGTAGGAGTGGGAGAAGTCCGAACCTTCAGGGAATTCGGATTTAATAGTGGCATACAGAAAACTGAAAAGACCCGAAGTTTTCCACAGGAAACTGTAGGCAGTAGGCATGCTCACCTCCTGGAGACTTTTTCTTCTCAACTGGAATATAATCGGCAGCACTGGTAACTTCAATGTTGGAAGGATGTCAACCTATCTCACAAGCTGCTGAAACAAATGAAAATATTGCCAATGTAATCCACTCCACTGAACCAACCCTATTTGATGCACAGATGAGTTATATTACAGTAAACTATATCATTTGATAATAGGCCTAACCAACACTACCAATATACCCTACGCCCTGGTGTTGTACTTCCTGTGTATTGTGTCTTCATTCTAATCCTGCTCTCGTTGGCTCAGGTGGAAATTGGAAACAGTTGAGTTCACAGGGAATCAGAAGAGGCCAGGATTGGAAGAAGTGTAACCTGAGTTAGCCAAAAATAATAATAATAATAATAATAATAATAATTTATTTATTCCACTTTATACAAATACAAAATTATATCGTATCTACTAGGAATAAATAACCACCAACTCAAGTAAATAGTGGTTATGTAAAAAAAAACATAAAAAAAATTTACAAATGAATGTAGGTCATCCACTACAAACGACGACTCAAATTGTAGCAGCAGCTACAGTGCATGTTAATTATATATTTTTTAACAATATTAACAAAGCCTGCTCTCGTCTGGCTCAGGAGGAAATTGGGAACAGGTGAGTTTCCAGGGAATCAGACGAGGCCAGAATTGGAAGTTTGGGCATTGTTTGTCCCCCCCTCTATGTATTCTGGATTTTCCTGTCCAGCCCTCATCTGGTCGTTCTGGAAATTGGGAACAGTTGAATTCCTATAGGCACAGATGAGGGCAGAATTGGAAGTTGTGTAACATGGCTTAGCCAAAAATAAATATATTTGTTTTATATATTTATGTGCACGTGAAAATGCATGTATCAATTATGTTTATAATTGTTTTAAAAAACTACAGTTAACAGGGTGTATAAAAGTATATAATTAATTAGTTAAAGTAACTATAATTAATTAATAAAATTAACTCACTCTTAATTTAATATTCCAGGTCATTTGTTAGCTTCAACTGTGAGATTAATTCTCCATTTACCTACTGGTGTGGAATACAATGATTGAACTTCTCCACTGGAAGCTGTAGGCTCATTAACGTCTTGCAGAAATTAGTTCATCTCAGCTGGGCTAGTATGATGAAGTGAAGTGATCCACTGGAAGCTGTTGGCATGTTGATATGCTGAAGAAACACCTGAAATAAATCTTATTTCTGCTGCGTCTTCCACGCCACCCAAGAGGTTCACAGTTAGGCGCGTTACGGCGAGCTTTGTAAAGTGAGCCCTTCCCCACGATCAAACATTGCCCAAAAGAGGACATTGTCCGATAGTAGGCCTATAAAACACTTCGTGGGGTTTCTATATACCCCACGCGCGGGTGTTGTCCCCCCTGTGTATTGTGTCTTTATTCTAATCCTGCTCTCGTCTGGCTGTGGTGGAAATTGGGAACAGTTGAGTTCCCGTTGAGGCAGACGAGACCAGGATTAGAAGAAGTGTAATTCAGGTTAGCCAAAAATCATGTGGTCACGACTCACGAGTGTTTGTGCTGTGTAGGTGTGTTGTATGTGTGTGATCGTGCGCGCGTGAGGGAAATGGAAAGAGTAAAGGGGGGAATGGAAAGTGTAGGAGGAAAAAATGAAAGTGGTGTTGGGAACGGAAGGAGGAAAAATGAAAGTGTTAAAGAAGGGAAAGGGAAGGGTGAAAAAGTGAAAGTGTAAAGAACGGAACAGGAAGGAGGAAAAAATGAAAAAGGAAACGTGCGCGCACGAGTATGTATATGTTTGTGTATGTGTGAGTGTTCGTGAAATATGTAAATTACGCCCGAAATTGTAACTAAAAATTTAGAAGACCGAGTAAGTGTAGTGTTTCGTGTACAGTGTAACGATCGCGACTAAAAATTCAGCTGATGGTAATTTTGCATTATTAGATGTTTACTTTTTCTTCTTTCTCAAAGACAGTTTTTTCATTGTTACTATTTATTATTTTCAAGTATATTTACATAATATAAAATTTAATTCTGGTTAACGTAAGTACATTATTTTTCAACATAGTTTAAAATAAATTTCACTATATAATTACTTTTATCAACTTTTAGTTTAATTTTTGAATTATAGTTTTTGTAAATATATATTTTTATCATAAAGGTCTTTGAATAGAATGGTGACGTCATGAAAAGTAGCCGACCTTAATGTAAAAGTTTTACATTAGTTAGTTTTAAGTTATTTATCCTGATTTGGTTTTATAAAATACCGAATTTGCTCGCGTACCTTTTTTTTAAAAAAAATCTGATATGAAATTTAATATGGTGCGCGTGATAAACGGGGAACTCCAAAAGGGAGATAGGGTCCAATATATTTAGGTTAGTTTGGTTATGTGAACAATTCGTTGTGTAAACAGATGCGAGTCACATTCTTTGTATTTTATTTGATAATGAATTCGGGAAAACGGTTGTTCAGTTACAGTGAGCGAAAAATAAAGTTGTTAGGGAGACAGAAGTTTATCGGTAATCGTGCGGCAGGTCGGAAGTATGATACTGCTGAGTCGTGTATACGAGATTGGCCCCTAAGAAGAAAGCTAATAAAATAAAAATTTTATTTTTTAATTCCTAATTTGTGTACGTTGCAATCTGTTCAATTTAGAACAATAAGCAACCCCATGACCCAATGAGATGAGGATGATGTGTATGACGTGTAAATGAGGTGTAGTCTTGTACAGACCCAGGCCGACCATTCCTGAGAAGTATGGTTAATTGAACCTCAACCATCCAAGTACATCGGTAACCACTGTCTAGTATTCAAATCCGTATAAAAGTAAGTTAGTAGTATATTTACATAATATAAAATTTAATTCTGGTTAACTTAAGTACATTATTTTTCAACATAGTTTAAAATAAATTTTACTATATAATTACGAGTGTTCGTAAAGATTTCTAGGATTTGAACCGGGAACCTTCGTCTCTGATTTTCGCGACGACTTTACTTCTAAATCAACCCCCGGTGGGTTTATTAATAGATAATACAATTATTGTATTATTTTTTCTTGTTCTATAAACTAAAAGTACCGACTATTTGTTTTTAGGGAATTCGGACGTGTATTGCGTGGTTGCATACCCAATTCCGCTTACGGAGGAGGTAATATAACCTCACATTTCAACGAAATTACAAAACCGGGTTTTTTAATAATCATTCATTTTTTGAACTCACAAATATACTTAAATTTGGTTTTTGTTTAATTTAGTGTTAAATTGAAGGAGGGGGAGTTGATTGTGTTTTTTTATAACATAATAATTAAAAGTGCAATACAGGTATATTTTTCAATTCTCTACTTATAATGACGCACGAAATTTCAGTATCAGAGGGATCAAAGCAAAACACTGTTATAAACGCATTGCAGAGAGAGTTTCGGTAATTAGCCTATAAATTAGGAAAGAAATTCCCATTTTGAGAGGCTCTCTTTGAGGTTTCTTTAGTGTTTAGGTCATCAGCCGAAAGGCTGGTTTGAACCTATAGAGGTTTTACTAAGTAAAACGAGGAGTGAGGTGGTTTACAATTATTGCCTTCCTCACTGAGTGGAAAAGTACGCTTATCAGCATGTCGGGCCTTCTGAAAAGCACATATTTTCCACTCTGCAAATGACACTTTCACTTCATTCACCACAGGGTCTGGCTGTATAATGAAATTCATTACTTTCAGATAACTCTGATTAGTGTCTTTTACACCTCTACCTCTTCTGTTCTTAAACGATTCAGTCATTTAATTGGCTGACCATGTGTTAAGAATCAGAACTATTTATTTTAGCCCTGCAACGAACAGATTGAGTGTAAAAAATTTGACTCTCCACCTGTCTGTTATGGGCAGGTTTCTTTAGTATTAGCCTATAAAATGGGAAAGAAATTTCCTCGTGAACCTCAAACAGGCTTCAAATAACATTGATAGTGTCGTGAGAAAATTAAAAAAATTTTGGTAATGAAATTTGAGCGTCTCAAAATGTTTTTGTTAAATAAGGATATAACCTGGGCCTAATTACCTATAATAATGGATCACTAATCTGAACTAAATTTTGTAACGCATAAGATAGCAATAAGAAGTAATTTTTTCAGTTCCAGAAACGTGGTTGTCTGTACGCTAAGACATTAAGGATTCCTGCTCCAGAAATCTGCCTGAAGATAGAATTGGTTATAAATGAATTTGCAGCTGATTTTACAAAAAGGCATTATTGAATGTAGGCCTACCTGAATGAAATCTGCAGAACTTCTAGAAATATTATTATACAAAAACAAACCTGATTAATCATGGAGTGTTCATTTGCAATTTGTAAAGTGAGTTATAATTATTTACTTTACCTAATTTTTAGAGTTGAAAACAAAGTTATTATTTGGACATTTCGCAACATTGTTTGGTGCCATAAGCGATTGCAAAAGTTATTTTTTAACCCTTATAGTGCCAGAAGAATATTGTGTACCAGCTATTTTTCGCTAGGTATTGCTGAAAAATGCCAGCCTATTTTTTTGCGATTTGTCTATCCATAACTTGGCAATTTTTTTCGTACTATATCTTAATAATTTTTTGTTTGTTTTCTTCATAATGAATTAATCTTATAACATATATTTTACAATTTAAAAAATAAAAAGTTCGTCTACTTAATAACACATTTTTTGTGTAAATTTACTTTTTAATTAAAACAAAAATCACTAAGACAATGTAATTATGGTACAGTGGTTTGAAACCAAAAATCATATTAAGTATTGTAAAATATAAAAATATTGCGATAAAAGTTTTGAAAATTCATTTTTAGTTTCTTTAATCAATATTGCTGCCCATAACAGACAGGTAGTGTCAAATTATTTACACTCAATCTGTTCGTTGCAGGGCTAAAATAAATAGTTCTGTTTCTTATCACATGGTCAGCCAATTAAATGACTGAATCATTTAAGAACAGAAGAGGTAGAGGTGTAAAAGACACTAATCAGAGTTATCTCCTCTGAAAGTTATGAATTTTATTATACAGCCAGACCCTGTGGTGAATGAAGTGAAGGTGTCATTTGCAGAGTGGAAAATAAGTGCTTTTCAGAGGGCCCGGCATGCTGATAAGCGTACTTTTCCACTCAGTGAGGAAGGCAATAATTGTAAACCACCTCACTCCTCGTTTTACTTAGTAAAACCTCTACAGGTTCAAACCAGCCTTTTGGCTGATGACCTAAACAATAATCAATATGAAGTTATTCAAACAATATTAATCATGTTAATTAATTACACTCGTAACAAAATCTACATTTCTTTCTGGATATTATGTGTTATTTATAACAATTGAGCGAAAAATAAAAATTCGATCAATTTTTTAGTCTATGTGCTAATAAAGGACGCCGACATTTTTGGTTGAACTGCTGACACTGTAAAGGTTAATAAATCTAGGAAATGTGCAGAGTAAATATTTAGCTATTTTATTTTAATGTAGGAGATTTGTGGCTGTAATTATAGGTGATTCAAAAAGAGCGCCGGTTTTTTTAAACGGCTGATAAATTTTTGTTTATCGGTTGGCAACATTGTTAGACCTCATTTCTATTTCGGAGAACATTCCGATTGACGATTCAGTTGTAGTTTCTCTTGTTCGCAGTGTAATACTCTCGCAGTCTCTGTCTAACCATGGAGAAGTTTACTATTGCGCAACGAGTGTTAATCGTCAAAACATTTTACCAGAGTGGAGAGAGTTATGCCGCTACTGTCAGGCGACTTCGCAGTACTCTAGGACGTAATGAAGCACCGAATGATTCAACAGTTCGCAGGCTCATGAAAAAGTTTTTTGAGACGGGTTCAACAGTCGACCTTAAAAGTTCTGGACGTTGTCGTTCTGGCCGAACTGAGCAGAACGTTGCGTTGGTTCGTGACAGTGTGGCTGTTAGCCCAGCAAAATCAATACGTCGCCGTTCTCAACAATTGGGTTTACGATGTTCTTCTGTACGGAGAATTCTTCGGTGCGATCTCCAATATCACCCGTATAAAATTCAGTTGACGCAACATTTGAAAGTGGCAGACCACCAGAAGAGACGACAGTTTGTTGACTGGGTATTGAGAAAACGGCAGGATGATGACACCTTCGCAAACAAAATCATTTTCAGTGATGAGGAGCACTTCCACTTAAACGATTTTGTTAATAAACAGAACTGCCGTATGTGGGGTTTAGAAAACCCCACATACGGAAACTTGTCCCACATAGTTGAAACTTGTCGTGCAGTAATATCCAATTTCATGGACAGAGTTGATGCGTGCCAGCGCAGTAGAGGAGGACACATGCATGACATCATTTTTCATACATAAAATCGGAAGGTAAGATGAACTTGTTGATGTATTTATTTTCAGTTTTTCAATAAAATAAATCTCTTAATTTGATATATCAAAACCGGCGCTCTTTTTGAATCACCCTATATAATAATATTGTTGCCGATCCCATGGTCCAGTGGTAAACATGCTATGCTTACAAATCAGTGGTCCCGGGTTCGATTTAATCTTTGGGTAGGGTCTGGAAAAATGATTACATGTTAAAATTCATCCACCATTCCTTATGGCTCATAACCAAAAAGACTTTTCATTATAATTTTATGTACATTTAAACTCTTTTTAGACAAGTCCAAAACATGATAACGTTCCAGGCGGGTAACTTCTTCTGCGTTGTTTAGAAGATTTATGGCTAATTTGTTTTCGTGACTTTCAAGTCTAGCCTGATATTTTCTATTGAAACTCCTGACCTTTACATCAGGAAGAAGGTTGCAAAAATGTTGTATTTCTGCATTCCTTGCAAACCATGGTGCCCTTGTTATAGCCTGAAGAACCTTTAAGTTACCTCTATGTTACTTCTGCTGGTAGTTCCCCAAAGTTGAACGCTGTACAACCAAACTGGTTTAAGTTAACATAACCAAAAAGTTGTAAGGAATTATTATTTGAATTTCAAACTGATTTCAACAATCTTTCTCAGTTTTTTTTTGCATCCAGGAGACTCCAAAGGGAGTATAGGACATGTCAAGATAAAACTGATAAACTGAAAGTTTATTACCAATGATAAATTCATCACTTACCACCAAAAAATTGTTTTTGCTACTGCTTACTTCAGTAATTCAATGGGGTTCATTGAATTGAATATCACACAAAATAAAAAATTCAAACACAATGATAAATTCATCGCTTACCAATAATTTTTTCCTGCTACTGCTTAACTCAACTTAGGCTTGTCATGAACCTCTTTGTATCAAATAGTACACAATATTTGTTTAATTAGAAGTTAAATACTTTTCAACAAATACTATATATTGTTTTAGCTTTTTTTTTAAATGACTTAAATTGTCACAACTTTTTAACCCTTTTTTACCCATTGAGGCATAGAAGTCACATTGGAGTGAAATAGCAGACATAAAAACTTTAATTGTTAGAGACTACTTTTGATTAAAGAGCGCTGGATGTGAATTGTAATAATTTTCTGTACCCTAGCCAGGAATCAAACCTGACACCTCCGCTTTGCAGTGTAAGACTGGATGTGAATTGTAATAATTTTCTGTACCCTAGCCAGGAATCAAACCTGACACCTCCGCTTTGCAGTGTAAGATGCTGACCACTACGCCACGGACGCGACCATTAGTTTCTTTTTAAAGTTAGTCTTCTTCTTCTTCTTCTTCACTTCAAGGATTAGGCATGTCTGCCCGTTCCGGAAACCATCTTCTTCTTGGACGTCCCACACTTCTTTTTCCCTTGGGTCTGTAGTACCTAGCCAAGCGAGGAAACCGCTGATCCCCCATGCACTCCAAATGAATGCACCAATTACTCCTGTAGGCTCTCATCTTATCTTCCAAGCTGTATATACCTAACTCCTGTCGTATATCCTCACTTCTCAACCTATCCTCTAATGTGCACCCCTTTGTAGCCCTGAGAAATCTCATCTCCGCAGCTCTCAAACTACTCTGTTGTCGCCTAGTAAGCGCCCAGGTCTCACACCCATACAACACCACTGGAACTACCATTGTCTTATAGAACTTCATTCTTGTTTCCTTCCTTGTCTTATTCTTTAAAGTTCTGTGGATTGTCCCGCAAATATGCTTAAATTTGTTGACTTTATTCTCCACATCAGAACTACCTATGGGAGAAACCTTGTACCCCAAATAATTAAAGGAAGAAACTTGTTCCAGAATGCTCCCATTCAGCTCTATCAAAGTTTAAAGTTAGTTTTAGTCTTAAATATTCGCGTTCATTTACTAAAATAAAGTAGCATTTCTTTGAGTATGTTGAATGTACGTAGAAAGTATATTTTTTAGGCTGTATACTATATTGATTTTGTCCATTTTACCAATATTTTTGAATTTTAACCTTTTTTACTTTCTCTTGCCTATATGAATATATAGGAAGGAAAGTATTGTTTTCATGTCGATTTTTCGAAATCGAGTTTTCACCGGATCTATACGTTTTCAGACCCCCTGAACCCAAAAAAACATGTTTTTAGCGATTGGTCTGTGTGTGTGTGTGTGTGTGTGTGTGGGTGAACATCTCAAGAACGGAACATCGTACGAACTTGAAACTTGAAACTTAAGTTACATATCACTACCGGACCCGACACGAACATTTTCATCAAAATCGGTCAACCGGAAGTAGTAGTTTATTCGTATAATTTTTCACTTTTTTGCGATTTTCTCAAAAACTAGTCCTACGATTTTTTTTAAAATCAACTGGTTTACTACATTTTTTATGCTCTACAATATAGGGTAGGCGCCATGTTTGCTGAAATTCTGCTTGAGGCTGTTTTTACGTAAAAACATTTTCTTTTTAAGATTGCGGCTTTAATATGCATTTTAGCGCAAAACGTTATATAATAAAAGTTGTAGAGAATGTAAAATTCTACAACTTTTATTTCAAACAATTTTTTGTATAACGCTTAGTTTAGCGGTAATTTGCGATTTTCTGTTTTTTTTTCTCACGAAAACGTGAGAAAAATCGATTTTTTTAACATTTCGGTCTTAGTATGCATTTTACGACAAAAGTGTATATAATTAAATTTATAGAAAATTAAAAGATCTACAACTTTTGTTTAGAGCATTTTTCTCTACAGAGCCTAGTTTAGCGTGAAAGCGTGATTTTCCGTATTTTTAAGCCAAACTGAGTTCGATTGTCATTTTGCGTCATTCACTCATGATTAAAATAAGGTTATGTTTTTGAGGTTAGTTTTTGTTTATTTCTAATATTTTATTAATAATGTTAGGTTCATTATTAATTATTTGCATTGGCAAGAGAAAGTTGTGTGAGTGTTTCACACCAGATTTTTTAAGTCTTAAATAATGCTTTGCTACAAATCTAAGCAAGAGAATTTTGTTTAGGAAGCCTGCACATGATTTTTACTTATTCATATTGTTGGGAACTTAGATACCATCAAGCCATATGTGTCACACTTTTTTGTCACGCCATCAATAAAGTGTATGAAACAATGTACACATATTTGTTTGTGTAAAGTTAAAAAATTTTGGATTGAAAGGGTTAAACCTTGTGGCAATTTATTGATGTATTGACTTGAGTTAGGTAATCAAAATGATTCTGCCCTTAGCAGACACTATACACCTGTATAGTGTTAAATTATTTGGATTCGAACTGCGAGTTGGGGGGGGGGGCTACAAAATAGTTCTGTCTCTTATCACATAATCAGTTAATTATATAAGACAGATTTAGATCATGATAAATTTAATCCGGCAATTTGTTTTAATGCAAATACCCCAGATGATATTTTACAATAAACTTGATCAGTATAGAAATCCTAAAATAAATATCCGTGTTTAACTCATTTTTAGTTTCATCAGTTATCTTTTGGAATTGTATCGGTTTTTTCGATTTTCTTAGTTGAAAAGTTTTGTAATCTGTGTTTTGTTAACATGCATGATTGTGAATGCGTTGAGTTTTTGAAACATAAAAGCGGTCAACATTAAAAAGTAGAAAAAATTGTTTTGTTAAATGTAATGGTTAAAATAATTAATTAAGGAATCTTTATGAAACTACAGTAAAACCTCCTTAATCCGGCATTCTATAGTCCGGAATTGTCTATAATCCGGCATTAACAGCAATAGACAAAAATTATAGAATTGCCTTCACAATGAACATTGTAAAGTGAGCAACCTGACAGCTACCGCGAACACTCAAGAGCCACAAAGCGTCACGCTCTGAGTTTGTAAACTCAGTACGCTTTTTTACACGTTTGTAAAATTTGCTGAGTCAAATAAACAATACAGTATGGCCGAATTTATGAACTTGCATATAATAAAAAATAATTTTTTAAATAAAAAAAATACTAGTCGTATAAAGCAAGTAGATATTAGATTAGATCTTTTTTCCAGCCATCTACCAGTGCTGTTGCTAAAAACCACGACAGTACAGTACAGTACTGTACTGTATTTCATACTGTATTCAAATTTATTTCATCATGTACTGTACTTAAAAAATGCATTTTAATATTTCTCCTGTACTTATATATTGATTTATATTGTTTAAATAACCCATGTTTAAATAATAAATACATACAGTAAAAGTTTCTTGGGCAAATTGTGTTATTTTTTTTTATACGACTCCTTTATTTTTATTAATAATATCCATAGTCCGGAATTTCCTTTAATCCGGCAAGCTTCGAGTCCCAAACGTGCCAGATTAAAGAGGTTCTACTGTATAATAATTACAAGCAATCTGAACGATATAATTGAAAACGCTTAAAGGATAATGTTTATTTTAGTTGGATGTAGATATTTGTATGATGGAACGTAGTACAAGATAATTGTCAGGTGAAGAGGAAGGTACGCGCCGCCAACTAGTGTAAAACTTTCGTTTACAACCTATAGGTGCTTGCCTCGTGCGGAGTATTCTTACAGTAGATGGACTATACATAAATGCATTGTTGTTGTTTATAGGCTACTATTTTTCAAAGCTAATGAGCTCTGAACATATCCATTGCCCCCTACCCAATCACTTGCCAATACTTACTCTTGTAGCTCTGTAAAATATTTCGTCAGCCATTTTTTACTTTCTCTTGCCTATATGAATATACAGGGTGATTCATGAAGTTCTCCCCCCACTTCTACAGCACATTGTACTAGTAAAAATAATGAAAAAATGTTATATAAACATAGGTCCGAAAACGCTTCGTTAGCGAGTTACAGCTAGCGAAAGATTTCGCCTGAATTCCTGGGCAAAGAGTAAAATAAAGCCATACTGAACTTTTGGAAAGGTTAATTAAGTAAGAAATGTCGTGGATTCTTATGTAATTTTACCTGATAAAGCTAATAAAATAGGTTTCAGAACTGTACCTGTAGTAGTTTTTGAGGGATTCACGGTTAAATGCAAAAAATTGGGGCACGAAACAATGTTTTTTTAAGTTTCATGTACAATAACTTTGTTAAATTGGTAATAAATACATAAAATCAACAAACATTAATTGTAGAGAATTTAATTCTGAGAAAATTGATATAATCAAAGTCTAAAATAAAACAGAAATAAGTATCAAAAAATCGATTTTATTCAGTATAATACATTACTAGTTTTAAGCAAAATTAATCAGGTTGGGCCAACCGTACGCACCTTTTTATAATAGATGTTCGAAAATGAGGCCATCATTATCAATACATTTTGCAGCACGTTTGTGTATTGCTTTTGTTGCGTTTCTTAATTTTTCAGGGCTTCCCTGTATCTGCACAGCCGAATCCATAATACGGGCAATTAATTCATCACGAGAATTCACTTTTGTCTTGTATACAATGTCTTTCATCCATCCCCAGATGCAATAATCCAATGGAGTTAGATCTGGGGATCTTGGTGGCCAAGGGTGAGGCCCTCCACGACCAATCCAGTGTCCAGGAAATTGATGATTTAAATAAGCAGAAACGGCACGTGAAAAGTGGGGAGGTGCTCCGTCATGCTGGAAGTACAAATTTTGTCTGAGACGTAAAGGAACATTCTCTAACAGCTGCGGCAACTCTTCTTGAAGGAAATGCAAATACAACTCAGCATTTAGGCGTCCAGGTAATATGAAAGGTCCAATCAGCCGATTGTGCAAAAGGCCACACCAGACATTGACGCTAAATCGGTGTTGAAAGTTCTGTTCCACTACCTCATGTGGATTTTCTTCTGCCCATGAGTGTTCATTGTGCAAGTTATTGACACCATCCCGAGTGAATTGTGCCTCATCCGTAAACAAAATACGCTTGTAGAGTTGATTATTAATATTCAAAAAGTTGCAAAACTCCAAGCGAAGCGGACCATCCCCTGGCTGTAGATGTTGAACCTTTTGTTTATGAAACGGATAAAATTTGTTTCGATTTAGCGATGTATTATACTGAATAAAATCGATTTTTTGATACTTATTTCTGTTTTATTTTAGACTTTGATTATATCAATTTTCTCAGAATTAAATTCTCTACAATTAATGTTTGTTGATTTTATGTATTTATTACCAATTTAACAAAGTTATTGTACATGAAACTTAAAAAAACATTGTTTCGTGCCCCAATTTTTTGCATTTAACAGTGAATCCCTCAAAAACTACTACAGGTACAGTTCTGAAACCTATTTTATTAGCTTTATCAGGTAAAATTACATAAGAATCCACGACATTTCTTACTTAATTAACCTTTCCAAAAGTTCAGTATGGCTTTATTTTACTCTTTGCCCAGGAATTCAGGCGAAATCTTTCGCTAGCTGTAACTCGCTAACGAAGCGTTTTCGGACCTATGTTTATATAACATTTTTTCATTATTTTTACTAGTACAATGTGCTGTAGAAGTGGGGGGAGAACTTCATGAATCACCCTGTATAGGAAGGAAAGTATTGTTTTCATGTCGATTTTTCGAAATCGAGTTTTCACCGGATCTATACGTTTTCAGACCCCCTGAACCCAAAAAACATGTTTTTAGCGATTGGTCTGTGTGTGTGTGTGCGCGTGCGTGTGTGTGTGTGTGTGTGTGCGCGCGCGTGTGTGTGTGTGTGAACAGAATATCTCAAGAACGGAACATCGTACGAACTTGAAACTTGAAACTTAAGTTACATATCACTACCGGACCCGACACGAACATTTTCATCAAAATCGGTCAACCGGAAGTAGTAGTTTATTCGTATAATTTTTCACTTTTTTGCGATTTTCTCAAAAACTAGTCCTACGATTTTTTTTAAAATCGCCTGGTTTACTCAATTTTTTATTCTCTACAATATAGGGTAGGCGCCATGTTTGCTGAAATTCTGCGTGAGGCTGTTTTTACGTAAAAACATTTTCTTTTTAAGATTGCGGCTTTAATATGCATTTTATCGCAAAACGTTATATAATAAAAGTTGTAGAAAATTTAAAAACCTACAAAAAAACAATTTTTTTAACATTTCGGCCTTAGTATGCATTTTACGACAAAAGTGTATATAATTAAATTTATAGAAAATTAAAAGATCTACAACTTTTTTTTACAGCATTTTTCTCTACAGAGCCTAGTTTAGAGAGAAAGAGTGATTTTCCGTATTTCTAAGCCAAACTGAGGTTGATTTTCATTTTCCGTCTTTCACTCATGATTAAAATTAGGTTATGTTTATTTCTAATGTTTTATTACTAATGTTAGGTTTATTGTTAATTATTTGCATTGGCAAGAGAAAGTTGTGTGAGTGTTTCACACCAGATTTTTTGTTCTTCCAATAACAATTATAAATATCTATAAACATACAATCAGCTGATTATATTATAAAGTATTGCATGTTAATGCGCTCTTAACCCACCGGGTTGGTCCAGAGCAGGGTTTCTCAACCTTTCAGGCTCTGTGCCTCCCTAGTAGACTGACTTTTCGTCACGCCTCCCCTGTACTATTGCAGGTAATACAATTAAATACTGCCCATAACAGACAGGTGGAGTGTCAAATTATTTACACTCAATCTGTTAGTTGCAGGGCTAAAATAAATAGTTCTGTTTCTTATCACATGGTCAGTCAATTAAATGACTGAATCATTTGAGAAGAGAAGAGGTAGAGGTGTAAAAGACACTAATCAGAGTTATCTTCTCTGAAAGTAATGAATTTCATTGTACAGCCAGACCCTGTGGTGAATGAAGTGAAGGTGTCATTTACAGAGTGGAAAATATGTGCTTTTCAGAGGGCCCGGCATGCTGATAAGCGTACTTTTCCACTCAGTGAGTTGTGGCAATGGTAAACCACCTCACTCCTCGTTTTACTTAGTAAAACCTCCAGAGGTTCAAACCAGCCTTTCGGCTGTTGACCTAAACAACAACACAATTAAATATTTGATAACTTTTTACAAAATGTTAAATACTACCTTCAATACATTTTTGAACATATAGTCAAATCACAGAAGCAAAAAACTTAAAATATAATTGTTTACGAAATCTTCAAACTCTAACATTGAGTGTTGTACAATAAAATAATGGTGTTTGAAATACAAAGGCAGGAACTAACCTGTGTTAATCATAGCTTTTTCTCTATTCTAATACGACGACGCCTCCCTTGAAAATCTTCAACGCCCCCCTAGGGGGGCATGCCCCCCAGGTTGAGAACCCCTGGTCTAGAGGTAAAGTCGTCACCAAAATCAGCTGTTTAACAGCTGATTTTGACCTGAGTCTGTAAAAGCCTACACTTTATTTACAAGTCATACATAAAATCATCCTCATCTGATTGGGTCATGGGGTTGCTTATTGTTCAGTATTGAACAGATTGCAACGTACACACATCAGGGATTAAAAAAAAAAATCTGGTGTGAAACACTCACACAACTTTCTCTTGCCAGTGAAAATAATTAACAATAAACCTAACATTAGTAATAAAACATAAGAAATAAACAAAAAACTAACCTCAAAAAATATAACCTAATTTTAATCATGAGTGAAAGACGCAAAATGAAAATCAACCTCATTTTGGCTTAGAAATACGGAAAATCACTCTTTCTCTCTAAACTAGGCTCTGTAGAGAAAAATGCTCTAAATAAAAGTTGTAGATCTTTTAATTTTCTATAAATTTAATTATATACACTTTTGTCGTAAAATGCATACTAAGGCCGAAATGTTTAAAAAATCAATTTTTCTCACGTTTTCGTGAGAAAAAAACAGAAAATTGCTTATTACCGCTAAACTAAGCGTTATACAAAAAAATGTTTGAAATAAAAGTTGTAGAATTTTAAATTCTCTACAACTTTTGTTATATAACGTTTTGCGCTAAAATGCATATTAAAGCTGCAATCTTAAAAAGAAAATGTTTTTACGTAAAAACAGCCTCACGCAGAATTTCAGCAAACATGGCGCCTACCCTATCTTGTAGAGCATAAAAAATGTAGTAAACCAGGCGATTTTTAAAAAAATCGTAGGACCAGTTTTTGAGAAATTCGCAAAAAAGTGAAAAATTATACGAATAAACTACTACTTCCGGTTGACCGATTTTGATGAAAATGTTCGTGTCGGGTCCGGTAGTGGTATGTAACTTAAGTTTTAAGTTTCAAGTTCGTACGATGTTCCGTTCTTGAGATATTCTGTTCACACACACACACACACACACACACACACACACACAGACCAATCGCTAAAAACATGTTTGTGTGGGTTCAGGGGGTCTGAAAACGTATAGATCCGGTGAAAACTCGATTTCTTAAAATCGACATGAAAACAATACTTTCCTTCCTATATATTCATATAGGCAAGAGAAAGTAAAAAATGTGCTCTATAATCGATGTGCTGCAAGACGAGAGTGAACTATTGCAGCTCTTATATGCATGCGCGCGTAAATGTCGTCACGTACAATCTGACAACGGTGGAAAACATTCTGATTGGTCTAAACACGTCTAACAACATAGCTCATCAACCGTGAAAAGCACAGTAGGTCATCAGCCAAATGCTGGTTTGAACCTCTACAAGTTTTACTAAGTAAAATGAGGAGTCAGGTGGTTTACAATCGCATTCCTCTCACAGAGTTAAAAAATATGCTTATCAGCATGCCAGGCTCTCTGAAAAGCATCTACTTTCCCACCCTGCAAATGACACCTTCACTTCATTCACCACAGGGTATGAAACATGCTAGCATATACCGTATTTTACAAACAAGACGCACTTTTTTCCGTAGGAATATGACCTAAAAATTACCATGCGTCTTATGGTCCGAATGCTAGCTATATTTTCAGGGTAGATGCTTTCTATAATAATATTTATTTAATACTACCCCCTACTCTACTTAAACACGTTCAATAACTAGGGATTTCAAAACAAAACATACAATGATGTAGGATGTACTATAGTTTTTAAACTATTTCATATAATGAATTAATACAATAATTTCACTAACCTTCTTTTTAAACTGCGTCACCTTTATTTCAATTTTCACTTACACGTGTTTCGGTGGATCCACCATCATCAGAGTAAATAACATATAATTGAAACTAAAAACATTATTTATTAAAAATCTATAGAAGATGATACATCTTCAGTCACTTGTATAAAAGTTTATACAGTTTTATACAAGTGACTGAAGATGTGTCATCTTCTATAGATTTTTAATAAATAATGTTTTTAGTTTCAATTATATGTTATTTACTCTGATGATGGTGGATCCACCGAAACACGTGTAAGTGAAAATTAAAATAAAGGTGACGCAGTTTAAAAAGAAGGTTAGTGAAATTATTGTATTAATTCATTATATGAAATAGAAATATTTAAAACTGCAGGATGCATTATAAAGATTTATTTTTGAATGGAGTTTTTAAACTGTATCGTCTTGAAGATTCTAAGCATACACAGTAGTTTCTGTATCGATATTACTTACGATAAATATCATAGAATTTTAAAATGTGAAGCATGTTTCGCACTCTTTTGCTTTTAAATTAAAAGTGGTTTAATATGCAAAATATAATGATAGTAGAAAGATAGTAGTAATTTACGTACTTACAGTTTCCTATATCCATGTTTTTTTTTGTAAATTTATGACTATGAAATAATTATAATATTGTATCTTTTGTACTTGCTGTTTTTCAATAAAAGAAATTACATTTATCTGTTATAAAAAACTAAATAAAATCAAAATAATTTTTAGATAATTTATGCCTTGAAAAACAAGGGTGCGTCTTATCGTCCGAAAAATACGGTAATTAATATTTAATTAAGGTAAATATGTTTGTAAAAGTATTTTTTAAGCTAAATTTTCTTGAGTGGCAGTTCTTTTGTAACAATTATTTTTTGTTTTACAGCCCAGATCATCATAGAAAGTACTTGAACCTGTTATATGCACCGTTATTTCAAGAGAATAAAGTAAAAGTTAATTGAATAGTAATTAATCTTCAGTGGTGTTTTTTTTTAAATTAATAAAATTTGTTCTGCTTGAATTAATATTTTTATTTTACTTTTATGGTGCCTAATCACCTAATCTGCCCAGAACAGACAGGTGGAGTGTCAAATTATTTACACTCAATCTGTTCGTTGCAGGGCTAAAATAAATAGTTATGTTTCTTATCACATGGTCAGCCAATTAAATGACTGAATCATTTAAGAACTGAAGAGGTAGAGGTGTAAAAGACACTAATCAGAGTTATCTCTTCTGAAAGTAATGAATTTCATTATACAGCCAGACCCTGTGGTGAATGAAGTGAAGGTGTCATTTACAGAGTGGAAAATATGTGCATTTCAGAGGGCCCGGCATGCTGATAAGCGTACTTTTCCATACTCAGTGCTGCTCAGTGAGTTGTGGCAATGGTAAACCATCTCACTCACTTCTCATTTTACTTAGTAAAACCTCTACAGGTTCAAACCAGCCTACAGGCTGATCACTTAAACAACAACAATCACCTAATATCCCTCTACAAAAACTTGATTTTCCATAATGAACCATAAGTTTACCATTTACCATTTACCATAAGTAAATCTACAATTTTTTTAGTTTCTTCAGAAAATTCTTCTCTGTTCATCTTATTTAATAATCTGAGCAAGATGATGAATCGTAAAATGTACAAATTCTGAAACTGTGAGGGCCTCCCACATGGTGCGATAATACAGGGTCCGGCAGATTAATCTGACGATTTTGTATTCATCGGTATGTTGGCAACACTGTGAATAGGAAGTTGGTACAGTTGTTACGGGGGTAGCGCTAATACTACCATTTTAGCTGCCATCATGAGTTGGTCGTGTGAGCACCCGTGCTTTTGTGATTGAAGTGTATTTCAAAAACAATGATTCTGTTATTGCTACGCAGCGTTTATTTTGTAGACATTTTAATTTAAACCGAAACGCGTCTGTTCCAAGTAGGAATACGATATTACTGTGGGTGAAAAACTTTCATTTAACATTGTCTGCTTTGAAACTGAAACCAACAGGACGAAAGCGTTGTGAGAGAACTCCTGAAAACATTGACGCTGTTAGGTTATCTGTGTCGCAGTCTCCACGGTGTTCCGTAGTGAAGCATGCTGCCGCACTATGAATGTCTGACCGAAGTGTGAGAAGAATCCTTCATGATGACCTTCAGTTCCATTTGTACAAGATGATGTTCGTACAACAACAACTTACTGAAAATGACTACGCATCTCGCAAAACAGCTAGTGAGCTAATTCTCGAAAATTTGTAAGGTTGAATGAGTGCGTGAGGAACAATGGGAAACATTTGGATGACAAAATTTTCAAATGAAATATTCAAGTGAACTATTGAAATGCTGTAAGTAAAATTGTATAATTTGAAAAAATTTGACCCATTAAATTTTGTTGTACTATGAATTGTGCTTTTTTTACTGACTCTCCAAAATCGTCAGATTAATCTGCCAGACCCTGTACTTTAGAAAAGACTGCAATCCACACACGTGGGGGGGGGGCGGATTGTTGTTATTGAAAATTTTATTTTCCATCTGTGTTGTGCCATGTTTACTATCAATCCTGTTATATTTTATTTAACAAATCCTATCAGTTAATTATTACGGTGATAACCACTATTTATGTCCACAAAATACTGTAGCCTGCATACTTTCCAGTACAAACCAGTCACAATTTCAAATTTAATGAAAACAAAATTACAATTTTATTTCTGCTCCTAACAATTAATTGATTAGGCCACTAAATAATATTCAATGACAATCACAGTTCAAAGTCTAAAAAATAAATACTAATGTCTCCAATCCTTAGCCAAAGAAAAAAAAATTATTTTTACAAAATAAACAAGAAACTACAGTCCAGCCTCTCTTAGTTTGCTCCTAATGTAAACAAACTCACTGAGAATGCGCATTATATCAAAATGTGTACACGCTGATTAAAAAGTAACAACAAAATACTTTCAAACGTATTTAAATACAAAATACGAGGGTAGGCTGATAAGTAATGCACACATGCTTGTAGAAGACGAACAAAAAGAAATAGCAAGATGGGGTAAATAACAAATTAAAGTACAAATCTTAACCTACCAAATTATCTATTTATTTTTCAATATAGTCACCGTTAAGCATTACACATTTCTCCCAACGTTTAACAAGTTTTTTCATTCCGTCACTGAAAAATTCTTCCGACTTTCCTCGAACCCAGGACGCAATAGCTGCCTTCACCTCATTGTCCGAGCTGTAATGATTACCCTTAAGGTCTCTCTTCAGTAGAGGAAAAAAATAAAAATCGCAAGGCGCAAGGTCGGGAGAATACGGAGGGTGTAAAATTGGTTGAAACTTCAGGTTTCTCAGAGCCTCTCCAGTTGCACGCGAAGTGTGTGGACGAGCATTGTCGTGTTGCAAAATTATTGGCGCCAGGTTGCCTCTAACACGACAAACTCGACGTCGGAGGTGTTTCAGAGTCTGTATATACTGAGCAGAATTTACCGTTGCCCCTCGTTCCAGATAATCAGTCACATAAACTCGGCGAGCATCCCAAAACACAGTCAAAAGAATTTTTTTTGCGGACGGTTGTGTTTTGAACTTTTTCACAACAGGAGAATGTGGATGACGATATTCAGCGCTCTGCCTTTTTTCTTCGGGATCGTAATGATGAACCCATGACTCGTCCCCCGTCACAATATTCAAAAGAAAGTCGTCTCCTTCGTCACGGTAGCGCTTCAAAAGTTGTTCAATTCGCGTTGTTTAATTCTCGTTGACATAGCACCAGAACACGACGCCATACTTCCACTACTCAAAACAAACTGAATGAAAGCAACGCCTTCAAACTGCGCAGACTTGTAGAGGAGAAATAGTACTTCCACATGCCACCAGGCGCGCTACTGAAGTTTATTTAGTTGTCTTCTACAAGCATGTGTGCATTACTTATCAGCCTACCCTCGTACTTTTAAGAGTATTTTTGTAAATGAAATTTTTAGGCCTACATCATATCATGACTGATGTATTTAGTACTGTAAGTACTTACAATTTAAAAAATAGTTAACTTAATAGGAATGCGACATCCGTAAAGTTGTAGACTCTAGCGTGCACCCTGTTGTAATAGGTGGCTTTTGTTTGTTGACAGTAGGAGCAAACTAAGAACAGACGGCTCAACTGTACAGCGCTATCACCATACTGTTCATATTGTCGTATTCACCAAATTCTCCCACACAACTTGATACCACATTTATTTTCACTTTTACTTTTATTCCAACAGAATTTACACAAAAGACAAGAGCACAACTTTACAACTAATTCAACAACGTTATCTTCCCCCTCCAACCCTTGTGCCATGTTATTTGAATCACAAGTTTGCCTTTGTTTGCAACGAGGGCTAAAGGGAGACAAGCATCAGTGCACATGCGCAACTGCGTTAATTTCACTACAACCAACACAACAACTTATGCTCTGTATATACTATACCCAGAGCATTATTTAAAGAGAGTGAATTGTTAAAAATTCAATTGCAATTTAACATAACTTTACTGAAAATAATGAAATATGAAAACCCTAAAAATACAATAACATTTTGAAATTACCTTAAAACTAGTATTACTCACGATAATAAGCTTGCATCGACAGAACTCAAGGACTAACTATTCTATCACTACAAATGTCAGAGTGCAGTAATTCAGTTTACTGCTGATGACCAAAAATGATACTAAATATAGCTTAGGCCTAGTATTATGGCTTATTTAGAATGAATATTTATTATTTAGGATAATTATTAAGAAATCAATAAATAATAGAATGGGATGTTCATAGAACGACATAGTTGTAAACAATAAATCAATGTAAGAGTAAAACTACAACATGATGTGATGGTTAGAGCTGTCGGTTATGATGTATTTAGAAAAGCACATATAGTAGCACTTCCTGCCCATAACAGACAGGTGGAGTATCAAATTATTTACACTTGATCTGTTAGTTGCAGGGCTAAAATAAATAGTTGTGTTTCTTATCACATGGTCAGCCAATTTTAATGACTGAATCATTTAAGAACAGAAGAGGTAGAGGTGTAAAAGACACTAATCAGAGTTATCTTATCTGAAAGTAATGAATTTCATTATACAGCCAGACCCTGTGGTGAATGAAGTGAAGGTGTCATTTGCAGAGTGGAAAATATGTGCTTTTCAGAGGGCTCGGCATGCTGATAAGTGTACTTTTCCACTCAGTGAGTAAGGGGAAATGGTAAACCACCTCACTCCTCGCTTTACTTAGTAAAACCTCTAGAGGTTCAAACCAGCCTTTTGGCTGATGACCTAAACAACACAGTAGCACTTCCACTCCACGCATAGTCTAATTTTACTCTTGCTGACGATCGTCAACTTATATTGCGTTACTAGTACAAAGTTGAAATGTGGAACGGGGAGTTGAAATGTGGAACGGGGAGTTGAAATGTGGAATGGGGAGTTGAAATGTGGAAATTTGGATTGAAAAATAAAATAGTATCAATTTTTACTTTCTCATACCTATATGAATATTTAGGAAGGAAAGTATTGTTTTCATGTCGATTTTTCGAAATCGAGTTTTCACTGGATCTATACGTTTTCAGACCCCCTGAACCCAAAAAACATGTTTTTAGCGATTGGTCTGTGTATACAAAATATCTCAAGAACGGAACATCGTACGAACTTGAAACTTGAAACTTATGTTACATACCCTTACTGGACCCGACACGAACATTTTCATCAAAATCGGTCAACCGGAAAGAGTAGTTTATTCGTATAATTTTTCACTTTTTTGCGATTTTCTCGAAAACTGGTCCCACGATTTTTTTAAAAATCGCCTCATTTACTCAATTTTTTTTCTCTACAAGATAGGGTAGGCGCCATGTTTGCTGAAATTCTTGCTGAGGCTGTTTTCACGTGAAAAATTGTTTTCTTAAGATTACGGCTTTAATATGTATTATAGCGCAAAAAATTTATATAATAAAAAATTAGAGAATTTGAAGTCATTCAACTTTTATTTCAAACATTTTTTTGTATAACGCTTAGTTTAGCGGTAATTAGCGATTTTCTGTTTTTTCTCACGAAAACGTGTGAAAAATCGATTTTTTAAAGATTTCGGCCTTAGTATTCATTTTATGACAAAAGTGTTTATAATCAAATTTATAGAAAATTAAAAGATCTACAACTTTTATCTCTTTAAGCCAAACTGAGGTTGATTTTCATTTTGCGTCTTTCCTATATGATTAAAAAAATTAGGTTATGTTTATTGAGGTTATTTTTTTGTTTATTTCTAATATTTTATTACTATTGTTAGGTTTATTGTTAATTATTTGCATCAGCAAGAGAAAGTCGTGTAAGTGTTTCACACCAGATTTTTATGTTTTGATTTCAAAATGTGGTCTGAAATTCCCTCTTTCCAATGCCGTATAAATCACATTTCATGGCAGCTATAAAATTTGTTACTAATTTTTCATAACTTGTCTTGATGTCTGTATTTTTTGTAGCATGTTAAGGCCTACCGTACAATTTTATCCTTTATCATTCAATTTTTTTATTATTATTTCTGATTTTTGTTGGTAATAAATCAGCTGATTACCTAACCTGTGTTTCTTTTCTACAGTTTGTGCTGATTGCTGTGCGCTTAATCTTTTAGTTCTAAAAGTTTTTTATAGTGTATAAATTTCCTTATCGTTTTCGTGTTTTTCTCATTTTGCCATTTTTCTCAAAAAAATACTCAAGATAAAGGAATGAAATTTTCAGGGTATGTTTTATCTAACTCGGTTCTTAATTTTTTTGAGTGCGTAGTTTTGCAAAATTTCTAATACATGAGGAAAAAAAAGAATTGTGTTAAAAATGAACTACTTTTATTTTAAAAATCATAGAAAATTCACTTTTCCATGAAAATTTAAAATAAAACGCTCAATAATTGTAGCAAATTATGAACGTTAATTTTATTTACAAACCAGCTCTCTATCTTCAGTAGTTCATACGAACAAGGTACAAACGTTTGGGTACTCGAAACGAAAGAAAAATTAAAAATTTTTACATTTCCAGGTTTTTGCAAGTAATTAAAATTTAGAGTTTTCTGCATCCAACGATATAGGTATAATTTATTGGGGGTTTTTTAGTTTTTTTTTAAATTAAAAATATGTTGAATCCTTACGTTATTTTTTAAACGTTACCCATTTGCATAACATCTCTATCTTTCTTTAATGATAACAGATAAATTCATGATTTTTTATTTTCTGCTTTATTTTTTGTTTTAAAACTTTAAGTTAGCGCCAGACCAACTAACAATGTAATATATTAACCTCTGAACTGTAAAAAATAACATATTGAATTATTTAATGTGTAATGGAGTTATCTTTTCCAAAACAAAACCAACTATCCGGTTCAACCCAAAAACCGTAAAAACATATGGGTACTCGCCATTTTCTCAGTTTTATGTACCTTTTTCTGAGAAACTACTCAAGATAAAAGAATGAAAATCAGCCGTTTAACAGCTGATTTTCGGAGACGAAGATTCCTGGTTCAAATCCTAGTAAAGTTGGTTACTTTTATACGGATTTGAATACTAGACAGTGGTTGCCAGTGTACTTTGTTGGTTGGGGTTCAATTAACCAAACTCTCTCAGGAATGGTCGGCCTGGTTCTGTACAAGACTACACCTCATTTACACGTCATACACATCATCCTCATCTCATTGGGCCATGGGGTTGTTTATTGTTCTCATTTGAACAAATTGTAACGTACACATATTAGGAATTAAAAAAAATCTGGTGTGAAACACTCACACAACTTTCTCTTGCCAATGCAAATAATGAACAATAAACCTAACATTATTAATAAAATATTAGAAATAAACAAAAAACTAACCTCAAAAACATAACCTTATTTTAATCATGAGTGAATGACGCAAAATGACAATCGAACTCAGTTTGGCTTAAAAATACGGAAAATCACGCTTTCACGCTAAACTAGGCTCTGTAGAGAAAAATGCTCTAAACAAAAGTTGTAGATCTTTTAATTTTCTATAAATTTAATTATATATACTTTTGTCGTAAAATGCATACTAAGGCCGAAATGTTAAAAAAAATCGATTTTTCTCACGTTTTCGTGAGAAAAAAACAGAAAATCGCAAATTACCGCTAAACTAAGCGTTATACAAAAAAATGTTTGAAATAAAAGTTGTAGAATTTTACATTTTCTACAACTTTTATTATATAACGTTTTGCGCTAAAATGCATATTAAAGCCGCAATCTTAAAAAGAAAATGTTTTTACGTAAAAACAGCCTCAAGCAGAATTTCAGCAAACATGGCGCCTACCCTATATTGTAGAGCATAAAAAATGTAGTAAACAAGTTGATTTTAAAAAAAATCGTAGGACTAGTTTTTGAGAAAATCGCAAAAAAGGGAAAAATTATACGAATAAACTACAACTTCCGGTTGACCGATTTTGATGAAAATGTTCGTGTCGGGTCCCGGTAGTGATATGTAACTTAAGTTTCAAGTTTCAAGTTCGTACGATGTTCCGTTCTTGAGATATTCTGTTCACACACAGACACACACACACACAGACCAATCGCTAAAAACATGTTTTTTGGGTTCAGGGGGTCTGAAAACGTATAGATCCGGTGAAAACTCGATTTCGAAAAATCGACATGAAAACAATACTTTCCTTCCTATATATTCATATAGGCAAGAGAAAGTAAAAATGTTATAAAATTTACTTATTTTAATTATTTCATTATGACGACATATAGTCTTCTTTTCAAATACTCAAATCCGATTGATTTCAGTAAATGATAGAGCGACGTTCTTTTAAAATCGTTTGCTTCGTTTCTTTTTCTTGCTAGGTGTCTAAGTTGCCACTTTCTTTCATCTCTTTTCTTATACCGTGTACACTAAATGTACACACGCCCGTCAATTCTGATCCCATTTTTTCTACATCTTTTAAATCCATAGTAGGATACTTAACGGATAAAGAATTTAATAACATTGTAAATTATAATTTTTTGCTCACAATTTTTAGAAGTTGTCCTCGTTTATGTTTTATAACTGAAGTTGAAGCGCCATCATTCATCATTACTTACTAGTGTAACAAAACAAAAAGATATACTCACAAACAATAACAACGAAGTTAAAGAAAAAGTCACACGGATTTAAACTATATTAATAAAAGAAGAAAGAAAATATTTTAAACTGATTACAAATAGCACTAAATACAAACTACATACACATGAAGTAGGATGTTTATGTAACAACAACCAAGTTGAGAGTTGAGACTAATGGAATGAGTAATACAATATACGATCATGGTGGAATTGTTTCATAATTTCAACTGAAAACAATAATGTTTAAATAAACTGTTTTCAATTTTATTTAGGCTACGCGCAGTTATATGAATAGCCATCAAATGTCATTATTATGTATTAGTCACCCTATATCAACTGTGTACTAACACACACGACTCCAACAGCAATACAAGGACACATGTATAGCAGCCGCGTCAGCTCGTGATCCGTGTGAGGAATTTCTGTTACGGCCTGCAATGAAAGATTATACTATTCATAAAAAAAACATTTATCATAATGTTCTTGTCATTATAAAGTAACCTTTTGTTTTATTATTTCAATTTATTCTATAATATAGTAACTCTTTTACTTTTCTTTCATTGTATTTATTAATATTTAGTAATTATTTACAGTTTGAGTCAGGCAGTCCTCAGGAATTAAAATATGTACGTAGCATAGAAAATAAGGAAATTAAAAAATATATATTTCATAACATTAATTTATAGGCCTAAATAATTAGTAGCAAGTTATGATTATGATTTTTTTACTGAGGTAATATGGTTTCTGGCATTTCTCCCACCACCTCCCCTCCAATTGGTCGCCGGATGGCATAGACCTGGAGGCCGTTCCTAAGAACTCTTAATAAACGTTGTGACGGCGACAGTCACCTTAAATTTAAATTAAAAACTAGTTATGAAACTAAAATTATTCGAGGGCGAGTCGGAGCCAGGTCGCCAGACCTGGGGAGTGTGTATAAATACTCGCCCTCTTGTCATTGCCTCTACGAGCTCAAGGCTCGCGTCAGAAATATTGGGTCCTATACTAATACTGAGGTAACTTTACTGAGGTAAAAAAAATCGAATGGTTTTAAGCCAATTCCGAGTCCTTTACGCGATTCTTCATCACAGTTTTTTATAACTGATGCAATTATTTGTCGCACTTCCGAATGAATTACCGCTTTATTTTTCCGGGAAGACATATTAAAATAAAACAAAAGATATGAAAAATACACGTTGAAATTTACCTAACACAAAACTAATAACTTTTGGCACGTTAACAGGCTTTAAATTTCAAAATAAAAATCACTTTAGTGATCAAAAATCATGAATAATGATTAACACATCCGAGACGCATTAGCACAAATGTACAACTGTATATTGTGACACATGTATCCGTTGTGAAAAGCAATAACATGTAGGCCTATAATAAATAAATACATAGACATAATAATAATATTTACATGATGACTAAATGTTTTTGTACTGCACGATAAGACAAATATATTACTCACATTCTATTACGCCACCCGTCCCACTTCCCCAGGCGACAGAGATCATGAGCTGGCGCGCGTATAGTATACTGCTACTCACTACTACAATGGGAGAGGTTTGTTTACTTCAGGCAAGCTCTAAGAGCGAACGGACTATATACAATCAAATTTTTCGGAAATTAAAACATCTACAACTTTTATTTGAAGCATTTTTCTAAACAGAGCCTAGTTTAGCGTGAAATAGTGATTTTCCGTATTATTAAGCCGAACTAAGGACTGTTTTCATTTGGCATCATCACTCATGATTAAAATTTGGGTTATGTTTTTTGATTTTATCTAAATGTTTTATTACTGATGTTAGGTTATATTGTTTATTATTTGCATTGGCAAGAGAAAGTTGTGTGAGTGTTTCATACCAGATTTTACTTTCTCTTGCCTATATGAATACATAGGAAGGAAAGTATTTTTTCATGTCGATTTTTCGAAATCGAGTTTTCACCGGATCTACACGTTAGCGATTGGTCTGTGTGTGTGTGTGTGTGTGTGTGTGCGCGCGCGCGCGTGCGCGTGTGTGTTTGAACAGAATATCTCAAGAACAGAACATCGTACGAACTTCAAACTTGAAACTTAAGTTACATACCACTACCGGACCCGACACGAACATTCTCATCAAAATCGGTCAACCGGAAGCAGTAGTTTATTCGTGTAATTTTTCACTTTTTTGCGATTTTCTCAAAAACTTGTCCTACGATTTTTTAAAAATCGCCTCATTTACTTAATTTTTTATGCTCTTCAAGATAAGGTAGGCGCCATGTTTGTTGAAATTCTTGGTGAGGCTGTTTTCACGTAAAAAAATTGTTTTTTTAAGATTGCGGCTTTATTATGCATTAATGTATACGCAAAAATGTATATAATAAAAGTTGTAGAGAATTTAAAATCCTACAACTTTTATTTCAAACATTTTTTTGGATAACGCTTAGTTTAGCGGTAATTAGCAATTTTTTGTTTTTCTCTCACGAAAACGTGTGAAAAATCTATTTTTTAAAGATTTTGGCCTTTGTACATTTTACGACAAAAGTGTATATAATCAAATTTATAGGAAATTAAAATACCTACAACTTTTATTTAGAACATTTTTCTCTACAGAGCTTAGTTTAGCGTGAAAGAGTGATTTTCAGTATTTTTAAGCCAAACAGGTTGATTTTCATTTTGCGTCTTTCACTCATGATTAAAATAGGTTATGTGTTTTGTTTATTTCTAATGTTAGGTTATATTGTTTAATTTTTTTGCATTGGCAAGAGAAAGTTGTGTGAATGTTTCATACCAGATTTTGATTTTAGAAAGGGGTAAAATAACTGATGAACACGATACAGGAATTAACAGCATACCAAAAATATTGCTTTCGTGTCGTCTCGTGTCCACTCGTTTAAAGTCGGTGTATCCGAATTATTAAAATACAATTTATTATTAAATATTAAAAGTATTGTTTAAAATAATATTTATTTATATGAAATACATAAATAAACTATATATATTTATTGCCCTAAATTTCTCAAGTTACTAAAATAATAACTTTCGAAAGTTTTTGTAATGCAGCAAATAATGGGTTCGAGACTATTTACGTCACAACAGGTTACAAACAGGTTCGTGTATGTGTTCGGGTCGCTTCGTGTCCACTCGTCTAAAGTCGAGCTATTAAAAGTTATTAAAACTTATTGTATTTTTTATTAAATGGATATTTATATTAAATATTATTAACAGTATTTTTTCAATACTTTTTGTTATATACATTTATTTAAAAAACCTTGAGCATAATTGTAATTCCGTAAATAACGAGGGGTTGGAGAGTACGTCATAACAGAATCCGCCAAAAGTAGGTGGGAAAGAACTGTTATGTTAATGTGTTCTAGTAATGGGGTGTAAAGATGCTAATAACGGCATCGTGTTGAGGTGTGCTGTGTCCATGCTGAGAATTCATGCCTGCGTTTTGGGTAACTATTAAAATAGTTTTTAGAACTTAAGTTAATTTTTACTTTTTATTGCCATATATGAAATAAAGGGAAAGATAGTGTTGTTTTCTCTAGAAATATGTGTTTTTATCAATTGGTATGTGTTATAATGATTGGACTTATTTTAGGGGAGACTGTACTTTGTATCCCGCCAATGTTAAATTTGCTATTTTTCACAAGATTGGTAAACGATAGGGAAATGAAACTTTACTTACTTGTAGTTGTCGGGTTGCTCGAGCTACTGACATTTTCGTAATTTAATCTGTTAAACCATAAAGTTAAAAACAGAATAAGGAATTACATAAATTTTTTACAAATTTTTACTTTCTCTTGCCTATATGAATATATAGGAAGGAAAATATTGTTTTCATGTCGATTTTAACAAATCGAGTTTTCACCGGATCTACACACGTTTTCAGACCTCCTGAACCCAAAAAACATGTTTTTTTAGCGATTGGTCTGTGTGTGTGAACAGAATATCTCAAGAACGGAACGTCGTACAAACTTGAAACTTAAGTTACATACCACTACCGGACCCGACACGAACATTTTCATCAAAATCGGTCAACCGGAAGTAGTATTTTATTTGTGTAATTTTTCACTTTTTTGCGATTTTCTCAAAAAACTGGTCGTACGATTTTTTATACAATCGCCTCATTTACTCAATTTTTTATTCTCTACAAGATAGGGTAGGCGCCATGTTTGATGAAATTCTTGGTGAGGCTGTTTTACGTAAAAAAAGTGTTTTTTAAGATTACGGCTTAAATATGCATTATAGTGCAAAAAATGATATAATAAAAAATGTAGAGAATTTAAAATTCTACAACTTTTATTTTAACATTTTTTTGTATAACGCTTAGTTTAGCGGTAATTAGCGATTTTCTGATTTTTTTTCTCTCGAAAACGTGTGAAAAATTGATTTTTTTTAAGATTTCGGCCTTAGTATGCATTTTATGACAAAAGTTTATATAATCAAATTTATAGAAAATTAAAAGATTTACAACTTTTATTTAAAGCATTTTTCTCTACAGAGCCTAGTTTAGCGTGAATGCGTGATTATCTGTATTTTTAAGCCACACAGGTAGATTTTCATTTTGCGTCTCTCACTCATGATTAAAATTAGGTTATGTTTGTTGAGGTTAGTTTTTTTTGTTTATTTCTAATGTTTTATTACTAATGTTTGGTATATTGTTATTTATTTGCATTGGCAAGAGAAAGTTGTGTGAGTGTTTCACACCAGATTTTTTTTTATAAAAAAAATTGGCCTGTAAAACTGCATTTAGTAACCAATACCCTTATTATGAGTAGGTTATCGGTTGTCATGTGCATTTTATATCTGCGTGTTATAACTTTTTTTTTGCGCCCTGGAGACTCCAGGAGGAGTATAGGACATGTCGTCAGATATAACTCCTGAAATGCATAAGAATCACACAATGTATCACTACTATCAAGAAATAAATTCTTGTACGCTATAAAAAGTTTCACCGACCAAGTAATTTTTCAGATTCTTTTTAAAGGAATTTAAATCCTCACAACATTTTAAAAATTAGTAATTTATTCATGAATTTTCTCCCTGCATAAGTAGCTTTTTTTCAAACAATTTTGTGGAGTGATTAGCCACATAATAATCATTCCTGTTTCTCGTGTTAAGATTATTAACATTAAAATTCTGCATAAAATTATTTTGCCTATCATACATAATCACTTCAAAAATGTAGAGAGAGGGAACTGTAAGCAATTTAAGCTCCTTAAATAGTGGTGTGGATGAGGTTAGCTGGTTAGCTCCCACCATACACTTAATAGCTTTCTTTTGAATTTTAGAAACCCTATTCATATTACCCATGCTAGAATTACCCCATACTAAGATACCATAACGGATATGAGACAGAATGAGGCCATAATAAGCTGCCATTAGTAATTTTTTATCATTTAATCTGGCAATTTGTTGTAGTGCAAATACCCCAGATGATATTTTACTACAAACTTGTTTGGTATAGAAGTCCCAAGACAAAGATCTATCTAGAGATACTCCCAGGAACTTCACTGTTTCTACATGCTCTAAACTATTATTATGAATAAATACATCCACTTCTCTACTTTCTTTAATGTTATGTTTATTTTTAAACTGCAAGTACATAGGGTACATAGGGTTCAATTTTAGGTCCCATTTTGATTTTGTTGTATGTAAATAGATTGCCAGAAATCTTACCCAACAATAGAGCTTTATTGTTGTTTAGTCTCAAAGTGAATACACATATTAGCATAGAATCTGTAGTCCAATTTCTGAATGAATTAATGTTAACAGTTTTTTTTTTTTTTTTGGTAATCCCTAATTTGTGTACGTTGCAATCTGTTCAATTCAGAACAATAAGCAACCCCATGACCCAATGAGATGAAGATGATGTGTATGACGCGTAGTCTTGTACAGACTCAGGTCGACCATTCCTGAGAGAGTATGGTTAATTGAACTCCAACCATCAAAGTACACCGGTAACCACTGTCTAGCATTCAAATCCGTATAAAAGTAACTACCTTTACTAGGATTTGAACCAGGAACCTTCGTTTCCAAAAATCAGCTGTTAAACAGCTGATTTTGGCGACGACTTTACCTCTAGACCAACCCGGTGGGTTATGTTAACAGTTAATGGGAAAAAGTGTCGGTACTTACAGTTGAAAAACAAACACAATGTAAGGGAAAACAGAGAAGTGGATGTCTTTATACAAAATAATACCCTAGATCATGTTGTGCAAACAGTGAAGTTTCTAGGAGTGTCACTAGATGGGACCCTATCATGTGCAGCTAGTTAACTAGCAAAGTTCTTCCGGGATCGTCCTATTTTCTTCATATTCTACTCTTCTTTCTTTTATAAAAATTACTAATTTTAAATATTAGTTATAAAATGTAATTTCATTATAATTATTATTATTATTTTGTAAATCATAATATGATTCTAAATTTTCTCATGTTTGCGAAAGTATGCAATTTTGCATAATCTGGTCAAAACATGTTTTGCACCTACCTCATTATCTAATTATTGTATTAATTTGGTTTTCTATAAATATGTTTCTTTATCATTATAAAAAAAACTTTGATATTATTTTAACAAATTATTGCATAAATGATGATTTTGGTAAAATTAAATTCTGTTACACAAAATATCTTGTGTTTCCTATAATGTAACTAATTTAATTTTTTTCTTCTAAAATTTTTTAAACTATAAGATCAAAATTTGAAGTAATAATCTAATCATTTTTTTTATTTATTTAAATTTTATTAATCTCTTTTATAAAAAAATCTGATTATTTTCTGATTTTTATTTGATTCATTTATAATTACTATTATAATACCGAACTGGTCTTTTACTTAACGATTTTCTCAAATCGCTATTCTGGATCCAGTGCTAAGCATGCTAAAATAATTAATTATTGAGCTCATATCTTATTATTATATTTGATTAATTAATTCCGGTAATTTCTATAATATTTTGCGTAACTTTGTAATTTTCTTATTAACTGAATTTAAAATTTATTGTCGTTTACATTTACCAAGTTTACCTAATCTATAAATTTAATTTTATTAAATTTTTTACTAATTCAAATCTATTTTGTTAATCTTTTCTTTACACCACATCACCGCAGTCTCTCTCTCTTTTTTGGGGTGTTTTTTTTTCTTGTCCCCTGTGCCAATTTTGCTTTGGTAGCGATACTTTGGAGTTTCGCGTGAGCAAAAGGGGGTTACACATGGGATTATTACACCGATCAAATTTGTGGTAAAATATCATCTGGGGTATTTCCATTAAAACAAATTGCCAGATTAAATGATAAAAAATTGCATATAGCAGCTTATCATGGTTTAATTTTATCTCATATCAGGTATGCCATATTAGTATGGGGTAATTCATCACAGGGTAACATGGAAAGAGTTTTTAAAATACAGAAAAAAGCTGTTAGGTGTATGATGGGAGTCAACCACATTACCTCATGCAGATCACTATTTAAAGAGCTGCCATTGCTCACTGTTCCTTCTTTGTACATTTTTCAAGTGATAATGTAAGGTAAAGAAAAATACCTTTTTACAGAATTAGATGTTCACAACCAGTACACAAGAAACAGAATCGATTATTATGTTGCTAATCACAACACTAAATTGTTTGAACAAAAACCAACTTATGCAGGTAGAAAATATATCAATAAATTGCCACAAAGTTTAAAAAGTTGTGACAATTTAAGTCATTTTAAAAAAAGCTAAAACAATATTTGATTGATGAAACATTTAACAGTGTGCACGAATTCCTTTCTATATAGTTTTGATTGAAAAATATTTAACTTCTAATTAAACAATTATTGTGTACTATTTGATACAAAGGGGTTCATGACAAGCCTACTAAGTTAAGCAGTAGCAGGAAAAAATTATTAGTAAGTGATGAATTTATCATTGTTTAATTTTGTTTTAAATTTTATATCATATTTGATTCAGTGGGGTTCATATGACAAGCCTACTGAAGTAAGCAGTAGCAAAAACAATTTTCTGGTGGTAAGTGATGAATTTATCATTGGTGATAAACTTTCAGTTTATCAGTTTTATCTTGACATATCCTATACTCCCTTTGGAGTCTCCTGGATGCAAGGAGAGAAAAAAAAACTTTCTCATTAACTGTTAATAACATTTGATTCAAGAACTGTACTACGGACTCTTATGTTAACATGTGTATTTACTTCAAGAGCATTTACCAGTAAACTGATAACCTATTCACCATTTACAGTGGACTCTCGATAACTCGAAGTCCACGGGCGGAACCTAAACATTCGAGTTATCGAAATTTGAATTTAGTACGACAGTACTGCAAGGTCGTACATTCTACTGTCATCATAGTACTGTATGTACGAGTATGTATTTGTTTTATGAATAATTACTGTACAGTATTTGGTTTTTTATTTTATTTTTTAATTTATTTTTTGAATTTAAATACAGTACATACTACAGTATTTGAAATTCGTATTACATAATTTGTTTACTACAGTAAGCCTACATACTAATGATTAAACAATAAACAATACAGTACATACAGTACAAACAACAAACTACAATAATAATTTATAGGTTACTGTATTAGGAGGTATTTTTGCATAAACATAACGGTCTTACTGTACTCTGCCGTAATTAGGTAAAACCAAAGATTAAAGAAAAATTTGAAGAAGAATTTTTAAAACCCAACCCACCCGTCAATACAGTACTGTACAAACAAAAATACAGTACCTGCGCCTTAATTAGGTAAAACCCAAACCACTCGGACACTTCCTCTGTCATTGCAAACATACTCTTGCCTATATGAATATATAGGAAGGAAAGTATTGTTTTCATGTCGATTTTTCGAAATCGAGTTTTCACCGGATCTATACGTTTTCAGACCCCCTGAACCCAAAAAACATATTTTTAGCGATTGGTCTGTGTGTGTGTATACAAAATATCTCAAGAATGGAACATGGTACGAACTTGAAACTTGAAACTTAAGTTACATACCACTACCGGACCCGACACGAACATTTTCACCAAAATCGGTCAACCGGAAGTAGTAGTTTATTCGTATAATTTTTCACTTTTTTGCGATTTTCTCAAAAACTGGTCCTACGATTTTTTTAAAAATCGCCTCGTTTACTACATTTTTTATGCTCTACGTTCTACACGATAGGGTAGGCGCCATGTTTGCTGAAATTCTGGGTGAGGCTGTTTTTACGTAAAAACATTTCTTTTTTAAGATTGCGGCTTTAATATGCATTATAGCGCAAAACGTTATATAATAAAAGTTGTAGAGAATTTAAAATTCTACAACTTTTATTTCAAACATTTTATTGTATAACGCTTATTTTAGCGGTAATTAGCGATTTTCTGTTTTTTTCTCACGAAAACGTGTGAAAAATCGATTTTTTAAAGATTTCGGCCTTAGAATGCATTTTGCGACAAAAGTGTTTAAAATAAAATTTATAGAAAATTAAAAGATCTACAACTTTTATTTAGAGCATTTTTCTCTACAGAGCCTAGTTTAGCGTGAAAGAGTGATTTTCCGTATTTCTAAGCCAAACTGAGGTCGATTTTCATTTTGCGTCTTTCACTCATGATTAAAATTAGGTTATGTTTATTGAGGTTAGTTTTTTGTTTATTTCTTCACTCATGATTAAAATTAGGTTATGTTTATTGAGGTTAGTTTTTTGTTTATTTCTTATGTTTTATTACTAATGTTAGGTTATATTGTTAATCATTTGCATTGGCAAGAGAAAGTTGTGTGAGTGTTTCACACCAGATTTTTTTGTTAATAATGATATTATAATAATGATGATTAATAATAATGATGATTTATAAAAATTGTTTTGAAATTAGTGAGTAGTGAGTCTTATTATTAGTTAAAAGTCTTGATGTATTATGAAAAGAATGTTTTTTTTGGTTGCCTAGTTACACATTATTAGATTTTAAATTTAGATCAGCTGGACCATAAATATTTATAAAAAAATCTGGTGTGAAACACTCACACAACTTTCTCTTGCCAATGAAAATAATTTACAATAAACCTAACATTAGTATTAAAACATTAGAAATGAACAAAAACTAACCTCAAAAACATAACCTTATTTTAATCATGAGTGAATGACGCAAAATGACAATCGAACTCAGTTTGGCTTAAAAATACGGAAAATCACGCTTTCACGCTAAACTAGGCTCTAGAGAAAAATGCTCTAAACAAAAGTTGTAGATCTTTTAATTTTCTATAAATTTAATTATATACACTTTTGTCGTAAAATGCATATTAAGACCGAAATGTTAAAAAAAATCGATTTTTCTCACGTTTTCGTGGAAAAAAAACAGAAAATCGCAAATTACCGCTAAACTAAGCGTTATACAAACAAATGTTTGAAACAGAAGTTGGAGGTTTTTAAATTCTCTACAACTTTTATTATATAAGTTTTTGCGCTAAAATTTATATTAAAGCCGTAATCTTAAAAAAACAACGTTTTTACGTGAAAACAGCCTCACCGAGAATTTCAGCAAACATGGCGCCTACCCTATCTTGTAGAGAATAAAAAATTGAGTAAAATAGGCGATTTTAAAAAAAATCGTAGGACCAGTTTTTGAGAAAATCGCAAAAAACTGAAAAATTATACGAATAAACTACTACTTCCGGTTGACCGATTTTGATGAAAATGTTCGTGTCGCGTCCGGTAGTGGTATGTAACTTAAGTTTCAAGTTTCAAGTTCGTACGATGTTCCGTTCTTGAGATATTCTGTTCACACACACACACACACACGGACACACACACAGACCAATCGCTAAAAACATGTTTTTTGGGTTCAGGAGGTCTGAAAACGTATAGATCCGGTGAAAACTCGATTTCGAAAAATCGACATGAAAACAATACTTTCCTTCCTATATATTCATATAGGCAAGAGAAAGTATTAAAATTGTAAAGTAAAAGAAAACATTTAAAGTGTGGCTGGACGTAACATCCTCCCCTCTGAATGACAGTTACTAACAAGGGGAAAGAAATGAGCAGATGTGTTTTGTGACTGCAGTTCCTGCGTTAATGAAAACTTATCTCTGCCCCTCTGTTAACTAACACATTCCGCCTTCCATTGTTGTCACTGTCTTGTCAGTGCTATCATAATATCGTTGTACTTGCGTCTCTCTCTGTCTCTTCTGCCGTTTAGATTCTTGTACCAATAGTGTTTTTACTTCCTCTTGCCTATATGAATATTTATAGGAAGGAAAGTATTGTTTTCATGTCGATTTTAAGAAATCGAGTTTTCACCGGATCTATACGTTTTTAGACCCCCTGAACCCAAAAAACATGTTTTTAGCGATTGGTCTGTGTGTGTGCGCGCGCGCGTGTGTGTGAACCGAATATCTCGAGAACGGAACATCGTACGAACTTGAAACCTAAAACCTAAGTTACATACCACTAATGGACTCGACACGATCATTTTCATCAAAATCGGTCAATCGGAAGTAGTAGTTTATTCGTGTCATTTTTCACTTTTTTGCGATTTTCTCAAAAACTGGTCTTACGATTTTTTTAAAAATCGCCTGGTTTACTCAATTTTTTATTCTGTACAAGATAGGGTAGGCGCCATGTTTGCTGAATTTCTTGGTGAGGGTGTTTTCTCGTAAAAACGTTGTTTTTTTAAGATTACGGCTTTAATATGAATTTTAGCGCAACAATTTATATAATAAAAATTGTAGAGAATGTAAAATCCTACAACTTTTATTTCAAACATTTTTTGTATAACGCTTAGTTTAGCAGTAATTAGCGATTTTCTGTTTTTTTCTGCGTATTGTTTTTTTCAATTCTTGGAAATAGATAGAGCGAGAGAGCGTGGAAGAGGACGAAGAGCGATGTACTGAAGGGTATAGGTATCAGAGGAATTAATGTCCCATAGCCGAGCGAGTGAGAGGGAGATATGTGGCATAACACGCATGCGCTCAAAGGTCTTTAACGTTATAATCCAAATCTGAAAACATACTACAGTCGTTATCTTGCTTGTTAGTTTACTGCGTGCATAAACGCTTGCTCACAACAATGAGTAAAATTATACGACAATGTTATTGGAACGGCGCGTATGGGTTGTGCGAGTGAGAGCGTTATACATTCTCTCACTCCCACAGCTAGGGGAGATTAGTTCATCTGGATACTGTTCATCGAGTTGCGATTAATGTTTTTGTTCATGGTAGTATACTAAAGCTATGACGTGTTGCACATCCCGGTTGCTATGAGGGCGTACTTACAATAATTTTATTCTTACAACACAGTGCCGCAACAAAAGACAATTTTACAGCTGACAAAGAATTTTAGAATTAAAAATAAAATATTTATAATCTCATACGAACATCGTTTATTTATCATTTTAAAGATGGAAATTAAAATTATTTTACGCTAAAAAAACAAAAAAATATTATTTTTTTTATTTTTTTCGGTACCAACTAAATAACGGGTGTTTTATTAAGGATACAACCCTGATTATAAGAAGGTAAAAGTAATACATTGTTAAATTTTCTGTCCCCCAATCGGTATTTTGGCAACAGTGTATACTCAAGCCAAATACCCAACAGTTAAAATGTTCCAGTCAAGCATTAGTGTGGTGACAGCAGTCGTTTCGTTATATTGTGTCAGCAATAGTTTTTTCCAAGGAAGAACCGGGTGTTTTATTAAGGACGCAATTCTGATTATAAGAAGATAGAAGTAATACAATTTTTTTATTGCAATTTGCTATTTATTTGTAAAATAATAATTTAGATTAATTGATAATTTGTAAAGTACGGAAAATAAAAATATGCCGTATATTATGGCGTTTAACATGGGTTGCGTTCTGAAGGGGAGCAGACCATTTTCATTATCCCCAGACTATACACTATACCTGCAATACTAACTTAGGTAGATTTTTTTGTAGATACCGTTAAAGCTACAAAGCTGAGCTTTCGCATACCTATCTACTGTACCTTTTTACAAATTTGTACCTGAGCTTTTTCATTTATCTTCATCCAATCTAAAATTGATTTTTATTCGCAAAAAAAGTTCAAATATAGACCACATTTTTACTTTCTCTTGCCTATATGAATATATAGGAAGGAAAGTATTGTTTTCATGTCGAGTTTTCACCGGATCTATACGTTTTCAGACCCCCTGAACCCAAAAAACATGTTTTTAGCGATTGGTCTGTGTGTGTGTGTGTGTGTGTGAACAGAATATCTCGAGAACGGAACATCGTACGAACTTGAAACTTGAAACCTAAGTTACATACCACTAATGGACCCGACACGAACATTTTCATCAAAGTCGGTCAACCGGAAGTAGTAGTTTATTCGTGTCAGTTTTAACTTTTTTGCGATTTTCTCAAAAACTGGTCCTACGATTTTTTTAAAAATCGCCTGGTTTAATCAATTTTTTATTCTCTACAAGATAGGGTAGGCGCCATGTTTGCTGAAATTCTTGGTGAGGGTGTTTTCTCGTAAAAACGTTGTTTTTTTAAGATTACGGCTTTTACATGCATTTTAGCGCAACAATTTATATAATAAAAATTGTAGTGAATTTAAAATCCTACAACTTCTAATTCAAACATGTTTTTTGTATAACGCTTAGTTTAGCGGTAATTTGCGATTTTCTGTTTTTTTCTCACGAAAACGTGAGAAAAATCTTTTTTCTTTAACATATCGGCCTTAGTATGCATTTAACGACAAAAGTGTATATAATAAAATTTATAGAAAATTAAGAGATCTACAACTTTTATTTAGAGCATTTTTCTCTACAGAGCCTAGTTTAGCGTGAAAGTGTGATTTTCCGTTTTTTTAAGCCAAATTGAGTTCGATTGTCATTTTGCGTCTTTAACTCATGATTAAAATAAGGTTATGTTTATTGAGGTTAGTTTTTTGTTTATTTCTAATAATATTTTATTAATAATGTTAGGTTTATTGTTAATTATTTGCATAGGCAAGAGAAAGTTGTGTGAGTGTTTCACACCAGATTTTTTAAATGAAAAAGACACCCAAAAAATAAAAACTCCAAAATTTTTGAAATACCTATGGAGTAAATACACACCTTAGTACTAAAATATAGTGTGTGAAATTGCACACTCCTAGGTGGGATGGTTCCTGAAATAAGTGTACCTAAAGTCAAAAAATATAATAACTTACGCGGAAAATGCGGATATAGTAAAAGCGTAATACCGTAACAGAAACACCTATTGCCAATTTGAATAATTCACTTCCAAACAAAAACACACCAATATTTATCTTGCTTTACAGCTGATTCCTATGCGTTCTAGAAATTATTGTTTTTATGTGAACGCTATCTCCGTAATGTTAGAGCAGTAACATTATTATGTTAATCCTCAATTTAATCCCACCGGGTTGGTCTAGAGGTAAAGTCGTCGCTAAAATTAACAGCTGATTTACGGAGACGAAGGTTCCTGGTTCAAATCCTAGTAAAGGTAGTTACATTTATACGGATTTGAATACTAGACAGTGGTTACCGGTATACTTTGATAGTTGGGGTTTAATTAACTATACACTCTCAGGAATGGTCGGCCTGGGTCTGTACAAGACTACACCTCATTTACACGTCATACATATCATCCTCATCTCATTGGGCCATGGGGTTGCTTATTGTTCTGAATTGATAGATTGCAACGTACACAAATTAGGAATAAAAAAAAAAAAAAAAAATCCTCAATTTACAAGAATGAAAAACGTGAATAAATATCGAAATAAACACTACGTATCCCATCAACGTAAAAACATAATTTTTCTCAACAGAAAAAGCTACGACTGTTGTGTTATATATCAATTGAAAAAGGGGATAACGATCTATCAATATAAATATGGTAAAATTGAAAAATCAATATTTTTACTTTCTCTTGCCTATATGAATATATAGGAAGGAAAGTATTGTTTTCATGTCGATTTTTCGAAATCGAGTTTTCACCGGATCTATACGTTTTCAGACCCCCTGAACCCAAAAAACTTGTTTTTAGCGATTGGTCTGTGTGTGTGTGTGTGTGTATGTGTGTGTGTGTGTGTGTGTGTGTGTGTGTGTGTGTGTATGTGTATGTGAACAGAATATCTCAAGAATGGAACATCGTACGAACTTGAAACTTGAAACTTAAGTTACATATCACTACCGGACCCGACACGAACATTTTCATCAAAATCGGTCAACCGGTGTCGTATGCGGAGTTTAGTACTATGTAGAATTTAGTATAGCATTTCATATATATAAGGCTGACCTTGAAGCATGTACAGTTTAGTTTAGTACAGATGCTGACGACGTCACTATTACTACAACGTCACTATACTATACGTAGCTACTATATTACCAGCATGTACTATTTATTATTATTATTATTACTGTACTATTACTAATATGTTAGTAAACGCCCCTGTCCACAGAATGTTCATTTAGTGTCTCCTCATTTACTAATGAGAGGAATTAGCTTTTTTTTCGTTTTACATTGTTTACTTGTGATTAAACATAGGTTATATTCTTCGAGTAGGCTACTTTATAAAATTCAAAAATGTGTGTGTCTGTACCTATTTCTGTAATTTGACATGATGAATAATTTGCAGACAAATGTTATGCACTACCATCTGTATAGTTCAATTGCTTACAGTTTTTTTTGTACATTTTTAAGTGATAGTGAATGCAAAAAAATCTTCGTAAAGAATTTCAATATCCACAATAACACAAAAAACAATGGTTTACGATGTCGCTAACCACAACACTCGATTTTATGAACCAAAACCTACTTACGCAGGTAGAAAAAATTATTGGATAAAGCAGACCAATACGCTTGTTGAGGTAAGTAAGAAGTAGCAATAAATGGATCGGTAAGTAATGAATTTAACACACCTCAGTATTTCCGTGCATTGCATTAACAGAAATGGCCTATGATACGTTAAATTCAGACACTGTTAACAATAGATTAGCTTCTGTTACAATCAGAAACCACTTTCAAATAAAACTTACCTCAAATAAGTTTAAAGTACTAGGCCTAATGAAACACAAATACAAACACATCCGTAAACATTATAATACCATAAATACAGCAAGAATCAAACAAAATTTGTCCCGTAACCAACAAGCTCACGTCTACATAGCTTGGCATTGAGAAAGAAACTAAAAGAACCTGAGTACTTGGGGTAGAATAAAGTTCAAAATATACGAAACTAATAAAACAATAAAAAAACAAAATTGCAAAACTAACCCGCAGAAAGGAGACAGTCTACCTGAAACCCCAGTCGATTCATTGCACCGATGCGTCGAATTCACTGGAAAGCAAGGTTGGCCTTTTGAGTTATTTGTATGGTTTGAAAAGAAGATGTAGGGTAACACTGCCACCCTACTAGCTAATAAATTATCCAAATAACGTTAAAATGGTCCTAAATGTCAAAATATGAGTGTGAAACCTTGAAAAATGTTCGTTGTTTAGGTCATCAGCCTATAGGCTGGTATCAACCTCCTTTATTAAGTAAAGTTTACAGAAAGGAAAATTTGTTAAAAGAATATTATTTATAGCAGGTAAATAGTAATAATAATAATTCATAAGTTTGAAAACGAAGTAAATATATTATCTAAAATTCTAACAAAAACCAATTTTTTCTTTTAACGTGTACTTATTTATGCAGTACGCTCAAAAATGATCGTATTACTAATTAAGCTAATAAAATTAAAAACAAATTATCATTTCTTATTAACCATGCGTGTAAAAATCCAGTGGATTTTCCTTTCTTGGATCCCTTAACAGTATTCTCATTAAAGATTGTGCTGTAGGTATGTGAATTTAAGAAAAATATAGGTAATCATAAAATATTTGCACTGTAGTACACAGACTATATAGTGTAATAATTCCTCTTAATTTATTAAAGTAAATACGAGAGAATATTAAACTGTGTTGCAGTATTTTTATTTTAGTATATTACTTTACACACAGGACCTATACGCATGCGCTGTTTAACTTGTGGAGTACTAGAATAAAAATAGTGGAATTAAAATTACTATAAGGGAGAGGCGCAGTGAATGTAATTTCCGTACAAGAAATGAGGCCTATGCAATGGTTTCCCGTAGTACGTATAAGGGAAACCATTGCATATCGCCTCCACGTGCATATTAGAAGGTCAGACGGTCTATGTAATACGTCCTATACTAAATTCAACATGGTACTAAAAATAAAATACTACACCGGAAGTAGTAGTTTATTCGTATAATTTTTCACTTTTTTGCGATTTTCTCAAAAACTAGTCCTACGATTTTTTTAAAAATCAACTGGTTTACTACATTTTTTATGCTCTACAATATAGGGTAGGCGCCATGTTTGCTGAAATTCTGCTTGAGGCTGTTTTTACGTAAAAACATTTTCTTTTTAAGATTGCGGCTTTAATATGCATTTTAGCGCAAAACGTTATATAATAAAAGTTGTAGAGAATGTAAAATTCTACAACTTTTATTTCAAACATTTTTTTGTATAACGCTTAGTTTAGCGGTAATTTGCGATTTTCTGTTTTTTTTCTCACGAAAACGTAAGAAAAATCGATTTTTTTAAACATTTCGGTCTTAGTATGCATTTTACGACAAAAGTGTATATAATTAAATTTATAGAAAATTAAAAGATCTACAACTTTTATTTAAAGCATTTTTCTCTACAGAGCCTAGTTTAGAGAGAAAGAGTGATTTTCCGTATTTTTAAGCCAAACTGAGTTCGATTGTCATTTTGCGTCATTCACTCATGATTAAAATAAGGTTATGTTTTTGAGGTTAGTTTTTGTTTATTTCTAATATTTTATTAATAATGTTAGGTTTATTATTAATTATTTGCATTGGCAAGAGAAAGTTGTGTGAGTGTTTCACACCAGATTTTTTTTGTTAAAATCAGTCTGCTCCCCCCCTTAAGGTAGGATTCTACTCAAAAAAAGTTTTTTTTATTCTCTTTAAATAAGTAATCTGTTTGTTTTGCAAGTCAATAAACATTAAATTTTAAATTTTTTCATACAAAAATTTTAATTTTGTTCACTACAACCCCAAATATAAGGGTCGGAAGGGGGAAAATCATATCTTCGTTATTTGCTTATAACTTAGTTAATTTTAGAGGTACAGACCTGGTTTTTATGTCAAAATAATCAGAAAATTATGCTCTTTTTTTTGAAAATTCTATTTATACATTTAACTTTACAATGGAGAGAAAATTATTTTTTTAAATATTTTCCCCCAAAAATATAGATAACGTCATTATTTTTTTATTTTTTAAAAACTCCTATAAAAAGTTTCAACATGGCCAACCTACAAATAAAAGAGCAATAAATTCTGAATACAGTGGAAAAAAGTCATCAAGATAGCATTTATATAAAGAAAGTTATAAGGACTTTATCATGAAGAAAATCTGAAATACTAGATGCCGAGAAAATTGAATGTAAAGTTTCAATTAGCCGGCCGCATTGGCGCAGTTGGTAACGTGCTCGCCACTCATCATGCGGTCCTGGGTTCGAATCCCACTCAGGCACAGCATATTTTCATACGTTACAAAAAATCATTTCATCCTCCATTGTAAACAGTTACACCCCAACGTCGTCGCTAATGACCTCAGTAGTTGATGCGACGTTAAATATAAAAAAAAAAAAAAAGTTTCAATTACAATTACACCGATTATGTTAATTAATGTTTTACAAATTTCTAATTATCGTACATAAAAACAAAATAGATAGCTGGATTAAGAAAATTCTGAAGTTTAAATCAAAATTTTTTTTTTGATTATTTATTAATATTTAGTGATAAAACTGGGTAGACTCCCCCCTTAATAAAACATCCGTTAGAACGTAAACAGAAAACGTCCCAATACGATATTTATTGTCTGTTATGTTGGTAACATTGACTCGCGTGCTTTCACGATGGAATGAGAACGCGGCGTCTGATTTTTATATGTAGTTGTATGTAGGAATGTGATGTTTATCTCTTTTTATTTTTACAATGTTTCGATGAAGGACATATATATATTATGACGTTATCGCAAATGAGTCATTCTGTTGATGTTATTGTTTTATTTAAAACTTATGAAGCATTTTGTAAAGTATGTCAAAGTTATTATTAACAACGCACGTTTTGTTGTTTGAACAGGTGGATTTTAAATTTTGTGTTTTATTTAATGTAATCTAGTGTTTTGTTGTTAATTTATTAATAACATTATTGAAATTATTATTGTAGAAAAGGTTTATAGTTTAATTTACATTATTGTTTGATTTGTTTTATTGGTTGTAATTTATTTTACGTTTTCGATATGATGGAAGCTGTAACCGATGTTGAAGTTAACGATAATGTTTACACTGCTACAGATCCAACTGATGTCACATGTACTGAGGTACGATCATCGATTATTATTAATTATAGTTAAATGAGATTTTCTTTGCAATTTTTAAATATTGGCATTACTGTGAATTTTTTTACGCATGTTTTCGTTACTGCATAACAACGCTGTTAGGTTAGCTTTGCTTCGGTGTTTAGTGTCATTTCGTTTCGGGTGTGGCGTTTCCGTATTTTGTTTCATTCTGTATCATTAATTTTTTAGCGTGTTTATTTAAATGGATAATCGTTACCAAAAAATACCTATGGTAATTTTTAATGTTTTATATTTTATTTGCCTTTAAATTTTTGGTTTGTTTTTTTAAGCTAAAAACTTGTATGTTGTATTTTTAATTTCTGTTACATAAAATGAAAATTCATGAAAATCAACTAGTACTTTTTAAGATCATGTGAAATAATAAATATTTTTACATGCAACAGGTTCATTCTTTAAGTTACTGTTTTGTTAAAAAAGGTTTATATTCTGTAGCTAAATGTGAAAACATTCTTTGGTTACATTTATTTGTCATTGAATATGTTTTTCTTGAACAAGAATTGGTCTTGTTGTTTTCCTTAACCTTTTAGAGATGCATGCCTGTTTAATATTTTATTTACCTTATTTTTCTCTCGCAATCTGTTAGGTGCTACTACGAGGGTTATCCAGAAAATAATCTCAGTTTTGAAATAAAAAGTAAACGAGTGAAGATACAAAAATTTTATTATATACATATTAAAACTACAGTTTTTCTCTATTTTTCGACATAGTTGCCAAATTGATTCAAGCACTTGTCGTACCTTGGAACAGTCTTTGAAATACCCTGTGAATAGAAATCTGCCGCCTGTGAATGTAGCCAACCATTCACGGCGTTTTGAAGCTCTTCGTCATTGGCGAACTGCTGAGATGCAAGCCACCGCTTCATGTTCGGGAACAGGTGAAAGTCACTAGGAGCCAAGTCCGGGCTGTATGGGGGATGATCGAAAACATCCCATTTAAAAGTGGCCAAAAGTTCATTTGTTCTTCGAGCTGTATGAGGGCGAGAAAACACACCACATCCCACATCCTCCACCCTTCTTTGTTGCATTTTTAATTTCTGTTACATAAAATGGAAATTCATGAAAATCAACAAGTACTTGTGTGTTTTTTTAATTTAAGTAGTTGAATTCTCCGAGTTAAGATTGTTTTAGGGTCATGTGAAGTAATAAATATTTTTATATGCAACAGTTTCATTCCTTAAGTTACTGTTTTAAGAAAGGTTTACATTCTGTAGCTAAATGTGGCAACATTCTTGGTTAAATTTATTTGTTATTGAATATATTTTTCTTGAACAAGAATTAGTCATGTTTTCGTTAGCCTTTTAGAGACGACAGCTCGCCTCTTTAACAGGTTGACTCCCAATTCAACTTTTGCAATTTTGCTTAAAAATCCAAACCTATTTAATGGATATTTTGCTTTTTAATTAATTTTCTTTCAAGTCTAGAGTATTGTAGGCTTCAATTATTTTGATGCTGTTTTTTAGGTGAGAGCCTGATCAGGTAGGCTGTGAAAGACTGATGTGTCTCACTAAAGTTTTACTTGTATTTCTATAAAATATTATGTTGTTGTTGTTAAGATGTGATCAGCCAAAAAGCTGGTTTGAACCTGTAGAGGTTTTACTAAGTAAAACGAGGAGTCAGGTGGTTTACCATTGCCCCCTTACTCACTGAATGGAAAAGTATGCTTATCAGCATGCCGGGCCCTCTGAAAAGCACATATCTTCCACTCTGCAAATAACACCTTCACTTCATTCACCACAGGGTCTGGCTGTATAATGAAATTCATTACTTTCAGAGGAAATAACTCTGATTAGTGTCACAGTACACCTCTACCTCTTCTGTTCTTAAATGATTCACTCATTTAATTGGCTGACCATGTGACAAGAAACAGAACTATTTATTTTAGCCCTGCAACTAACAGATTGAGTGTAAAAAATTTGACACTCCACCTGTCTGTTATGGGCAGAAAATATTATATGTGTTTTATAAATAATTTACTTTAAGCTAATTTTCAATAAAACTGGAGTCTGTCTACGCTAAGAGTACTCTGACGTAGGCAACCAGCAATACAAGTGAGCATGTGTATTAATTAAAAATACGCACACCATGATCAACAAACAACAATTACATACAACATTAATTATTCATCACTCTAAGCTTAATATAATAATAATAGTATAATATAATATATATAATATAATATAATAATATTATATTATAATAATATTATAATATATAATATAATAATAATAATGCAGTGTTAAATTATTGCACTCGATCTGTTGGTTCCAGGGCTACAAAAAATAGTTCTGTTTTCTTATCACACAGTCAGCCAATTATATGACTGAACTATTTAAGAACAGAAGAGGTAGAGGTGTAAAAGACACTAGTCAGAGTTATCTCCTCTGATAGTAATGAATTTCACTATACAGCCAGACCCTATAATGAATGAAGTGAAGGTGTCATTTGCAGGGTGGAAAGTGGGTGCTTTTCGGAGGGCCTGGCATGCTGATAAGTATACTCTTTCAACTCAGTGAGGAAGGCAATGGTAAACCACCTCACTCCTCGTTTTTACTTGGTAAAACCTCTAGAGGTTCAAACCAGCCTTTCGGCTGTTGACCTAAACAACAACAACAAGCTTAATATAATAAAAACATGTTCAATTCATTTGTTAGAAAATGTTTCATAAATCGAACAATAATTAATAACTAAAACTTTTACTATTGTTACTCTTACATTGTTATTTTTCGTTACATTATTTACTATTATTACATTATTATTTTATGATTAGTAGGTTTTTATTACAGACTCAGTTTTATTTTTGGTCACAAGTAATTTAAGACAAGCTCTTGAATTATAACAGTAGAGTAAACAATTCCAGTGATTCGTTGTTTATCATTTCAGACTTTTTATTTCATATCATTAAAATTAATGTCTGTAACTAGTTTAATACAAAACTGTTTGCATTTGCCCGTATTTAACTCATTTTTATTTTCATCAGTTATCTTTTGGTATTGTATCGGTTCGTTTCAATTTTTTTTGTAGTCTGCAGTTAAAAAGTTCTGTAAGCTGTGTTTTGTTAACATGCATGATAGTGAATGTGTTGAGTTTTTTTAAACATAAAAGTCAGTAAACATTAAAAAGTAGAAAATTTTTTTTTGTAAATGTATTTGTTAAAATAATTAATTAAGGAGTCTTTATGAAACTACAATAATTACAAGCAATCAGAACGGTATAATTGAAAACGCTTAAAGGATAATGTTTATTTTAACTGATAAAGATATTTTTATGATGGAACGTAGTGCAAGATAACTGTCCAGCGGAGAGGTAGATACGCGCCAACTAGTGTAAAACTTTCGTTTACAACCTATAGGTGCTTGCCTCGCACGGAGTATTCTTACAGTAGATCGACTAAAAAATTCTCAGTAATAATATAGAATCAGGGCGTGTCACAGATTGTAATCACAAATCACCATGAAATTAGTTATACCGGGTGATTCAAAACTATACGGCAATCTCTTGGGATCTCATTCTATAGCTAAAAATAAGAAAAAAAATTCATATAAACATATGCATTTTGTTAGCGAGTGACGGCTAGCGAAAAATTTCACCTAGAACTCTGTACCCTCGGTGAAGTAAGGCTGTATAAAAGTGTTAAACATAGTTACAAAGATACAAATACTATTCAAAAATAAATCTTTATAATGCATCCTGCAGTTTGAAATTATTTCTATTTCATATAATGAATTAATATAATAATTTCACTAACCTTCTTTTTAAACTGCGTCACCTTTATTGTAATTTCTACTTACACGTGTTTCGGTGGATCCACCATCATCAGAGTAAATGAAAATTGAAACTAAAAAATTTTTTCACATTTATTTAAAATTTACAGAAGATGGTACATCTTCAGTCACTTGTATAAAACTTTTATACAAGTGACTGAAGATGTACCATCTTCTGTAAATTTTAAATAAATGTGAAAAAATTTTTTAGTTTCAATTTTCATTTACTCTGATGATGGTGGATCCACCGAAACACGTGTAAGTAGAAATTACAATAAAGGTGACGCAGTTTAAAAAGAAGGTTAGTGAAATTATTATATTAATTCATTATATGAAATAGAAACAAATACTATTGTTTCTTATGTTTTTTAATCAGAAAAATTGAATAAAATTGGTTCCAGAGCTGTAAATGCAATACTTTCAGAGATATCTTACATAAAACACAAGAATTTGTGCAAAGAAATAACACATTTTTGTGTTTAACATAAGATTACTTTCATAAATGATCATTATCAGCTGTTACTCCCAATCTACATATTAGTTAATATTTTATGCAGTCAGGAATGTGCGTTTTATTTGCGTCTGTTTTGATTTTAAATAAAGTGAAACTTCAATATCTATTATTTATTTTTGTCCTGAGTACTTCACATAAATCTTTTCAGAATTAAATTTTCTACAAATTTATTTAAGAAAAACTACACCTTTATTTACCATTTATGGTAGTAATCTTACATTAAACACAAAAATGTGTTATTTCTTTGCACCAATTCTTGTGTTTGATGTAAGATATCTCTGAAAGTATTGCATTTACAGCTCTGGAACCAATTTTATTCAATTTTTCAGATTAAAAAACATAAGAAACAATAGTATTTGTATCTTTGTAACTACCTTTAACATTTTTATACGGCCTTACTTCACCGAGGGTACAGAGTTCTAGGTAAAATTTTTCGCTAGCCTTAACTAGCTAACTAAGCGTTTTCAGCCATATGTTTCTTATTTTTAGCTATAGAATGAGATCCCAAGAGATTGCCGTATAGTTTTGAATCACTCTGTATATAAATAAATTATTTATTTATTCTAAAATGATACAGTGTTCGATATTAATTTTTTTTGTATTTGTTTTTAGGTTTCAAATCAAAATGGAATTGAGGAAAATGTTTTGAAGAAACGTACGCCTCGCAGAGTGTTACATTTTTCTGATGGAACATTAGAAGAATACAGTACAGATGAAGACGAAGCTGATAATAAAATTCAAAAGACAACGATCAGTGAAGTGAATGCAGTTGATCCAGTAAGTGTGTTATTCAATCTCATTAACAATTTGAATACTGGTTATTTTAGATGGGTAGGGTCCATGAATACTGGGTTTTTTTGATGTATAGTAAAAATTTTGTAGTGAATTTCATATTACATGTGGAAAGGCATATTGCGCAGTTTCTGAAAGAGCACAAAATACACTTTATTTTGGTTATATAATATGAGTATGTTATATTACTTAGCAGAAATACTATGAAGTTTTGAATGTAGTGTAAAAAAATTAAAAAATTAAAATTGCAACATGCGACGTCTTGCTTTTTCAGTGTCATTATTTTAAATTATATACGACATTTTAAAAAGTTTTATTTGTAAGTATTCTGATACACAATATGATAAATAAATGTTGTTGTTTAGGTCAACAGCCGAAAGGCTGGTTTGAACCTCTAGAGGTTTTACTAAGTAAAACGAGGAGTGAAGTGGTTTAACATTGTCTTCCTCACTGAGTGAAAAAGTACGCTTATCAGCATGCCGGGCCCTCTGAAAAGCACATATTTTCCACTTTGTAAATGACAACTTCACTTCATTCACCACAGGGTCTGGCTGTATAGTGAAATTCATTACTTTCAGAGGAGATAAATCTGACTAGTGTCTTTTACACCTCTACCTCTTCTGTTCTTAAACGATTCAGTCATTTAATTGGCTGACCATGTGATAAGAAAATTTATTTATTTTAGCCCTGCAACGAACAGATTGAGTGTAAATAATTTGACACTCCACCTGTCTGTTATGGGCAGGATAAATAAATATGATGAAAAATAAAAAAATTGTAACTGTTTTTACTTTCTCTTGCCTATATGAATATATAGGAAGGAAAGTATTGTTTTCATGTCGATTTTTCGAAATTGAGTTTTCACCGGATCTATACGTTTTCAGACCCCCTGAACCCAAAAAACATGTTTTTAGCGATTGGTCTGTGTGTGTGTGTGTGTGTGCGCGTGTGTGTGTGTGTGTGAACAGAATATCTCAAGAACGGAACATCGTACGAACTTGAAACTTGAAACTTAAGTTACATATCACTACCAGACCCGACACGAACAATTTCATCAAAATCGGTCAACCGGAAGTAGTAGTTTATTCGTATAATTTTTCACTTTTTTGCGATTTTCTCAAAAACTAGTCCTACGATTTTTTTTTAAATCGCCTGGTTTACTACATTTTTTATGCTCTACAATATAGGGTAGGCGCCATGTTTGCTGAAATTCTGCGTGAGGCTGTTTTTACGCAAAAAGTTTTTCTTTTTAAGATTGCGGCTTTAATGTGCATTTTAGCGCAAAACGTTATATAATAAAAGTTGTAGAGAATGTAAAATTCTACAACTTTTATTTCAAACAATTTTTTGTATAACGCTTAGTTTAGCGGTAATTTGCAATTTTCTGTTTTTTTTCTCACGAAAATGTGTGAAAAATTGATTTTTTTAAGATTTCGACCTTAGTATGCATTTTACGACAAAAGTGTATATAATTTAATTTATAGAAAATTAAAAGATCTACAACTTTTATTTAAAGCATTTTTCTCTACAGAGCCTAGTTTAGAGAGAAAGAGTGATTTTCCGTATTTCTAAGCCAAACTGAGGTTGATTTTCATTTTGCATCATTCACTCATGATTAAAATAAGGTTATGTTTTTGAGGTTAGTTTTTGTTTATTTCTAATATTTTATTAATAATGTTAGGTTTATTATTAATTATTTGCATTGGCAAGAGAAAGTTGTGTGAGTGTTTCACACCAGATTTTTTTTATAAATAATTAGCTTTAGTGTGGTAAAATTCTAAAACAGTCAGGTACGCACATTGCTACTGCACAGTCACAACACCACCAAGTAGTTTCTTTTCTTCCACATTTTCCCGTAGTGAATTTTGTTTTCCGACCAGACTTTACAGATTCTTGTTATAATAGAAATTGTAAAAATAGGTACCCTAAAATATATCTACACCACAATAAAATATTACGTTAAATTCACTAACTATAAATAATAACGAATAAAAAATAATACACATGCGGTCACAGACACGTACAACTTTCGTATAACATGAAAAAACTTTGTTGTTTACATCATATTATAAAGTCCACGCACTCTGATATGTGTGTCTATAACTAAAATAATAAACAAAGTTGTCATAAAAGAAACACTACTAACTAAAATAATAAAAAAATAATACTATACCAGCACAAAAGTTCATGTAAACAAACATTGAACCAACGATAACGTCAATTTACACTGCACTACGACGCACTTTTTGTTTATCATATTATTACTTTCTCTTGCCTATATGAATATATAGGAAGGAAAGTATTGTTTTCATGTCGATTTTTCGAAATCGAGTTTTCACCGGATCTATACGTTTTCAGACCCCCTGAACCCACACAAACATGTTTTTAGCGATTGGTCTGTGTGTGAACAAAATATCTCAAGAACGGAACATCGTACAAACTTGAAACTTAAGTTACATACCACTACCGGACGCGACACGAACATTTTCATCAAAATCGGTCAACCGGAAGTAGTAGTTTATTCGTATAATTTTTCAGTTTTTTGCGATTTTCTCAAAAACTGGTCCTACGATTTTTTTTTAAATCGCCTGGTTTACTACATTTTTTATGCTCGACAAGATAGGGTAGGCGCCATGTTTGCTGAAATTCTTGGTGAGGCTGTTTTCACGTAAAAACATTGTTCTTTTTAACATTGCGACTTTAATATGGATTTTAGCGCAAAACATTATATAATAAAAGTTGTAGAGAATGTAAAATTCTACAACTTTTATTTCAAACATTTTTTTGTATAACGCTTAGTTTAGCGGTAATTTGCGATTTTCTGTTTTTTTCTCACGAAAACGTGTGAAAAATTGATTTTTTAAAGATTTCGGCTTTCGGCCTTAGAATGCATTTTACGACAAAAGTGTATATAAATTAATTTTATAGGAAATTAAAAGATGTACAACTTTTATTTATAGCATTTTTCTCTACAGAGCCTAGTTTAGAGAGAAAGAGTGATTTTCCGTATTTCTAAGCCAAACTGAGGTTGATTTTCATTTTGCGTCTTTCACTCATGATTAAAATTAGGTTATGTTTATTGAGGTTAGTTTTTTGTTTATTTCTAATGTTTTATTACTAATATTAGGTTTATTCTTAATTATTTCTATTGGCAAGAGAAAGTTGTGTGAGTGTTTCACACCAGATTTTTTTTAGAAATATCCACCAAAGAGCATTGAAAACAATGTAAATTGAACACAATGAACTACTGAATCGTTCTGAATGAACGAATCCCGATAATACGCTGATAGACATTTACTATGGAATTTAATACGACACCCCGAGCTATACTCGGGCTTCGTACACAAAGTGTTAATATGATGATGTTGTTAAATTTGTTTTCTATTCCCCTTACAAGATGGATTCAAATTATGAATGTTGTTGACGGTTGCGGGGTTGATATATTCATCATGAATATAAATCATCGTTCAAGAGGAAAATTGTATTACGAGGGACATTCATAAAGTAAGGTCCGTTTTTTTTATAAAAAATTAACCACAACAGATTAGATCAAAAACCTTGTTTTATTTAATTCCATACGTCTTAATCTATTTTCTCTACATAGTTTCCATTTTTTTTTAACATTTATCATAACTTTCTACAAGCTTTTGAATACCAGTGTTGTAGAACTCTGCCGCCTGCGAATATAACCAGTCATGAACACCTTCTTTCACCTCGGCATCAGAGTTGAAGCGCTTACTGCCGAGAAACTCCTTCAGGTAGCGAAACAAATGAAAGTCGCTTGGCGAGAATGACGAAATTGTGAATCGCCGATTTTCACGAATCTTTTCTTCAATGGCTTTGACCAAATCTTCAGAGATCACTGATCGTCGGCCAGATCGCGGTTCATCATGGACATTGTCCTTTCCCTCCTTGAAAGCTCTCACCCATTTGTGCACTTTACTGTCACTCATTGCATTAGGGCCATATACTTCACTTATTTGTCGATGAATATCTACTGCACAAACGTTTCCTTGTTATCAAAAAACGAATCACTGACCGTATTTCGCAGTCGGCGGGATGATCAATTGTCTTAAACATCTTAAAGATGCACAGTAAACAGCACACAACAAAGATACTACTGCAAATGGCGTCGTTTCGTACGCAAGGCATGCTGGGAGTCGTTGTGCATTGCGCAGTTCGCTCGCCGTGTGGCTAGTTACCGCGATTTGGACCTTACTTTACGAATGACCCTCGTATGTTTGATGGGTTGATCCAGTTGGGACAGCCATATGACAAGTTGGTAGGTAAACTGAGTAGTTTACCGCAGTTATTAACTCATATTGACTCCTGTTTTCATAATCGGTTTTTTTTTTACTTTCGCTTGCCTATATGAATATAATAGGAAGGAAAGTATTGTTTTCATGTCGATTTTAAGAAATCGAGTTTTCACCGGATCTACACGTTTTCAGATCCCCTGAACCACGCACTCTGATATGTG